>JASPKZ010006065.1:0-552306 GCA_030220185.1 Diploptera punctata | reverse complement strand
TTTTGTATTCACATAGATTTTCACGGCCGGAGTTGCTATGATGATATTGATGAAGATTTTCGGGCTGTAGGCCGTGGTCGTGAGGCTTGTAGTTCCCCGACGTTTCACCAGAGACTGCGTCTGGCATCCTCAAGGGTTGTCTTGAGACAACCCTTGAGGATGCCAGACACAGTCTCTGGCGAAACGTCCGGGAACTACAAGCCTCATGACCACGACCTACAGCACGAATATGTTCATCAAGATCATCATAAAACTTTTTTTTTGTCTCCGAAAGAAAAGTACGTGATTCTGATAGTATTTTTTCTCCTGAATTCAAATATCTCCATCACGCAAGCTTTCCGAGAGACAGGCGTTTATAATGACAATTTCTCACTTAGAAAGTAAGAAATAATGATTTTCTGCTATATTTCGCCCGTGGAGAATCCCTCTTGGTGGTCCAACAATAATCGGCCAGCATATTAGGATTCCATTTGCCTTTATATCTCTTTTCCATAGCTGAAATCTCCTGATGAAAATGTTACCCGTGCTCATCGCTGACTGTGCCAAGATAATAAATGGACGAAAAAACGTTTATTGATAAAATAATTATTTAAATCCATTAATTGAAATTGAAATAAGAAAAACTTTGGGTGATGGAGAAATTCCGAATACATATCTGAATACACGATAAAAACTGCATTAAGTACAACTATTGGTACTCATGAGACAAAAATCATGTTGATCAGTGTAATTGAGGACGACTAGATATCAGGTACTGTTTTATGTTTCTTAATTTTTTAATATACATGTCTAAATAAAATTATATTAAATATACATATTTATTTATAACATACTAGCTAATACCCGGGGTGCACTGCTACGCCTAAATGAATTAAATGTGCTTTTATGTTTAGTTAGATAAGATAAAAGAAAAAATAATTATACATTTATATCATAATTGTTTTTACATACCCGTGATGATTACCCGCCGTTGCCCTGGAATCGACTTATCCCGATCTTCTTGGCATCAATGAGCTGAAAGACAAAAATGGTTATTGAGAGTTATCCGTAAAAGAATACCGCCCGTACGCTCCTTCGCTTGCCCGGGAATCTAGTCATCCCGATCTTCTTTGCATAAATGAGCTGAAAGACAAAAATGGTTATTGCGAATTATCCGTAAAAGATAGACATATGCTGTCGCTAACTTTTTTTTTTGTAAATTTTCTTACATATTCAATTCTGCGTATTTAATTTGGTTTAGGCAGTGTAGGCCATTTAGGCGCCCACAAAGTTCTGAAAAACACTTTTTTTTCTCTACAGACTGTGATTTCTAGAGGTGAAAGGGTTGAGTAGGTGAATGGAGAAAAGACTACATAACAATGAACTACATGGTCTTTATAGGAAGCCAGATATAATAAGAACAGTTAAGTCTCGTAGACTGCGATGGGCAGGACATGTTGCACGTATGGGGAATGAAAGACGTGCATGGAAACTTCTTGTAGGAAAGCCAGAAGGAAAACGCCCAGTTGGTAGACCAAGAATGAGGTGGGAGGACAACATTAACTATGATTTGAGGGAAGTAGATTATACAGGAATGATTGGAAAGCATTAGCTCAGGATAGGGATGTATGGAGAGCTTATGTCCGCGCGGCCATGAACCTACGGGTTCGGTAGTGCCAGTGAGTAAGTAAGTAAGAAAGGTTTGAGCATTACAACTCTCTTATAGGCTGAAACCTCCCCGGGAGACTCGTGAACATATTGCAATAAGCCCCATCACAATCGGATGAATGGCGTAGTAATACACAAGGGATAAACAGACAGGCAGATATTCGTAATACATTTCATTTATATCAAACGAAACATCCAGATTGTTTCATATAATACAAAATAAGGTTATAACCAAGGAGCGGGGTTCCAGTAAGTATACAGTGAAGTTAAGAATGCACGGACTATAAGGAGGGAGGATGCACCTATGACTGTGCAGTGTTCATAAGTAATGCCACGAGTGATTCCCAATTATCGATAAATTCACGACTCACGAAGTGGCATTTGATAGGACGAATAAAATTAGGCTGTTTACTCATAAATCATTATTTAAATATAGTTATTTTAAATATTTATATATTTAATGTAGGCCTAAACGGCGATGTTTGAAAACAAATGAGAAACGATTGGTACGCTTCATTTGCTTCTTTTGTTCGTCACTGCAACCAGATCATATTATTTATTGCCAAAAGAATCGCAATATTGTAAGAATACACTCTAATGGAGAAAAATGAAACACATCAAACTGTATATTTACTCTATGATGTAAATATGACAATTATATTTTTCTGGAATGTTATTACCTGGGAAAAAATTCCTTTATTAAAGTGCAAAGAGTGGTTTCTTATTTCGTGGTATAATTAATTGCTACAAATGTTTTTATATTAATTCCCACATGCGCTGTGTGTTGACATTCATGCACTATATACAATCTGGTAGTGTTGTGTCTGTCTATATAATGGTTTTCACAATAATTATATTTCCACGTCAATAATCCACAGTCTCCTGTTCTGTACATGTTTCGTTCTCCTACTTCTCTTTTCACTGCCTCAATATCTCATCGTTCCAATAAGAAATCTAAATTTATATTTGCTCTAAACTCGACTTCATTATTATCCAGTGTAAGATATACATATTAATTGTGTTTCCCGTATAATGTATCATATTTATATTATTATTATTATTATTATTATTATTATTATTATTATTATTATCGTATCATTATTGTTATTACCCTATAAAATGTTGTTGTACATGACATTTACATTGCTACATTTATTGTATCTTTAACTGTTTATAATTAGTATAGTGTATATCTATATTTGTCAAATATTTATTTGTATTTGTGCTGGTTGAGTGGAAGAGAGGGCCTTATGGCCTTAACTCTGCCAGAATAAATAAAGTATTATTATTATTATTATTATTATTATTATTATTATTATTATTATTATTATTATTATTATTATTATGTTTCTTGGTCTTCATCTCCCTCTTCTTTCTGGAAGTTGCATTTGGCAAATTTGTTTTTGAGTGATAGTGCGTTTTGACGTACTTACAGCAATGGTGACCATGATTGAAAGTTCAACTTCCTATATTCCGGGGTTGCCAACCTAAATATATATTACAATATTGCATATTACAAACTTTGTACGGGAAGTAAAACCACATCCTTTATATATATATATATATATATATATATATATATATATATATATATAGGCCTATATCGTACAACGTATATACCTAAATATATCCAAAAGGTAGTGTTAATATAGGCCTGCATTATACGAAACAAACCACTGCATTTTAAATGAACTGAACTTCATTTGAAAAAATATAAAACAATAAATACGTACTTGCCGCCATTTTATGACTGATTGATTTAGGGCCTGCTGTATTCTCAACTAATAAACATTGGCCACAATGTTAAAGTTAGTCAGTTGTTTATAATGAACGCAAATATTTCCAAAAATATATTATTTTATTATTATTTAATATTTTGAAAACACCATCGTGCAAAAAATAATGTACAACGCACGTTTGTTAAGTGTTTTTCAGAATCTAGCTATCGCTCGGTTTGTAAACATTTTCTCACTTCTGTAAAATCCACTTCCCAACCTCGCATCGTTATATACTATAATTAGTCCATTTTTGTTTTCTCATTTACATAGAAAGACCAAACCATTTCAACCTCTTACTTTCAATCCGTGTTATTATCATTTCTGTTCCTACTTTCTTGGTTTTTTACAAGCTCTCACTCTAACTAACTCACTGGCACTATCGAACCCGTAGGTTCATGGGCGCGCGGACATAAGCTCTCCATATATTCCTATCCTGAGCTAATGTTTTCCAATCATCCCCTATATAATCTACTTCCCTCAAATCATAGTTAATGTTATTCTCCCACCTCATTCTTGGTCTACCAACTGGGCGTTTTCCCTCTGGTTTTCCTATAAGAATCTTCCATGCACATCTTCCATTCCCCATTCGTGCCACATGTCCTGCCCATCGCAGTCTACGAGACTTAACTGTTCTCATTACATCTGGCTTCCTATAAAGACCATGTAATTCACTGGTATGCAATCTTCTCCATTCATCTCTCTGTTCATCTCTCTTTGGTCCAAAAATTTTCCTAAGAACTTTATTCTCAAATACTCGTAATCTCCTTTCCTGCCTTAAAGTAAGAGTCCATGTTTCGCATCCATATAATATAATAGTAGAATAATAGTTTTACAAGCTCTACTCTATATATTCTAACACTGGTTCAAAAGTGGTAAATTTAAACTCCTAGTATCGCACTCTTTTCCTGTAATATTCATTCATATCCATATTTTAATTCTACAGGTCCGACTGATTATACTAACACGTTTTGTATTTTTTGTATATTTTCAAAATATTGGCGTATTTGTTCCACCATATTCAATTTAAAAACAATTTACATAATGGAATTGCCAAATTTATGGAAACATTTATATTTCCAAGAGAAGAAAAATGCAATTTGAAGTAAAGCATTTTAACATCGAGAGAAAATATTGTTTTATTACTGTAGAAAAAATATAGTGTCATTTATGATATAGAGGGCTTGTACCTGGGCTGGGGTAGAAAAAGGGGAGACTGTCGTGTAATAGGAAGGAGGGTTTACCTTGTGCGTGATCGTGTTATATTGCACGCACGTGTGTGACACGGGAAAGAGAGATGACATGCTCCTACAGCCAGTCCAAACTTCATCATTACTTCGTCATTTTCCTAATGTTCCCCCATCCAGTCGATCCAACAATCCTGGAGTGATTTCATTTTCTCCAGTCTCTGGAGGTTCACACAGATATTTTCGGAATATTCGAGGTTCCAAAAATAAATACTTTCTTCTTCTTCTTCCTTCCAAGTATTAGGTCAAGGCCTGTTACAATCCTATAGAAAATTTTCCCTCCAGCGTTTCATAGGACGGCCTTCCGGGAAATTCTCGTATAAGATTTGAAAGCATAATAATAGTCCCTTCGATTGGTTGCTGGCCAAAGGAAGGCAAGACCAGTGATGGGCTGCCATCTTATAGCCTCTGGTCAGGCTTTTCTGGAGAAGAAAAGAAAATAAAGGAAAGAAGAAATGGAAGAAAGGAAAGACTCCCTAGCCCTCGGATGCCCTAATAGCGTCGGGGTCGAAAAAACAAGAGTTAATCAAGAGAGGTTAGATAGTAAAGTTAAAAGAGTGCAAAACACAACTAAGTGGAAGAAATGTTTTGCACAGCTTGGGCACCTTGTGGTCGCCATCCACATATCCCCTAGATGAGGACCCCTTCAAAAGCTCGAAATTGAAATTAGAAAGGAAAGGAGTATCTTAAAAGCATTCATTTACTTGGATATAGGCATATATAATATATATATATATATTATAATTGAATTTTTGATATTGAACAATGCAGGCTTAATATGGCATGAAAAAAATAAATGCCTGAACCGGGATTAGAACCCAGACAATTTAATTCATACTTCCGTGCGCTATCGATTACTCCGTCCAGAAAATCCTAGCACAAACATTTATTTTTCTTCATATATATTCTCTATCATGAGAGGTAGAGGGAACTCGGTCTCACTGCCCTCTAGTGGCTACTATAACAAGTAAGCAAATTAAAGAGAATTTTTACTTTATATCAGTGATGCTTCATTATTTAGATATTATAATTTTTGTTTTGACATTGAGCAATGCAGGCGTAATATGACATGAAAAGAAAAATAAATACCTGAACCGCGATATGAATCGAGACCTCTGAATTAGTGGGCTACCGTTTACGCCATCGAGACAATCCTAGCACAAATATTTCTATTTCTATTATATTCCCTATCACGAGATTTAGCGAGAACTCTGTCTCACTGCCCTCCAATGGCTACTATAACAAGTAAGCAAATTAAAGATAACTTTATATATATATATAAAGAGTGTCTCAAAAATTATACCGACAAACTTTGGGAGCTGATAAATATCAATATTTTAAACACTTTTTGTTAAGGAAGGTTTTTTGCTGCGGTGCTTCGTTTAAGCGCTGGACGCGTTAATGTCATTACTGCCTCCCACCCAGTTGGTTTAGATACGTAAATTACATTTGTGTACATCAAACCTCAGTTAATGTGACCTCTGAAATGTAGCATGGGGATTTTTGAAGACCCAAACTGTTAAATAACTGCTCACGTGTGAAATATGCTTCATCTGTGAACATGACATGGGATGCAAACAGTACTCGTTTTCAATTTTTGTCCAGATGCCATTGAACAAAATTGATGTCGCAGAGGATAGTCTTGAGGCCTCATTGCATGGACCTTTTCAAGGTGAAAAGGTGTAAAACATTTCCTGTAGAATTATTCTCACAGTGCTACGACTCATGTGCAATTGTTGAGCGATGACGCGAGTGCTAGCTGCAGGATTGTTCTCAATTCACCGCAACACAACTTCCTCGTTCTCAGGAGTCCGTACAGAACTTGGCCGTCCTTAACCTTCTGCTCGTCTATCCAAGGAGCCTCTTTCACGTAGTCTACGTTCAATGCTGTAGTGTGATGAGGGACTCTTCGGTTCCGGAACTGTTCTCGGTAAAGCCTTGCAGCCGCACGACCCGAACAAGTTTTCCCATACACCAACAGCATGTCCGTCATCTTACTCCACGTGTACCTTTCCATGTTGTAAATAAAGCTGTATGCAGCAGGCATTCTAGCAAACTAACGCACAATGTCAAAGAAACAAAACAAAGACGCTTCAATTCGTTCAGCATACATGTTTACTTCCTGAGTTCATTAACGAGGCAAGCAGTTATTAAAAGAATACTATGAAACAATCTGGAATTTAATTTACACAAAATCAAATGACGCCTTCCATACCAAAATGTTCATCCCCAACATACCCTATAGACTGTCCCTATCCCTATGGCCTAACTATATAACCACACAATTTCTCACCAACCACGGACTATTTAAATCCTACCTACACAAAATGAACAAAACTGCTTCACCTTATTGTAACTGCCCAGAAAAATCACTGCAGACGGCCCACCATCTGATGACTGAATGCAACATGTTCTCCAGAGATCGACCAGCTATACTACAAATTGCTACTCCGCCAAATATTCTGAAGTTCCACTTTAACACAGTCAACGTTGCAGAATTTCTTATGAGGATCTTCCGTCAACTACAAGAACAACTAGAACAATAATTGAACAATTGTAAAACTGTAAATATCCCGTGATATACCATTGGTGAAACACGGATTGTACCATATACGTAAATAAAAAATAAAAAAGGAAACACAACGATGAACTCAGGAAGTAAACATGTATGCTAAACGAATTGAAGCGTCTTTGTTTTGTTTCTTTCGTGAGTTTCCTTTAAAAGATAGAAACTGTACACAGTACATGGAATTGACAGTTGTATTTCTGGGAGTGAGCTGGGAGAATTGGCATGTTTCTAATAGTTCTTTAAAATGCAGCAGATTCCATTGCTCGCTGCAAGTAGCATTTTCAGAGGGATCCCTTCTTAGAACATAATGTCTTCTACACCGGATTCTTCATTAGTAATATAGAACTGAATTATCAAATGTTGAACATTATACTTTATTATCCTTGCCACTAAGTTGGAGAACAAATCCTCCCTCTGTCACTGATTGAGAGAGATGAACTACGGTAACTTTTAAAGAAACGGACGTTGAAATTAAGTTAGAAACTGATTCCCGTGTTTTATTCTTTCTTCATTAGAATATATACTTTCATTAAAAAATATTGTAATTTATATCTATCTTCGTTAAAACTTTTAATTAGAAGATATCAATTAACAAAGCACATGCAAATTTATTAATATGAGACATTTTATTCTTTCATCTGCGAATTCGAAGTACAGTGACAAGATAAATTGTTATTTATTTTATTTAGAGGTATTATTCTGATTACGTTGACTGTTTAGCTAATGCCCCAAATGGTAGATATGACCAATCACGTTTCAATTAATTTTGTTTGACAATCAATGTCTGTCGTGTTTCACCTTGTTCTTTATTGATTTATCTTTATCAGCTCCTGCTTTTGTGATAAAGAAAACTCCCTCTTTTAAATATTTTGAACAGCTCATAGCTTTAATTTTCTCCAACACATAGGCCTACTATGAATATAGCAATTAACGAACTGATTCCTTGATTTTACTGAGTTGTTTACTAAAAAATAAATTAATAACCTATAATGTTGATTATAATAAACAGTTTGATGTGTTTCATTATTTCTCCACTTGGGTGATTCTTACAATATTGCGATCTTATTTGCGAATAAATAATATGATCAAGTTGCAGTGAATATACGTAATCTCACATTTCTGATTTGTTTTCAAACATCGCCGTTTACATCATCATTATCACCATCATCTTCAAGGTATGGGCCTGTTCGCCCGTTCCGCTCCCCGGTGCACTATATGCTGCAGGTGCAGATCGTCTTTCCAACGACGTTTTGGTCTTCCTACATTTCTTCGGCCGAAAGGCCTATAATGAAAACAATTATTTGGCATTCTTTGTATATGTTCAAACCAATTACGTGTATATCTGTGTATTCTCTCGTTTATATTATATATTTGTAATTCATCTCTGATATTTTGACTTCTACATTAAATATATAAGTGTTTAAAATACCGGTAACTATATTTAAATAATGAGTTTTTAGTAAACAGCTTAATTGTATTCGTTAAATAGTCGTAAAAAATGCCACTCTTGATTTTCAAATTCTCTAGATAAATTGGAAATCACTCGCGGCATTACTTATGACAAATTGAATTATTTACGATTCTTTTAGAATTTTAATTTGCGAGTATGAACCACGAAGTTTTGAAATAACACAATAGTGTGGTTAGCGAAATTATTTTTCCATACTTTATGGAACCATATGGTCCACCGCTGTGGTCTCGAGGTAGCATGCTGCCTTGTCACGCAGCGGGTTAGTGTTCGATTCCCGGTCGGGACAGGCACTCCTGGGTGAGGTTTTTCTTCGGGGTCTTTCCTCACCTGTAAGACAAATGTCAGGAAGCTTAGGGCCCAACGGTCCCCGAAAATCATCCGGCCATCATCATCCTTATCATTATCACCGGTGTAGAAAGCAACCGAAAGCTACTACACCTATAATTTCCTAGTAAAGCTGCAAAGCATAGCATGAAAATGCTATGATTGCAGTGAAAGACCTGCCTTCGGGCAGAATTACTATGGCTGGATGGATATAGATACGATATTGAAAAGCTCCGGAAACATTTACCCCAAAATGCGTGCTATTATGCATTGAAGAGACCCTTGATGTCCCAACTCCTTTCAAAAAACGTTAAACAGAATATATAAAAAAACTATTATTCTACCAGTTATATTATATGGGTGCGAAACATAGACTCTTACTTTAAGGAAGGAAAGGAGATTACAAGTATATGAAAATAAAGTACTTACGAAAATTTTTGGACCAAAGAGAGATGAACAAACAGGTGAATGGAGAAGACTACATAACAATGAACTACATGGTCTTTATAAGAAGCCAGATATAATAAGAACAGTTAATTCTCGTAGACTGCGATGGACAGGACACATTGCACGTATGGGGAATGAAAGACTTGCATGGAAGCTTCTTGTAGGAAAGCCAGAGGGGAAACGCCCAGTTGGTAGACCAAGAATGAGGTGGGAGAATAACATTAACTATGATTTGAGGGAAGTAGATTATACAGGGAATGATTGCAAAGCATTAGCTCATGATAGGGATGTATGGAGAGCTTATGCCCGTGCGGCCATGGACCTACGGGTTCGATAGTGCAAGTGAGTAAGTGAGAGTAATGGAAAGCTACAAGCAAAGCTCAAATAAACATAGTGTGAATTGGAATTCATGTACGTATTCCCCTGTTCTAATGTGATTTGAAATTAGAGCACGTTCGAAGAAGTGCTGAAGTTGGAATGACCAGTGTGGTAATTAAAATATTAATTTACTAAAGTGCTTCCTTGTCAGCGACATACAGTATAACTGGCGGAGAATGTGTAGTCAAAACATGGACTCTCAGTGCTGTATCTGCAAGACTCCCAAACACTACTTATTGTATTTGAAGATAAAAATTATACGCTCAGACCGAGACTTGAACCCGGGACCCTTGGTTCTCTAGACCAAGTGCTCTACCAACTGAGCTACCTGAGGAAGTACCGATCTAAACGCAAATCTTTCTCTATATACATTGTAATTCCCGTCCATCAAATGCTATGAAGCCATGCTTCTATCTTGCAAATAGCGGTTCCTTTATTAAGAAGACATATTTGGGAATTATACATTGGACGGGAATTACAATGTATATAGAGAAAGATTTGCGTTTAGATCGGTACTTGCTCAGGTATCTCAGTTGGTAGAGCACTTGGTCTAGAGAACCAAGGGTCCCGGGTTCAAGTCCCGGTCTGAGCGTATAATTTTTCTCTTCAAATATGATTTATCCATCATTGAGATGTACGAAATCAACAATAATAACATGGAAAAAGCCGTACTGGCTCTAATGTATAATTCCCAAATATGTCTTCTTAATAAAGGAGCCGTATTTGCAAGATAGAAGCATGGCTTCATAGCATTTGGTGGACGGGAATTACAATGTATATAGAGAAAGATTTGCGTTTAGATCGGTACTTGCTCAGGTAGCTCAGTTGGTAGAGCACTTGGTCTAGAGAACCAAGGGTCCCGGGTTCAAGTCCCGGTCTGAGCGTATAATTTTTCTCTTCAAATATGATTTATCCATCATTGAGATGTACGAAATCAACAATAATAACTACTTATTGTATCATTACAAAGCGTACAAACAGAATACAGGCATAATATAGGGCTGTTTTAGAGATCATTTCAAACAATAACAGCACTGGTCAACATGATTTTTGTCTCATGAGTACCAATAGTTACACTTCATGCAGTTTTTTAATCATGTTTTCAAATATATATTCGGAATTTCTCCATCGCCCACAGTTTTTTATTTCAGTTTCAATTAATGAATTTAAATTATTATTTTTTTAATAAACGTTTTTTCTTCCGTTTGTACATACTTACTTACTTACTTACTTACTTACTCACTGGCACTATCGAACCCGTAGGTTCATGGCCGCGCGGACATAAGCTCTCCATACATTCCTATCCTGAGCTAATGCTTTCCAATCATTCCCTGTATAATCTACTTCCTTCAAATCATAGTTAATGTTGTTCTCCCACCTCATTCTTGGTCTACCAACTGGGCGTTTTCCCTCTGGCTTTCCTACAAGAAGCTTCCATGCACGTCTTTCATTCCCCATACGTGCAACATGTCCTGCCCATCGCAGTCTACGAGACTTTACTGTTCTTATTATATCTGGCTTCCTATAAAGACCATGTAGTTCATTGTTATGTAGTCTCCTCCATTCACCTGTCTGTTCATCTCTCTTTGGTCCAAAAATTTTCCTAAGAACTTTATTCTCAAATACTCGTAATCTCCTTTCCTCCCGTAAAGTAAGAGTCCATGTTTCGCACCCATATAATATAACTGGTAGAATAATAGTTTTATATATTTTCAGCTTAACGTTTTTTGAAAGGAGTTGGGACATCAAAAGTCTCTGCAATGCATAATAGCATGCATTTCCAGAATTGAGCCTATGTTTAATTTCTTTGTGCGTCTCATTCCTATTTGTGATTATTGTTCCTAGGTATTTGAATTCACCAACTTCCTCAAAATTTCCCTCATTTGTCATTAGCTGTCCATTTCCATTATATACTGAATTTCTACCTGTGACCATATATTTAGTTTTACTGATATTTACTTCCAGTCCTAATTTCATAGTGTTACTCAATAGTGTGTGCGTGTTGGCCTTTAGTATCTCCTCGCTATCGGCCAATAGTACTACATCATCAGCATAAACTAACAGCTTATTAATACCATTCAGTTGTAAGCCTTCCTCATTCTCTAAAGATTTAATGGCATGCTCTAGTACAAAATTAAATAGTAGAGGAGATAGTGCATCTCCTTGCTTCAACCCATTCTGGATTTCAAAAGTGTCTGAAAACTGTTTGCCTACACGCACCCTACTCGTTGAGCCATTTAGACACATTCGTATAAGTCTAACTAACTTTTTAGGAATTCCGAACTCCAGCAGGATACTATATAACTTCTCCCTCTTAATTGAATCATATGCTTTTTTGAAGTCTACATATAGATGATGTACAGTGCCATTATATTCCCATTTCTTTTCTAAAATCTGTCTTATACTAAAAATCTGATCTGTTGTAGACCTGTTTCTTCTAAATGCACATTGATGATCTCCTAGAATGTCATCAATGTAGGGAGTAAGTCTACTTACTAATATATTTGTAAGAATTTTGTATGAAGTTGAAAGTAATGAGATGCCCCTGTAGTTGTTGCAATCAGTTTTATCTCCTTTCTTATAAATTGGTACGATAATTGATTCCTTCCATTCATCTGGAAGAGCTTCTTTTTCCCAAATCATACTAAGCAACCAGCGTATTTTGTCTATCATTTTTCTCCTCCTGATTTTATGAGTTCTGCTGGGATCTCATCTGAACCTGATGCTTTATACATCTTCAATTTTTCAATCGCCATTTCGACCTCTAATGCACTTGGCTCTGCGACTAGCATTTCTGCTGTCTGTAACTTATCCTCCTCAATGTCCTGTTCTGTATGTACATTTAATAGCTGATTAAAGTAACTTTCCATCTATTTAATATACTCCTAGAATCTGCAATCATATCCCCATTTTCATTTCGAATTATGTTTGTTCTAGCCTGAAACCCTTTCTTCTCTATACTAATTCCCTGATATAATTCTCTAATGTTCCTATTTTTTGCATTCATTTCAAGATCATTAATCTTCTCTCTCAAAATATTCCCTCTTTTTACTCTTTAGTAACTTAGTGGTTTCCCGTCTAATACTACACAATTGCTCTAAATTTACCTCATTTGGCTCGTGTAACCATTTAATTTTTGCTAGTTTTCTTTTCTTTACAATGTCGGCACATTCCTCATCAAACCATTTCTTGTTTTGCCTCTTTTTAAACAACCAATGCTTTCTGATGCTGACAATTTAATAGTATCTCTTATAGCCTCCCACCTTCTTTATTTATACCAGTTTCTTCTTCGTTTGCCACATTGTCATCTGAAGATTCCAGTACTTCAAATCTATTAGCAATTTTGATTTGGTATTCTTGCCGCATTTCATCATTTCTCAAGTTTTTTAATTCATATTTTACAGAATCATCTTTAGCATTCGTTCCTCTCATAAGCGATAGCCGTTGTCTGATTTTCACTCTGACCAGATGATGATCCGAATTGCAGTCTGTCCCTCTAACTGATCTAACATCAATGATGCTACTGGTGCCAGCGTTTATCCACTAATACATGATCTATCTGGTTCCGAGTTTCTCCATCTGGGGATGTCCAGGTGTATTTATGAATATCCTTATGCTGAAATGTTGTGCTCTTAACAATGAGATTCTTTGATGTGGCAAATGTGACTAATCTAACCCCGTTGTCGTTACTATCTTCATGAAGACTGAATTTGCCTATTGTTGGTTTGAATATATCTTCCCGCCCCACTTTTGCATTAAAATCTCCTAAGACAATTTTCATATGATATCGTGAAAGGCTATCAAATAAGCATTCTAATTCTTCATAGAACTCATCCTTGATCATGTCATCTTTATCTTCTGTGGGGGCATGTACATTTACAATTATAAAATCATGCCGTTTACCCTTTAGAATTATGTATGATATCCTATCATTAACAAACTTAATATCTCGGATAGCGGATAGAATCCTCCTTCTGACTAAAAAACCCGTTCCAAATGCAGGTCTTTCTGCACCCTCATAGAATAATGCAAAGGTTCCTGATTCCTGACTACCTTCTCCTGGCCACCTAATTTCCTGTAAGCGACTATATCCAAGGGCGATTTATCTAGTTCCCGCGTTAATATCCTAGTGCCCCACTATTGTATAAAGTCCTAACATTCCATGTTCCTAGGAACATGTCCCTGTGTTTGAGCCTTTGGCATGGGTTCCCTGAAGTAGTCCCCGCCCGGAGAACCGAATGGGGGACTATTTGACCTCCGGAAAATTTTACCCCAGATGAACCCATGTCCGCATTTCTTGACGGTTGTATTTTTACGGTGAAAGATCGTCACTCTTTCGCCCAAGGTACTTTTTTCGTCTGGCTTATCACCTTCGACCAGTCCGGCATGGGTAACCCTATCGGCAGCAATGCTACCGCCGGCATAGCTCTCAGGATCATTTAAGCACGCAAGCCACTCCGTTTGTACATTGTAAAATAAAATCAAATGAGCTAACTCAGGAGATTTCAGCTATGGAAAAGAGATATCAAGACAAAATGGAATTCTAATATGCTGGCCGATTACTGTTGGACCATCAAGAGGGATGCTCAACAGGCGAAATATAGCAGGAAATCGTAATTTCTTACTTTCTAGGTGAGTCCTAAAGTTCGAATATTGTGTAATTACGAATATAGAAAATATTTAAAGTTTTGAAACTATAAATTCCTGTCTCTCAGAACCTTACGTGATGGACAAAAACCAACATCATATTTGACGTCAGGAGAAAAAATACTATCAGAATCGTATTTTTCTTTCTGAGACAAAAAAAGTTTAGTTTTTTACTTAGTGTAATTATATCTGTATGGGTGAATACAGAAATCATGCAGCAACGAAAAATTTACATCAACGCAATGAAATATCAAACAGCTGTTGGAGAACCAGAAAATGTTTAATCTATCTAACTCATGCTCCAAATGGGAGTCAATGAGCAATTACGTTTCAATGAATTTTCTTTTACAGCCAATGACAGTCGTTTTTCACCTCGCTTTTTATCGATTTCTCTTTATGAGCTCCTGCTGTTGTGACAGTGAATGTTTCCCATTTTTAATATTCTGAACAGGTCAGAGCATTATTTATATATTTGAGAGAAATAAATGTTTGTATTAGCTTTACCCGGTGGTGTAATGGATAACACGCTGAAGTACTAATTCAGAGTTACGGGTTCAAATCCTGTCCAGACATTTATTTTTCTTATCATGTCATATATATATATATATATATATATATATTTCTAATATGTTGTAGCATGGATGTTTTCATACTTCTCCGTAATCCATCCATTTCTGTCGCCAAGATTATTTTCTGCATCCTTCATATATTGTCCAGCTTTCTGATCCATATGTAAGTATACTCTCTGTTATTGTTTGTATGTCCACCGCTTTGGTCTCGAGGTAGCGTGCAGCCTTGTCACGTAGCGGGCCCGGGTTCGATCTCCTGTCGGGGCAGTTTTTCTGGGTGAGGTTTTTATCAGGATTTTTTCTCACCTGTAAGACATATGTCAGGAAAACGATAAGGGCCAAACGGTCCCCGAAATCATATGGCCATCATCATCACTATCATCATCATCATCATCCTTCACCGGTGTGGAAGCTACCACACATACAATTCCCTAGTAAAGCTGCAAGCATAGCATGAAAATGCTACGATTTCAGTGAAGGACCTGCCTTCGGGCAGAATTACAATGGATGGATTGTTTGTATAATGTCTTTTTCTGGTCAGATTTAACCCTTATACTACCGAGGCTGATATCTTGAGTACAAATAACCAATAAATAATTTATCAGTCAATAAAATACAACAGAAGTGCTGAAATAATATGGTTTAAATTGTTATTTATCATTATAACAAACAATAATGTTTTATTGCTTAGAAACTGACTTCTTTTGCTGGAGAAATATATAAAATTACTGGAAGATTAATGAGTTATGAAAACGTCACTGCCGAATTAATTGTATGCTCGTTTCTTCACTTTCAAGTCTCCTATTTCTTCTCCAATTTTATTTGAATAAGAGAGGTGGTATTAATTACTAAGATCACAGATTTACTTTAATTTATGCCTCTTAATTCTCTTTATATTCAGATCCAATTCGTTTCTTTCATTTAATTATATTCGTTTGTATTGAGATAAATTGAACAAAACTTCAGTAAGTACACAAGCTGTTTAAAAACTGGCGAAAAGCTGTTATTTCCATGTATAATCACGAGTCTGTGAACTTCGTTCTTCATTGAAATCAGTTCGACAGTTTTAAAAGTTTCTTTACATTTGAAATAAAAGGAAGGCGAAGAGGAGAGCTGTCAGCAGAAGTTGCGACTGGTCTTACATCACAAGATAAAGAACAAGAATCAAAAGAAAGCTGACAACTCTAGGAGATGAATAATGATTAAGGAGAATTTTCAAGAAAGAAGTATTCAAACGAGAAAAAATTTTAAGTGAGAGTAAAAGAAAAAATCAACAATTGGCATTGTCAGTTCCTGAATCGGATCAAATGAGTTATAGGTCAGAGTATGGAATAACATATATAATTATAAATCTATTAATTTACATTTAATTCGGTAAGCTCTGAATTTTAAAATTTCCAACATGATTATGGCATAATAAATAATTTATTTTTCTAGAAATTTTTTAGTAGGCCTACTGTATTTATATGGTTTTACTTATTTTTATTATAACTAATAAGAGCATTATTTCCTAAAATGGCATAGTTATATCAGTGGGTCTTGATAATTTAGTTGTCATAAGTAATGTCACGACTGAATTTATCTAGAGGGTTTTGAAATAAAGAGTGGCATTTATTAGGATTATTTAACGAATCAAATTAAGTTATTTAGCAGTATTTTAAAATATTTATAAATGTAATGTAAACGGCGATGTTTGAAAACAAATCAGATGTGTGGTTGTGTGTCATTTGTTCATTCACTGCAACTTGATCATATTTATTTTGCCAAATAGGATTACAATATTGTAAAAATGCACCCTAGTGAAGAAAAAAATGAAACATATCAAACTGTATATTATAACCAACATTATAGGTTGTTAATTTGTTTTCTTAGTAAACAACTCAGTAAAATCATAATTTAAAAACAATTATTCAACTTATAAAATGTGTAGTTTGAAGGAATCTGTTCATTATTGGCTATATGTAATGTATTTGTTGGAGAGTCAATCACTGAAAAATAATACTCTGATCTGTTCAGAATATTGAAAAGGAGGATATTCCTTTATCTCAAAAGCAGGAAGCGGTAAAGAGAATTCGATTATGATCGAAGTGAAACACGACTTTTATTGGTTGTAAAAACAAAATTCATTGATACATGATTGATCATTGGCTCCCATATGGGGCATCAGTTAAATATCAGAAGTAATTCCACAAGTGATTTCCAAATCATCGATAAACTCATGACTCAAGAAGTGAGGAGTGAATTTATCTAGACTATTTAACTCATGCCCCAAATGGGAGTCAATGACCAATCACGTTTCAATGATTTCTGTTTTACAACCAATCAGAGTCGTGTTTCACGAAATATTTATCAGTGTTATATTTACCATATTAAAGAAAGCTCCTCCTTTTTAATATTCTGAACAGGTCTGACCATTATTTTGCAGTGACTGAGCCCATAAGAAATGCGGCTACCAGATTGTATATATAGTGCATAGATATCAACACATAGCGCTTGCAGGAGTTAATATAAAAACATTTGTAGCAATTTATTATACCACCAAAAAAAGAAACAACTGTTTGCACTTCCTTAAATGTATTTTTTCCCAGGTAATAATCCAGGAAAATATAATTGCCATATTTACATCATACGACATCAGAAATGAATTAATATACAGTTTGATGTGTTTCATTTTTCTCCACTAGAGAGCATTCTTACAATATTGGGTTCCTTTGGCAATAAATAGTATGATCTGGTTGCAGTGATAAACAAAAGAAGCAGATGAAGCGTACCTATCGTTTCTCATTTGTTTTCAAACATCGCCGTTTACATTAAATATATAAATATTTTAAAATAACTATAGTTAAATAATGATTTGTGAGTAAACAGCTTAATTTTATTAGTTAAATATTCCTAACAAATGCCACTCTTGATTTCTAAATTCTCTAGATAAATTCACTCCTCAATTCGTGAGTCGTGAACTTCTCGATAATTTGGAAATCACTCGTGGCATTACTTATGAGAATTTGGAAATCAAGAGTGGCATTTGTTAGGACTATTTAACGAATAAAATTGATATGTTTACTCACAAATCATTATTCAAATATAGTTATTTTAAAATATTTATATATTTAATGTAAACGGCGGAGTTTGAAAACAAATGAGAAACGTTATATTTCATTTGTTCATCACTGCAACCAGTTCATATTTATTGTCCAATAGAATCTAATTGTAGGAATGCACCCTAGTGCAGAAAAAAATGAAACACATGATTACAGGTTATTAATTAATTTCTGATTCCCTATGATGTAAATATGTCAATTATATTATTCTGCAATGTTAATTCCTGAGTAATAATACGTTTAAGAAAGTGCAAACAGTGGTTGCTTTTTTTTTTGGTATAATCAATTGCTACGAATGTTTTTATATTATCTCTCGCAGGCAGAATCTGGTTACATTCGTGCACTATATATACAATCTGGAAGCCACTAAATAATAGAAAAGTGATAAAATCGAGCCGAAAAAGACTGTGATTGGTTGTAAATCAAAATTCATTTAAATGTGATTTGTCATCGATTGCCATTTGGGGCATGAGTTAAATAGTCATATAGAAAAATATTTGAAAAAATTAATACAGTAGACAGTTTGATTCAAACTTCATTATCGTGGTTAAAAACCGAAAATAAATTACACTGTGCAACAACTTGTTTTGATTTTTTCCCTTTTTTTGTTGCATGAGGGTATAGAACTATTACTGATTATTTCTGAATCGCTGTTTCCAAATTTGAAATCAGTTTTTTTGTATCTCTAGCTTTCATCTAGTTATAATTTATTTTTGTTACGGTTAATGACATCCATTAGTGTACAAATTGAAGTTAAAGGGCAACGACGCTTACATTTGTCATAACTACATGGTAATTAATGTTTTACAAACATCATTTTTGTATAATTTTATTTTATTTAAATGGAAAAAAAAATATTATCTAAAAAAAGCATCCAGTTTTTTTAATTGATTCATAGCATCTTAGAGTAGACATAAAATTAAAAATAGTTATGCCTTCAATTATATACACATTCCAAAGTCATCACCATCATCATCATTCAGGAATTTAGGTCATTTGTTGACCTGTTTCGGGCTCAAGAGAAACACCATCCAAAAGCCTTTTGAGTGGACGTCCTGGTCTTCTTCTTCCTGCAGGTTGATATCTTAACATTTGTTTGGGTATTCTGTGATCTTCCATTCGATGAACATGTTGCATCCATCTTGACTTATAATCAGAAATTTTGTGTTCTAAAGGTTCAATGTGTAATTCTTCTAAGATGTCTTCATTTTTTTTTGTGATCTAGTAGTGTGTATCCTGCAGTCCTCCGAAGGTATCTCATTTCAGCAGATCTAAGGGTCGTATGTTAGAACATTACTCTCTACTCAAATTACTTCCAATCACTAGTGAGCTGATTCACCGTGAGCAATTGCTAAGAACGAATTAACGGCCGACTTATCGGTCATGCACGAGAGTCGACGTTTTCGTAATATTGGCAACGAATTACCCAGAATTCTCAGCGATTAAACCACTTCCGTTATTTTCGTCTGCTATAGAAGAATGCATTTATGCTTGCATCCCGCAAATAATACCGTATACAAACACGTCTGCGACACGCAATATTACGCCGATTCTCCTGTTCTTCCAGTTGAATTCTTTGGTAGACTCTATCAAATTCCTCTTCTCCGTGTATACCGAAAACATGATCGAAGTCTTCAAAGTCCGACATCTTGGATAAATGTTGGATAAAGCAGCAAAGTACATCGATTACCATCGGTTCCCGTCGGTTCCCTTCGGGATTTTAATTTGAGTTGCTCATTTAAGCTACCTCCGCAGGTAGCTTACAAATTTAACCAATTATTATCGCATGAACAGATTTCTGAGTAAGCAAAATCGTATTAGCATACAACTTGCTCAGCAGAGAAGGCATTTTACTGTCTAATGCGTCAAACATGCAAGTCTCTGTATATCCTTCTGTTTCAATGTCCATACTTCGCTACCATACAAAAGAGTTGGAAGAGCCAGTGTTTTATACACTTTTAGTTTTGAATGCTTTTGGACTAACTGTGGCTTGAAGATAGAATTTATTAACCCTAAAATTCTTAAAAATTTATATATTTTTGCATTTACATCCTTTTCTTCTTCATATGAGATATTCCATCCTAGATATGTAAAATTATTCACCTGCTCCAAAATGTTATTGTCCAGTACAATTTTACTTGTGACCGGATCTAAAAAGTCAAAGTTGTAATATTCAATAATTTGTGAACATAAATATGTTGTCTATTTTCCCTTAGCAATCAATGATTGGACTCCTGTTATTCTGTGACAAAATTATGAGGAAATACTTCCTAACTGGATTAAAGAAGAACGTAAGGTATGTATTTGTTGATTCCCATAGTTTGACATGAACCCATGGACTACAGTAGTCATTGTTATTTCTGCCTGACCAATACAAAGGGCATCGGCAAGAAAAAAAGGCATATGATCACATAGGCCTATCATACTATCCGTTCAGCAAGTCCTCAATGGCAGAAGGCGGAAGAGGCAACCCTCCTTGTTGGGATAAAAAACACATGGAAGCAGATCCAAGTGCTTTAACGAGGCAGCCTCTCCAAAGGACTAACCCTGCAGAACTTTAGTATCGTACTCAGAGGATATTTAAAAATATATACAAGCTCCAAAGAGATAGCAAAGAAAAGATGGAAACAGCAGTAATGTGTAGCCAGAACAGGCTAGTAAATATGCTTAAAGCGTGAAGAAGAAGAAGAACGAAAAGAAAAAGAAGAAGAAAAAGAGGAAGAAGAAGAAGAAAAAGAAGAAGAATGCGACCTATTCCATACTCTGACAGACATTCCGGGTTCCAGTTTTTAGAGTTTTTTTCTACGGTTGAAGAAAATGAACATGGTCATCATAGAGTTTGTGATAAGATGCACGAAAAATCGTTTGCAGTATCTGAAGCATTTCTTATGATGCCAAGCAGTCTTCAGCCCATCAGTAATTTAGCCAACCCGAATTGAATGTCTTAGTAAGGGATTTGGGTATACAAAAGAAAACAGCTGAGTTTGTAGTCTTTAGGCATTAACAAAAGTATCTATTTCACCAGCCTTGGCGCAAGCTACGGGACTTGCGCTGGTTCGAGTCTTCATGGGGGAAGAAATTTTCTCATGGTATTTCGGGCAGTATGGGACCGGTGCCCACCCAGCATCGTGAGGCAATTGGGTAGCTACAATAAGTAGCGGCTCCAGGTTGAGGAACCAGCTATAACGGCTGGGGGACTCGACATGCTAACCACATGTCACCCCTACACTGGCTGTTGATCATCTACCTCTGTGATTGACACATGTGGATGTGAAGGGCCAGCAGCCGGCTGGTAAAAGGGCAACCGCTGAAAAGTGGAAATACCCTCAATCGGAATCGGATCTATTTCACCGGTCGACTAAAGTATCCCATTTCAGAAAGCGTGATCAAAATATCAGTAGCCTTCTCAACCAATTAAGTATTATCGTTTACAGTTCAATATAATGGCGGCTATTTCTTGATAGCTCTAAACGGAGTCTGAAATGTGTTCTGTTACACAACGAGAATGTTTATGGAGAGATGTAATAATAAAACTATCAGAGTTTTGTATGATTTTGATAAATATTTATTTTCCTAACATTCGTAACAACTGTTTATGTATCTTCTTCAGACGAATGTCATAAATAAAAATAAATTTATTTGTATGTATGACATTTGTCTGAAGGAGATGCAGTGTATTGAAACAGCTGTTACAAATGTTAATTTTCTTTATGTAATTGTAATGTTAATGTTTTTAGTGTATAATGCTATTGTGTTTGTTTTTAGTGTATAATGCTATTGTGTTATTATTTAATTGTAATATTATTATTGTGTTTTCTTTATGTAATTATAATGTTATTGCTATTGTGTTATTACTTAATTGTAATATTATTGTGTTTTCTTATGTAATTGTAATGTTAATGTTTTTAGTGTATAATGCTATTGTGTTATTATTTAATTGTAATATTTTTATTGTGTTTTCTTTATGTAATTGTAATGTTATTGCTGTTTTTGTTTATTTTTCTTTACACTAGTACCAATTATTACTTTATTGTAACGGACTGTCAACAGCACGTACGGCTTACTGCCCGTGCGACCCATATTTGTAAATAATATTGTAAATATCTTAATTTTTGTCTATAAAGTCCTACTACTACTACTACAAATGTTAAACAAAATAAATATTTATTAAAATCATTCAAAATTTTGATAGATTTATTTATTAAGTAAACAGTGAATTTTCATCAAATGAACACCAAATCAATTGATTGGTTCATGGAGAGAATCGAATTGCTCATTCAGTTCATTTGCGAGAAGAGTATAATGTTATAAAGTTACCCTCGTCTTACTGAAGTATCAGGAGCATTACTGAATCATTTGTGTGCATCCAAAATGGTAAATTTCCTTCTTGGACAACAGCGAGTTTTCACGAAGTATCCTTGCTTTCTGTTTGTGAGGCAGCCAAGCTTGGGAAAACACTGGACACAGAATGAGTTACTGAAACGTAAGGTTCTGGAAGTAGGATGCTATAAATTGTGAATGAAACTATAATAACTCGAGACAGGATCATTTCCTCCCAGCTTCACATCCAAATTGGCTTAATGGAGCAGTTTTTTAAGCCTTTGAATAGAAAAGTAAGCACTTTCAACATATTATTTCTGATTTTCCTTCCTTGCTTTTCAGAAAATAACAGATGTATTCGATGAGCCTCAAATTCGATCCATCAAACGTGAAGAAAAATTGCCAGGAAGATGAATAAAGTGGAGACAGCAGCATGGCTGTCTTTTGTGGCAATAATAAATAATTTCCTTTGTATAAAAAAACCGAAAATTATAAAATTCTGGTTCAAATGATGTTGTCTTTCCCTGAGATTTATTATAAAAGGAGCGTTAAGATTCACTTCCTCAATAGTCACCTTGATACGTTTCTCGAAACCATGGAGCTGTTAGGGATGAGCAAGGAGAACATTTTCATAAGTAATGCCACGAGTGATTTCCAAATTATCGATAAATTCACGACTCTCGAAGTGAGGAGTGAATTTATCTAAGAATTTGGAAATCAAGAGTGGCATTTGTTAGGACTGTTTAACGAATAAAATTAAGCTCTTTACTAAAAAATAATTAATTGAATATAGCTACCGGTGTTTTAAAATATTTATATAGTTAATGTAAACGGCGATGTTTGGAAACAAATTAGAAATGTGAGGTTATGTATATTCACTGCAACTCGATCATATTATTTATTGCCAAATAGGATCGCAATATTGTAAGAATGCACTCTAGTGGAGAAATAATGAAACACATCAAACTATTATAATATGTCCCGCGCCGTAGCCGAGCGGTTAAGGTAGGAAGCCTTGGCGCAGAGCTACGGGACTTGCGCTGGTTCGAGTCTCCGTGGGGGAAGAAATTTTCTCATGGTATTTCGGCCAGTATGGACCGGTGCCCACCCAGCATCGTGAGGCAATTGGGTAGCTACAATAAGTAGCGGCTCCAGGTTGAGGAACCAGCTATAACGGCTGGGGGACTCGACATGCTAACCACATGTCACCCCTTCACTGGTTGTTGATCATCTACCTCTGTGATTGACACATGTGGATGTGAAGGGCCAGCAGCCGGCTGGTAAAAGGGCAACCGCTGAAAAGTGGAAAGACCCTCAATCGGATCAAACTATTATAATCAGCATTATAGGTTAATAATTTATATTTTGAATAAAAACTCAGTAAAATCACTGAATCTATTCATTATTTGCTATATTCAATGTATTTGTTGTAGAAAAATAATGTTCAGAATATTAAAAAAGGAGGAGCTTTCTTTATCACAAAAGCAGGAGCTGATAAAGAGAAACCGATAAAGAGCTAGGTGAAACACAACTGCCGTTGGTGTAAAACAGAATTCATTGAAACGTGATTGGTCATTGACTACCATTTGCGACATGCGTTAAATAGTCATCAAGAGCTAAAAACGAAGGAAGAGCGTTATCAGGGGCGATGGTTGACTACTGAAGGAATGTAGGCCTACTGTAGTATACGTTATATGTATTTAAATAATTTAAGAGATTAAAAATTACATGAAAATAATAGAACATACAATAAAAGTTCTTCATATGAAACTATGCATATGATGGCTATTACGTCGAAATTGTATAATTATAGCATGTTTTATGTATTTTTTCAAGTCCAAAGATTAATTTAGTGTAACTGTCACATTGGCTGAAAATAAACACAGCATTTGGTTCAAGTTTTAATTGCAAAAATGTTGCTGATTATATTCGCTACCATGACTTTTATATAATTTCGCCGTTAAAAATTATTACACGCTTTATATAAGTTTGACCTGTATCTATCTATCTATCTATGTAACTGAATCTTCCATCGCATTTTTCACCCACTTAAAATAATTGGATCGACTTGAAATTTTGTATACTTGTAAAGGACCCGTGACAATACAATAATTTCATATTTATTTTCTAAAATCCTGGCCAGAATCATCAGAAATTAAAATAAGTGTCTTTGTATTTATGTATCGGAATCTTTGAACACGATTTTCACCCACTTTAGAAACATAGGATAGACTTGACACTTTGTATACTTGTAAAGGACCCGTGACAATACAATAATTTCATATTATTTTCTAAAATCCTGGCCAGAATCATCAGAAAATCAAAAAAAGTGTTTTTGTATTTATGTAACGGAATTTTTTAACACGATTTTCACTCACTTAGAGACATTGGACCGACTTGAAACTTTGCATACTTGTAAAGGACCCGTGACAATTCAATAATTTCATATTTATTTTTTCTCGTTTTCAACATTACAGATGAAGCTGAAAGTCCAATTTTAATGCAATAATATAATCTTTAAGGGTATTTTGGCAATAGCATTTTGGAGGCCTATATTGTTTCGTTAGCTTCTAACCAAGTTGTGTTCTAAGAATTTGGACACATAAGAAAACCTATTTTATGCCAATAATACATTAATAATAAATTAGGGCGGAAAATATCAAGTCTAGGATCTCGACGTAGCTACGATTAAATTTGTGCGTTTTGCCAAAGACTGCATTAAAGTATTGATTGGACGAATATTATGTGCAACGTTGGATACCTTCAAGAAATGAAATAAAAATAACGAAAAAATCGTTTAGTGGACTGAAATGTGGTAAATATTCTGTTTTTTTAAGCTAGGATTATTTCCTATACCGGTATGCGAGATATCGGTACATAGATGTAAGTACAATAAAAATAATATAGGCCTATATGTTAATTTTTCTTAGAACGGATGCGGCTTATTTTGGTGCTGTGGTCTCGAGGTAGCGTGCTGCCTAGTTGCGCAGCGTACCCGGGCTCGATCCCCGGTCGGGGCAGTTTTTCTGGATGAAGTTTTTATCGGGGTTGTTCCTCACCTGTAAGACAAATGTCAGGAAAACTTCAAGGCCCATCATTATCATCATCATCCTTCACCGGTGTGGAAAGCAACGGGAAGCTATCACACCTGCCCTCGGGCAGAATTACTATGGATGTATATATATATATATATATATATATATATATATATATAGGCCTATATATATATGCGCCTTATTTTGATGCCTATATATATATATATCTATCTCTATCTATCTTCGGGTTTTTACAGCTGCTGCCGTCTTCCCGTGCCAAACCTCCAAAGCCTACGGTCTTGGGCATCTTCGATGCTTAGCCCTCTAGCTTGCATTACTGTCTTCATGTTTTCCTTCCATGTTAACCTTGGTCTTCCTCTTTTCTTCTTTCTGTTAGGATGCCATTCATATAGTTGCTTCGGCCATCGCTCATCTTCCATTCTTAAAACATGTCCTAACCACTTTAATTCCTTCTCCTCAATTCTTTCAATTATGCTTTCTTCTGCTTCCATTTTGTTTCTAATTTCCTTATTTGTGACACGTTCTAATTTAGACTTTCTGGCACTTCTTCGTAAATAATCCATTTCTAGAGCTATTAGTCTATTCTTGTAGTACTTATTGATTGTCCATACCTCACTTCCGTACATTGCAACAGATTCCACCAATGTTTTACCAATATATTTCTTTGTGTCTTTCCAAATATGCTTATCCCACCATATGGAATTTAATGATGATATTATTTTGCTACTCAATTCAATTCTATGTTTTATGTTCTCTTTGCCTATACCTTCGATGTTATCCATAATCATTCCCAAATATTTAGTTTGTTTCACTTGCTTTATTTGGATTCCATCTTCCAATACTAAGTTTTCTCTTTCATTGCTATTTATTGCCAGATATTCTGTTTTTTGTAAATTTACTGTGAGACCCCCATGATTCATATGTGCTTTTCAACCTTTTTATCATGAATTCCATATCAAAATTGTCTTGCGCTAAAACCAGTTGATCATCGGCAAATTGTAATGTCAGCAAAAATCTATTGCCTATTGGGATCCCCATACCTTTGCAGCTTTGTTTCCATTTCGTTAATATAAATTCTACATAAATATTAAATAAAATTGGTGATAGACTGCATCCTTGTTTCAATCCCTTTGAGGTGTTTATAGGATTAGACATTATATTTCCCATTTTAACATAAGCGGAGTTATCTTTATAGGTTTGTTTAATAATTTCTATTAGGTTTCTGTCAATATTGTATTTCTCCAATACTTCCCATAATTTGTTCCTCGGAATTGAGTCATAAGCTTTCTCTAAATCTATCATTGTCAAGTGGGTTTCTTCTCCAACTGCAGTCCGTTTTTCAATTAACTGTTGTAATTGCAAATATATTGTCAACACATGACCTTCCTGGTCTGAATCCATTTTGATCTTCTCCTAATTTGTCTTTAACATCTTTTTGTAACTTTGTTTTTAATAACTTCGTAAATATTATATATCTAATTATTTATTTATTTATATGTCCACCGCTATAGCCTCGAGGTAGCGTACTGCCTTGTCACGCAGCGGGCCCGGGTTCGATCCCCTGTCGGGGCAGTTTTTCTGGGTGAAGTCTTAATCGGGGTTTTTCCTCACCTGTAAGACAAATTTCAGGAGAACTTTAAGGCCCTTCATCATCATCCTTCACCGGTGTGGAAAGCAACGGGAAGCTACCACACCTATAATTTCCTAGTAAAACTGCAAAGCATAGCATGAGAATGCTATGATTGCAGTGAAAGACCTACCCGCGGGCAGAACTACTATGGATGCAGGCCTATATAGCCTATATGTATATATATATATATATATATATATATATATATATTGCATTTTATGGGGATCAGCTCAATTAGCGGCATACCTTCTAGCGATTATAGTGACATAAGCGAAAATAAATAATTTCACTTTTAATCTGACCCTATCTACCCTAAAACTCACGAGCCGCCACTATTATTCAATTAAACTTTGCCGCAACAAACAATCTTCCAGAAACATAATTTAAATGTAATTAATTTGTGCGTGTGGTTTTGTTTTTTTTTTTATTTCTTATACAGAGATTTCACAAATTAAATTAAAACATCCGCTTTAAAATATAAATTACTAAATTTCCACATTTGTCCACTGCTGTGGTATCAAGGTAGCGTGCTGCCTTATCACGCAGCGAACCTGGGTTCGATCCCCGGACTGGACAAGTTTCCTGGGTGAGGTTTTTTCGGGGTTTTTCCTCACCTGTAAGATAAATGTCAGGAAACTATAAGGCCCAAATGGTCCCCGAAGTCCATCTAGCCATCATTATCATCAATATCATATTCACCTAATTAGCTTAAGTTAGTTTAAGGCCTTTTGCTGGCGCATCATTATCATCTTCATCTACTCTCATATCATCGGGGCAGCGTAACCCCGCCTTCCAAAAGTCCCAATCTCAGAAGTGAGTTACAAGTACGCCATGGCAGGAGAGAACACCAGAAATGTCGAAATGACAACCTGGGGAATTTGAAAAAAAAATCCACAATGAAATTAATTTAATTGCTATTAGGTGTTCTCTTGCTTTTCTAAAAACAAAAATATCAAGATTTTTACCATTTTCTTTTCGTTATTAATTAAAAGGTCTGGTTAAAAATTAAACTTGCAGGGAGTGTATAATTAAAATAATTTCTAGGGTTAAAAGTGAATAAATAGTAAAGTAAACTAGTCATAATTTTAACCTAAAAGCATGGCTGCGAATATTCATCCTAAATGATTAATTGATGATTAATTCTTAACATATATATAAATGAAATGAAATTGGATCGATTAATACTTACTTATTTACTCACTGGCACTATCGAACCCGTAGGTTCATGGCCGCACGGACATAAGCTCTCCATACATCCCTATCCTGGCTAATGCTTTCCAATCATTCCTGTATAATCTACTTCCCACAAATATAGTTTATGTTATTCTCCCATCTCATTCTTGGTCTGCCAAATGGGCGTTTTTCCCTCTGGCTTTCCTACAAGAAGCTTCCATGCAAGTCTTTCATTCCCCATACGTGCAACATGTCCTGCCCATCGCAGTCTACGAGACTTAACTGTTCTTATTATATCTGGCTTCCTATAAAGACCATGCGACTCACTGTAAGCAGTCTTTCTCCATTCACTGTCTGTTCATCTCTCTTTGGTCCAAAAATTTCCTAAGTACTTTATTCTCGAATACTCGTAATTTCCTTTCCTCCCTTAAAGTAAGAGTCCATGTTTCACACCCATATAATACAACTGGTAGAATAAATTTTTATATATTTTCAGTTTAACGTTTTTTGAAAGGAGTTGGGACATCAAGAGTCTCTGCAATGCATAATAGCACGCATTTCCAGAATTGAGCCTATGTTTAATTTCTTTGTGCGTCTCATTCCTATTTGTGATTATTGTTCCTAGGTATTTGAATTCAGCCACTTCCTCAAAATTTCCCTCATTTGTCATTAGCTGTCCATTTCCATTATATAATGAATTTCTACGTGTGACCATATATTTAGTATTATTGATATTTGCTTCCAGTCCTCATTTCTTAGTGTTTACACAAAGTGTGTGCGTGTTGGCCTTAGTATCTCCTCGCTATCGGCCAATACTACTACATCATCAGCATAAAATAACAGCTTATTAATACCATTGAGTTGTAAGCCTTCCTCATTCTCTAAAGATTTAATGGCATGCTCTAGTACAAAATTGAATAGTAAAGGAGATAGTGCATCTCCTTGCTTCAACCCATTTTGGATTTCAAAAGGTGTCGAAAACTGTTTGCCTACACGCACCCTACTCTTTGTGCCATTTAGACACATTCGTATCAGTCTAACTAACTTTTTGGGAATTCCGAACTCCAGCAGGATAATATATAACTTCTCCCTCTTAATTGAATCATATGCTTTTTTGAAGTCTACATATAGTTGATGTACAGTACGATTATATTCCCATTCTTGTCTAGAATCTGTCTTATACTAAAAATCTGATCTGTTGTAGACCTGTTTCTTCGAAATGCACATTGATGATCTCCTAGAATGCCATCAATGCTGCTTACTAATATATTTGTTAGAATTTTGTACGAAGTTGAATGTAATGAGATGCCCCTGTAGTTGTTGCAATCAGTTTTATCTCCTTTCTTATAAATTGGTACGATAATTGATTCCTTCCATTCATCTGGAAGAGCTTCTTTTTCCCAAATCATACTAAGCAACCAGCGTATCTTGTCCATCAATTTTTCTCCCTCTGATTTTATCAGTTCTGCTGGGATCTCATCTTTACCTGATATATATATATATATATATATATATATATATATATATATATATATATATAAATGAAATGAAATGATTTCTTTGGGATCGATTAATATTAAAAATGTTACTAAAAGCGATACAATCTTCATGTACACCTGAAACGAGCTTATACAATAGTTACTGTTATTATAATCTCTAAATTATGTTATATAATTATTGCTTAGAGCTTCCGATAACAGTAATGTAATGGCAAACATTAATACGGTTTCATGTATTGTGGTATTTCCATATTCCTACAAATCCACAAATCGTTATTTCTATCGTGATATGATTGCAATATTGTCGAGGTAACTGAAAGGTTTCCCACGATCAAGTTGAAATAGAGTGATATACCAAGTTCTGTCAAGTTTGTTTGCTGCATCAATTGGCAGGAAATTGGTTGCTATCTGATTCCATCACTTTTGGAGGGAGATAAAAATAAACTTATACCAAAGCTATATTAATCCTATATAAGTTACATATTACACTTACAGGCGTTTTCAGAAAATATACTCTTTTAAAATCATCATCATCATCATCTGCATTCATGGATTAGGTCTGTTGACCCGTTCCGACTTCAGCCCATCTCTTTCTAGATCTGCCCACATCTCGGGTGCCATTAGTTTGTATTTTTTTTTGTTATTTGTTTGGATATCTATCTTCATTCATTCTGTCTATGTGTTGCTTCCATTTTTGTCTATATGTATCTATTTTATCAGTTATTGCAAATATTTCAAGTTCCTGTCTTATTTCTGTGTTCTTGATTCTGTCTTCCTTAGTGCACCCTTTAACCGATCTCAAAAATTTCATTTCTGCAGCCGTTATCCTACTTAGATCTTGTTTTTTATGTATCCAGGCTTCTGAACCATAGAGCAGTACCGGTACTGCCAACGTTTTGTAAAATTTAAATTGGGGTCTCTCTTGTTGTTTTGTTATTTAGTGATCGTTTTATCGTACCACCTATTCCTGGAATTTTGCTATTTTATTAGTTATATCATTATCATAATTAAATGAAATGTCACCATCCTAGATATTGAGATGGTTCACCTGTTCTATGATTTTGTTTCCTATTACTATTTTGGATCTGATTTGATTTTTCCCTTGGAATGCCATTACCTTAGTTTTTTCTATGGTATTTTTGAGATTATATTGTTCACATATATTATGTAGTTTAAAAATATTCCTTTGAAGTTCGTCTTCCGTATTTGCTATTATTACCTGGTCATCAGCGTATAATAATGTTTTCAAGTAGTGTGTTTTATCTAATTTTATTCTTTATTTGTTTCTTCGTTCCATTTTTTGATTATATCATGATGTATAGGTTAAGCAAAACCGGAGAGATATTGTATCCTGTTTAACTCCTTGATTAGTATGAATTTTATTTTTACTACTTCAGTTCTAGTTTTTATAACAAAATTTGTGTTCCGGTACAAACTCTTAATAGCTCTGCTATTAAGTGTTCGGAATTCCTTTTTTCTTTTAAAATTGTCCAAAGTTTTCCTCTATCTACTTTATCAAATGCCTTGACTAAATCTATAAAAACTATGTGTGTTTCCTTGTTATATTCTCTTCGTTTGTTTATAAAATTCTTTATCGTAAATATATATCCATACATTGAACGCCCTGGTCTAAATCCACTTTGTTCTTCTGTTAACATTAACTCTGCTTCTTTTAAAATATATACTTAATTAAATTGTTTATACATCTAGGACCTGTGTGTTAGGTAGCATAGAAGCAATTCTTTCTACAAGTCTCCACCCCCCCAACTACTTAACTAACTCACTCACTGGCACTATCGAACCCATAGGTTCATGGCCGCGCGGAATAAGCTCTCCATATATCACTAGCCTGAACTAATGTTTTCCAATCATTCCCTGTATAATCTACTTCCCTCAAATCATAGATAATGCTATTCTCCCATCTCATTCTTGGTTCTACAAATGGGCGTTTTCCTTTGGTTTTCCTACAAGAAGCTTCCATTACGTCTTTCATTCCCCATTCGTGCCACATGTCCTGCCCATCGAAAGTCTACGAGACTTAACTGTTCTAATTATATCTGGGTTCCTCAGATATCAGGGGTTGCCGCACACTTGGCACCTTTAATTCACGCTTATACAGTTATCTGTTTGTCTAATAATTCATTTTCTCTATTTATTAATTTTATACTATGTCATTAATCTTTTCCTCGTTTTTAATATATCTTGTACATATTATATATTTAATTCGTTAAAATTTAGAGTAAAATCAAATTACATATATAAATATTAATTTATTTATTCAGAACTTGTAATCGTTTTATATATATATTTATTGTACTTTAGATTTAAGGACTATTTTTTGTTGTTTTGTATTTTTAACCTGGTTGAGTGGTAGACAAGGCCTTAAGGCCTTAACTCTGCCAGGTAAAATGTAGCTATTATTATTATTATTATTATATGATTATTATTATTATTATTATTATTATTATAAAGACCACGTAATTCACTGTTATGCAGTCTTCTACATTCACTTTTCTGTTCATTTCTCTTTGGTTCGAAAATTTTCCTAAGAGATTTATTCTCAAATACCTGTAATCTCCTTTACTCCCTTAAAGTAAGAGTCAATTTTCGCACCCATATAATATAACTGGTAGAATAATAGTTTTATATATTTTCAGTTTAAACATTTTTAAAAGAGTTGGGACATTAAAAGTCTCTGTATTTAGCATAAATTATTGATCCGTTTCTTTTAGACCTTCTAATGTGTTTCCACTTTTTATTATCGAAATTACTTTCACGGAGTATAAAAATGGCATTAATTCAAAAACCGATCCTGTGGTACCTTATCAAGAGCACGTACATTTTACTGAAATGATAAAAAATCGCAAAATTGTGAAGATACGAAATAAATTGTGAGAAGTGTTGTCTGTTAAATGAATAACAGACCTAAATCCCATCTTATTACGGGTATAATACTGCCACAAAGCTTGAAATATAAGCGATTTCTGCTGTTTTAAATTAGTTGTTGCGATTATAATTAATCTTTCGTATTTTAAAATAATGTAATTGTACGGTTCAGGTGGTGGCACAACAAGAATAAAGAAGTAAATAAAGAAGAAACAAAAGACCAGCATGTCGCACATTGTTTCTTACAATCTCATGGAAATAGCGTAAGTCTCCTGGGTGCAGACCAAGGAAGAGACTGTTTGTGCAGTGGACTCGAGTCTCTCAGGGTTTGAGCCACATGTAATCCATTTCTTCTCCTGTATACATCCGCCCAAACTTCCTTGTTGAGGAATTTATACCCATTTCACTCGTGCAAGCGTAAAAATGTAAAACACAGAAAATTGATGTCATTGAAGTGTAATAGTATATTACAATGCGAGGTTGGGAAGTGGTTTTTACAGAATCTAAGAAAATGTTCAAAAACCGAGCGTTAGCGAGGTTTTAATTACCTAGATTCTGTAAAACACTTCACAAACGTGCGTGTTACATTATTTCTTGAAGGACACGAAAATTAAATTTGGATATCCATTAGTAGGAAATTTTGGAGAAAACATTTTAAATGAGAATGGATAAATTTGGCGTTTGGTTTCCGGAAGACGGCGGCAGCTGCGGTGGACTAGTGGTTATGCTCCTTGCCTCTGGTCACGAGGGTCGCGGGTTCAAACCCGGCAGGGATCGATGGATTTTTTAGGATGGAAAAATCCAAGGAGCAAGTCCTCCGGGAGGTAATTTAAGCCGTGAGTCCCGAGTCTGAAGATTTTCAGTGCTCGTAAAAGATCCTTAAGCCTGAATGAAAAGGCTTCTAAGCAAAATTACCGAATTTTCTCGCCTAAGTACCTACCTTGGTTTCCTAGATGTCAGTATGAGGCGACACGCTGACTACTGACCACTCAAAAATGACATCTATACGAAAACAAGTGTAAGCTAAATTAGTATGTTTCAAATTCTTCCCTTCCCTAGGGGAGATCGGCCTGAATCTCTGTTAAGGGAAACATAGACTTACAAGATACAATATTATTAGTATTATTTATTCATTATTATTACTAAATTATTATTAAATTTAAATTACATAAATTAAAAATTTAGAACTCAGTTTATAAGGGAGAAAATGCAGATTGAAAACACTATTTTAGATTTTATTAAAACTCAGCAATTAAGATGGTACGGACATGTCCAGCGAATGAAGAGGATCGGCTACCAAAATCGTGTTTTGGAATGGAACCTGATGGAAGACGAAGCAGAGGAATACCTAAAACCTCTGGAGTCCGGGAATATGTTTATATATTAAGAGAAAACATCTACAACCAGGAGATTGGATGGACCGACAAAATTGGCTATGAGGAATCGGACGATGTCAAAGACATTAATCAACCGATGATCTATCTATCTATTATTATTATTATTTTATTATTATTATATTATTATTATTATTATTATTATTATTATTATTATTATAGCAGAAATATGGATGTTAAACAGAAAAATGTTAATAAACTAAATGCACTGAAAATGAACTTCTGGAGATTGATCAACCAGATATGCGGGAAAGATACAATAAGAAACACAGACATACGACGCCTTATGGAAGTGGAAGATGATAGTTCGTCGCTGTTGAAAGGTAACGACTACAAACGTAGAATGGAACGACTACAATGATACAGAGATGTATGTAGAATGGGAGAAGGAAGAGTACCCAGGATTATACAAGAATGGAAAATTAGAGGACAGGAGGAAGATGACGACATTCTTCTACCTTGGATACAGAATGTGCATGTGATTTGGTGTCGTTTAAGATGATTTACAAGATAGAGAGACGAATGGCGTAACAACATAAAACAGTGTAGAATTCTGAAAATAAATGTCTAACTTTGCATATTTTAGATGTCAATATTGTAACCTATTTTATATTTTGATAGCGTTTGATTGGAAGAAAACCTCTGAATTGAGAAGAATTCTCATTAATATATAAAATTATTAACTAACTAACTGACAGGCACTATCGAAACCGTAGGTTCACGGTCGCACGGACATAAGTTCTCCATACATCCCTATCCCGAGCTATATTTTCCAATCATTCCCTGTATATTCTACTTCCCTCAAATCATGGTTAATTTTATTCTCCCACCTCATTCTTTGTTTACCAACTGGGCGTTTTCCCTCTGATTTTATAAAATTATTATCATTATTATTATTATTATTATCATTATTATTATTATTATTATTATTATTATTATTATTATCGTTTAGGTTTTACTATTATCAGAGGAAAACTTGGAATAGCTTAAATGAAGATATACAAAGATACCAACAAGAATGGAAAAATCATCTGAGGAGAATGGCAAGAAATAGACTTCCAAAATTGGCATTCCAATATACCCCAACTGGACATAGGGACCAAGGAAGACCAAAACATCGGTGGAAAGATCAAGACCATCTTCGCTAGGTTTTACCGTACAGGCCACATGGCCTTAAACGAATTTGTTCATGATGATGATGACAATGATGAGGTTTTTTAGCATTGTATACTGTATTTTTCAGTAAAATGAGGAACTGGCTCATTGCTACAACCCCCAACCTGGAGGACCAGGTAATTTGTAATCAAGATTGTTTTCCTCTAGCCTTTAGTGAATCAACATTGAACTACAAGGCAGTAGCTGTTAAACCAGGCACGCTATTAGAAGACATATGCGGTAAGCCAATCCTGCTTCACTCTTCATGCGCCGTTGTCAGATATCGGTATGTAAGAGGGGAAGAGACAGACGATATGTCGTGGTTACAGCGCCAATTGTACAACAACACCGCTCGATTATGATAGGCTAAACGAAATGCACTAGCCACGCATAGCTCCGCCCGATACGTCTTCTAATAGCGTAGGCCTATTAGTTTTGGTTTGCGTCAGGTATTTCATTTCCCGATTCCACCCATACCTGGGAAGCATTCCCCTATCCACCACCTGGGGAGGCGCCGATGGGGGCTAGCAACCCCAAAAATCACTTTGGGTTGAAGTGAGAAACACTGTATTGTGGAATATTTTTTAAATAAAAAATTATTTATTATTATTATTATTATTATTATTATTATTACTGTTATTATTGTAAGTATGGTTGTTACTATTATGTTATTGTTTTATTAGTATTATTGTTTTTTATTGCGGATGAGTCCATGTATGACTATGCAAAGTACTTACAGGCGTTTCCTTTGAGCCCAAATTTCTTTCATTCTTTTGCTATGAGTTTGTTTTCTATCATCTGTCCAAGTTGTTCCAGTTTTCCTTCGATTTGTCCTCTTGGTCAACTTGCCACTTAAAAAAGTAAAGTGATCCCACAACAGGCCCGGAGGCCCTTGGGTAGTAGGAGGTTAGGGCTCCCACTTTTTCTAGACAATCGGCACTTTTATGTCAGCCGGGTTGCCAGCCCTGCGTGACGGCCGCCTTTACCCCCAGAACAAGCGTCTGGTACTCATTTCCGTTAGAGGCTGAGTCGACCCCAGGGCCATAGTGCCGCCAGAGGGTTTGGGTCATTCGCCTTAATTCTAAATATATCTCTGTTTGGGATATCTTCTTTAGTAATTCCTGCCAATTTTAAGTCCTTTTGACTTCGTCAATCCACTTCATAGTATCCACTGGAGCTTTACTTCTGTTTTTCGTAGAATTCCATTATCTGTTTTGTAAGCCTATTTGAGTTCATTCGTTTAATATGGCCATAAACTTTAACCTTCGTTTTCTAATATCACTATGAATGTCTGTATATATTTTTATTTCCTTTTTACTTCTGAGTCTAAATGCTTCACCTATGACTTGTGGACCTAAAACTTTTCTTAGAATTTTGCATTCTTTTTTCACTATATTTTCGATATCTTTTTTTTCTGTTCAAAATTAATGTTTCAGCTGCATAGAGGCACTCTGGTTTAATTGCAGTGTTATAGTGTCGTAATTTTGTTTGTAAAGATATGCATTTATCATAAGTAATGCCACGAGTGATTTCCAAATTCGTTAGTCGTGAATTTATCTAGAGAATTTGGAAATCCAGAGTGGCATTTGTTAGGACTATTTAACGAATAAATTAAGCTGTTTACTCACAAATCATTATTTAACTGTAGTTATTTTAAAATATTTATATATTTAATATAAACGGCGATGTTTGAAAACAAATGAGAAACGATAGGTGCGCTTCATCTGCTTCTTTTGTTTATCACTGCAACTAGATCATACTATTTCAGAATATTAAAAAGGAGGAGCTTTCTTTAATATGGTAATTATAACACTGATAAATATTTCGTGCAACACGACTCTGATTGATTATAAAACAGAAATCATTGTAACGTGATTGGTCATTGACTCCCATTTGGGGCATGAGTTAAATAGTCATTATTATTTTTATTATTGATTTCGTACATCTCAATACAATGTATATAGAGAAAGATTTGCGTTTAGATCGGTACTTGCTCAGGTAACTCAGTTGGTAGAGCTCTTGGTCTAGAGAACCAAGGGTCCCGGGTTCAAGTCCCGGTCTGAGCGTATAATTTTTCTCTTCAAATATGATTTATCCATCATTGAGAATTACAATGTATATAGAGAAAGATTTGCGTTTAGATCGGTACTTGCTCAGGTAACTCAGTTGTGTAGAGCACTTGGTCTAGAGAACCAAGGGTCCCGGGTTCAAGTCCCGGTCTGAGCGTATAATTTTTCTCTTCAAATAAGTCATTATTATGTTTTATATTGTTGTTGATAATTTTCAAATTAAACATAGTTAAAGTGACAACTTTCATGTTTATGAATTTCACCCTTGTGCTTTAAAAATACAGAACGAAACAGAATTCTTTCCCTGTTCTCATTTAATGTGCATTTGCGTCTTTTATGATTCTCTTACAGCATTTTAAAGGTTCTCTTTTTTCAGCCGAGTATTTCTGCACTCCACTTCCTTTCATGTCTGTTTCTGTAGTCCAGACTAAATGTCTCTCAGACATCTTGTGAACTTTTTCAAGCATCTTATTTTAGCTAATGGAAGAGGCGGCAAAACAGGTGATTCAGTTCCAAAGAAACTTCTTTCTCTTATGACCTGCATCTCGCATCTCGCTTGAATAATGTCTTATAAGCGGGTAGGTTTAGCTGTTTCAGCATCTTCAAGTCACAAATCTACTTCCAGGCTTCATTTTGGTTTACAACTTATGCCTTAAGGTTAATCTAATTTTAAAAGCAAATTAATTACTAATGATTTCATATATTTAATACTGTGACTGATGGCACTGGGTTTTCCTTTTGCTTAATTGGACTTAAATAAATACACATTTGTTATGTGAAATTTTCCTTTTTAACTTTATTTTTCTTCTGGCATTTATCATAAGTAATGCCACGAGTGTTTTCAAATTATCGATAAATTCACGACTCACGAAGCGAGGAGTGAATTTATTTAGATAATTTGGAAATCTAGAGTCGCATTTGTTAGGACTATTTAACGAAAAAAATTAATTATTTAAATTCCTTTGACGATGAGCGATAATAATCATTATTTGCTTCAGTACAAATATTGACAAGTATTAGTTATAACTTAAACTAATACACTTTTCTATTCTACACATGGGTAATAGACCTCACGGTGACCCAATTACAAGTTATGGTGACGTCAGGCAAAGGAACAGGTAAGTCACTTTGTTGTTCAAATGGGGTTGAGCGTCACTAGAGTGTCCATAGAAAGCACTATTATTGAAATATACCCTTTATTCATCGGTTTATTTACCTCCAAAATTTCGCATACGTCTACAGATAAGGAAATATGAATGTTATATAATCGAAAGTATTTTTCTAGATATCAAGGATACGTATCAAGCAAAAAGTGATTTACCTTGTTTTTTTCCTATACCCTTCAAGCTAAAATGTATAGGGAAAATTTAAAAAAATGTAAGCCTAACTCTTAGAATTCCATATATTACAAAGAAAGTAAAATAATTTTGACCAATGATGTTACTAGTTAATTGAATAATAATAATAATAATAATAATAATAATAATTTTTATTTTCCGGCTTTTACAATGAATATACATTTTTCCGGTACCCATGTTCACAGTTACTACACATTTGTTTCAACACATTTTCCCATTCTTGTCTGTTCGTCCATATATGTTCTTCTATTTCCCATTCCCTCTTAGTTTCATTGATTCCTGAATCATCGTAATATTTGGTCTACCCTTCTTTTTCTTTCACTGTGGTACCCAATCCATAATTATCTTAGGTAGTCTTCCTTCTTCCATCCTTCTAATGTGTCCGTACCAATTTAATTGTTTCTTCGTTATAAAATCTAATATTGAATATTGTACCTGCATTTTTTCTTTTATATATGAATTTCTGATTTTATCCTTCCTGGATATTCTTGCAGCACGTCTCCAGTAGTCCATTTCAGTGGCGAGTAATTTTTTTTTTTTCATTTGTGCATTTAAAGCCCACACATCAGCTCCATAGGTAATAATGCTTCTGATTATTGTATTAAAAATAGTTTTTTTGTTTCTTTGAAGATATGTTTGTCCCATACTATTCCATTTAGGGCAGATATAGCATACTTTCCTATATTGATCCTGTTTCGTATCTCTGTTTCTTGTTTATCATCTTTAGTAATTTTAATTCCCAAATACTTATATTCTTCAGTGTATTTAATTTCCCTAAATTTTCTTCAAGTATTAAATCTTGAGGAAGATCCCCTATTGTCATATATCTAGATTTATCCTATTGATCTTTAAACCCCATAAAAGTATATTCGTATTAATTTTCTAGTGAGGTGGTATTCTATATCTTCAAATTCTTGAGCCATTATCAATTGGTCATCTGCAAACTGGAGTGTAATAATAATAATAATAAATGAGAGAAGAAAAGCAGGGAAGATTGTGAATTAGCAGATATTTATTTTAACGCGACAAGTTGTTTTTCATGCGCTAGAAAAAAGTGTGATTCTTGGAACTAGCCGAATGATTACCAGAGGAGGTGGTGGGGATATTTGTGAATTGGAAACCGACTTGCTCTCCATCTGTATGGTAATGCAATCCCATTTTACACACTAGAAATTCTTGCTTGGTTTTCTTTAACATGGATCGCTGATCTGACGGCGACGATCTGGAACTGGATATTTCTTTCCATAGCGTGAGGCAAATGTTCCGACTTTCAATTGCAGAGTAACTGGCTTCATGGTTCATGTATCATAACCTATACACGTCAACGAGTACAAAGTTGAACAAATAACATGTTTAAACATGTACATATATGGAAATTTAACCTAATACTGCTAAAAAATAATTATAGGCTAAACTCTTCTTCTTCTTTTTCTACTTCTTCTTCTTCTTAATCATAATTTATTTCATAATTCATAATTATATTTTATCTTTTTTATATTATTATATTATTATTATTATTATTATATTATATCATTATATTCATTATCATTATTATTATTATCATCATCATCATAGTACATTCATGAATTTAGGCCATTTGTTGACCTGTTTCGTTCTCAAGAGAAACACCATCCAAAAGTCTTTTGAGTGGACGTCCTGGTCTTCTTATTCCTGCAGGTTGATATCTTAACATTTGTTTAGGTATTCTGTGATCTTCCATTCGATGAACATGTTGTATTCATCTTGACTTATAATCAGAAATTTTGTTTTCTAAATATTCCATGTGTAATTCTTCTAAGATGTCTTCATTTTTTTTTTTTTTGTGATCTAGTAGTGTGCATCCTGCAGTCCTCCGAAGATATCTCATTTCAGCAGATCTAAGTCTCTGTATATCCTTCTGTTTCAACGTCCATACTTCGCTACCATACAAAAGAGTTGGAAGAGCCAGTGTTTTATACACTTTCAGTCTTGAATGCTTTTGGACTAACTGTGGCTTGAAGATAGAATTTATTAACCGTAAAATTCTTAAAAATTTAGATATTTTTGCATTTACATCCTTTTCTTCTTCATATGAGATATTGCATCCTAGATATGTAAAATTATTCACCTGCTCCAAAATTTTATTGTCCAGTACAATTTTACTTCTGACAGGATCTACACCTTGAAATGCCATAACTTTTGTTTTTTCTGTAGATATCTTTAATCCATATTATTATTATTATTATTATTATTATTATTATATGATTATTTTATTATATATATTATATTATTATTATTATTATTATTATTATTATTTTATTATTGTAAGTACTATTATTGTTATCGTCATATAAAAGTTTGTACATGAATTACATTGCTACATTTAATGTATCTTGAACTGTTTATAATTAGTATAATGTATATCTATATTTGTCAAATATTTATTTGTATTTGTGCTGGTTGAGTGAAAGAGATAGCCTTACGGCCTTAACTCTACCAGAATAAATAAAACATTATTATTATTATTATTATTATTATTATTATTATTATTAATTTGTACGATTTTCGGTCTGTTTATTTCTAATATCACTCCTCGGAGGAAGACGTATTGGATGTGCAATCAGTGTCTATCCATTCTTGGCTGGTTTTTCTTCTTGTTCTTCTCCCGTCCATTGTTCTATCTTCTTTAGCTCTTTTTGCAAGTCGGTTGTCTTCCATTATTTCTATATGACCTTTCCAATATTTCGTCTAAGTATAATAAATTTGGAATATGACATTTGTCTCTAATTTCTGTGTTGTGTGTCATATCAAATAATATTTTCCCTTAAATAGTTCGTAATTTCATATGTGCTTATTATTTGTTTATTTTTGTTGTATAAGCCCTACTTTGTGCTCCATATAAAATAACTGGTCGAAACCATCGTTTTGTGCATGCGGGTTTTGTTTTCCATTGATATATGTTTGTTGCGCCAAATTAAATCTATCCAGATATGTGTGTTGTTTTGTCAGCTTGTTTCTTTACTACTTTTATTAATTTTTTAGTGTTTGTTATTTTTATCTATCTATCTTAGGGTTTTTACAGCTGCTGCTGTCTTTCCGTGCCAAACCTCCAACGCCAACGATCTGGGGCATCTTCAATGCTTAGCCATCTTACTTGCATTAATGTCTTCATGTTTTCTTCCATGTTAACTTTTAGAGCAGGTTGTTCCACAACCGACGATTTATTTTGCATTACTCAGGTAATAGAAAAGAAAATGAAATATGAACCACCTTTGCACCTACTATTTGTAGATCTTGAGAAAGCATATGACAATGTTCCTATAGAGAAACTATGGATTCCTTAAGACATATGGAAATTAAGACATGATAATTAAAGCAATACAAATCTATTATGACAATTGCATATCTAAAATTAAAATTGGCAGTAAATTCAGTAAATTGTCAATGGATTTACGATACATAAAGGTCTTTGTTCAAGGTTGTTGTCTATCACCGACTCTGTTTTAAATATATGTACAATCAAATATTAACAAATGGAGGAAAAAAATCAAGTATGGGAATTCCTATTTCAAACAATAAAACTTTATACAACTTGCATTTGATACAGGTGGCCAATTATTAATTTCACAACATTATGAAGATTTAGAATATATGACTAGAAAATTAATAGAAGATTATGATAAATGGGGATTAATTTTGAACATGAAGAAAACAAAATTGGTGAACCAGAAAAAAAAAAATAATTTTCGAGACTGGAGAAACAATAAAACCTTATAGTGAGATCACAATTTTGGAAATTAAAATAAATAAAAATTGAAGTATGAAGAAGAAATAAGAAATATAAATAATAAAGAAAATTTTGCAATTGTTTGCCTCAATAGAATATTGTGGGATAAAAATACAAGTAATAAAAATAAAATTGATATATATCATACATCGGCCGCGGTGGACTAGTGGCTATGCTCCTTGCCTCTGGTCCCGAGGGTCGCGGGTTCAAACCCGGCCGGGGTCGATGGATTTTTTAGGACGGAAAAATCCAAGGAGCAAGTCCTCCGGGAGGGACTTTAAGCCGTGGGTCCCGAGTCTGAAGATTTTCAGGCTCGTAAAAAAACCTTAAGCCTGAATGAAAAGGCATCTAAGCAAAATTTACCAAATTTTCCCGTCCTAGTACTACCTTGGTTTCCTAGATGTCAGTATGAGGCGGAACGCTGACCACGGTCCACTCAAAAAATGACATCTATACGGAAACAAGTGTAACTAAATTAATATGGTTCAGATTCTTCCCTGTAGGGGGGAGAGCGCCTAAAATCTCTGTAAAAGGAAAACATGGGCTTAGCTATCTGTCTACACATATCATACAATTGTTAAAAGCATCATCACATATGGAGCAGAACTTTGGCCATAACAAACAAAAACAAATAAGTATCTTTGGCAACGGAAATGAATTTTATACGAAGGACAGCAAGAATTTCAGAACAGAAAAAATCAGAAACTCAGTTATAAGGGAGAAAATTAAGATTAAGCACCTATTTTAGAGTTGTAATAAAACTCAGCATTTAAGATGGTACCGACATGTCCAGCAAATTGAAGAGGATCGGCTACCGAATGTGTTTTGGAATAGAAACAGGAAGAAAAGACGAGACAGAGGAAGACCTAAAACCTCCTGGAGTAAGGGAATATATTTATATGAAGGAGAAACATCTACAACCAGGAAATTGGATGGACCGACAAAATTGGCTATTAGGAATCGGACGATGTCAAAGACATTAATCAACCGATGATCTATCTAAATTATAAGATACAAAACTTGGGTTTAAATTCTCTATCATTTATCTTCGTGTCGTCACTTTTTTTGACATTATTATATGCTGCAAACATTATATCTGAGAATCCTAAGAAAAAAATATTCGAAGTACAGTAGTTCAAGAATTATGAACTTATTAAATTGACTATTTAACTCATGCCCCAAATGGGAGTAAATGACCAATAACGTTACAATGATTTTTTATTTACAACCAATCACAGTCGTGTTTCGCCTAGAATTTACCAACTAAGTTTTTCATAACAAAGAAGCACTTCCTTTTTACATTCTGATTAGGTAATAGCATTATTTTGCAGTGACTGACTCGTTAAGAAATACGGCTACCAGATTGTATATATAGTGCATGAATGTCAACACATACCGCATGCGGGAGTTAATACAAAATATTTGTAGCAATTGATTATGCCACCAAAAAAAGAAACCAGTGTTTGCACTTTCTTAGATGTATTTTTTCCCAGAAAAATATAATTGTCATATTTACATCATAAGACATCCGATTGAGGGTGTTTCCACTTTTTTTACCAGCCGGCTGCTGGCCCTTCACATCCACATGTGTCAATCACAGAGGTAGATGATCAACAGCCAGTGTAGGGGTGACATGTGGTTAGCATGTCGAGTCCCCCAGCCGTTATAGCTGGTTCATCAACCTGGAGCCGCTACTTATTGTAGCTACCCAATTGCCTCACGATGCTGGGTGGGCACCGGTCCCATACTGGCCGAAATACCATGAGAAAATTTCTTCCCCCATGGAGACTCGAACCAGCGCAAGTCCCGTAGCTCTGCGGCAAGGATTCCTATCATAACCGCTCGGCTACGGCGCGGGACCATCATAGGACATCAGAAATGAATTAATATACAGTTTGATGTGTTTCATTTTTTCTCCACTAGAGTGCATTCTTACAATATTGCATTCCTTTGGCAATAAATAGTATGATCTGGTTGCAGTGACGAACAAAAGAAGCAAATGAAGCGTACCAATCGTTTCTCATTTGTTTTCAAACATCGTCGTTTACATTAAATATATAACTATTTTAAAATAACTATATTTAAATAATGATTTGTGAGTAAATAGCTTAATTTTATTCGTTAAATAGTCCTAACAAATGCCACTCTTGATTTTCAAATTCTCTAGATAAATTCACTCCTCACTTCGTTAGTCGTGAATTTATCGATAATTTGGAAATCACTCGTGGCATTACTTATGAATATTACAATCGTCGTTTGAAATTGTAATCTTAAGTGTCAGAGGCCATTGAATGGGAAAAACATTTGAACCATATTCTCTTATCTAATAAATTTCAACTTAACAATAACAATTTGAACACAATCTGCTTGCTATACAGTACATCTGTAGCTTTAACTGCCTGACGATATCCGCTTCCTTTCAGTTACACTGTAAATCTAGTAATATTGGTTTCCGATACGCAGCTATTAAAGTTCTACAGGAAAACTTTAAGTGTCAAGTTATTTCGAATTCCAAGAAAAATATCAATAAAACTAAATATATGGCCACACGTAGAAATTCATTAGATAATGGAAATGGACAGCTAATGACAAATGAGGGAAATTTTGAGGAAGTGGCTGAATTCAAATACCTACGAACAATAATCACAAATAGGAATGAGATGCACAAAGAAATTAAACATAGGCTCAATTCTAGAAATGCGTGCTATTATGCATTGCAGAGACTCTTGATGTCCCAACTCCTTTCAAAAAACGTTAAAATTAAAATATATAAAACTATTATTCTACCAGTTATATTATATGGGTGCGAAACATGGACTCTTACTTTAAGGGAGGAAAGGAGATTACAAGTATTTGAGAATAAAGTACTTAGGAAGATTTTTGGACCAAAGAGAGATGAACAGACATGTGAATGGAGAAGACTACATAACAATGAACTACATGGTCTCTATAGGAAGCCAGATATAATAAGAACAGTTAAGTGTCGGAGACTGCGATGCGCAGGACATGTTGCACGTATGGGGAATGAAAGACGTGCATGGACGCTACTTGTAGGAAAGCCAGAGGGAAAACCTCCAGTTGGTAGACCAAGAATGAGGTAGGAGAATAACATTAACTATGATTTCAGGGAAGTAGATTATACAGGGAATGATTGGAAAGCATTAGCTCAGGATAGCGATGTATGGGAGAGCTTATGTCCTCGCGGCCATGAACCTATGGGTTTGATAGTGCCAGTGAGTAGGCCTAAGTAAGTAAGAAAAATATTATTTAAGTATACTTAAAATTTTAATAAAAGTTGGACTGGAAACAAACATCGATAAAACTAAATATGTGGTCGTATATACAATCTAATGTATAAAAATGATTGTCTGTTTGTTTGTATGTTTGTTTGGTCTTCATGCGCGGCCATACCGTTGATTCGATTGTGATGGGGCATTTTGCAAAATGTTGAGGAGATTCTAGGAATGAACATAGTCTATAAGAGAGCTGCGATACTCAACTCCTACACCCTTATAAATCGCCCTTTGTAGTGGAAAACGTGAAAAAGTAGCTCTTTGGACGCTTAAATTGCATACGCTGCCTAAACCATAACAAATACACAAAAGTAATGGGTGCAGAATTGAATATCTCGCAAAAGCTCTACAAAAAAGTCCCCCACAGCATATGTTTATCTCTTACGGATAACTCACAATAACCATTTTTGTCTTTCATTGATGCCAAGAAGGCCGAGACAAGTACGTAGATTCCTGTGCAAGCATAGCAGCACATGGTGAGTATTCTTTTACGGATAACTCACAATAACGAATATTGTCTTTTAGCTCATTTATGCCAAGAAGGTCGAGATAAGTAAATTCCCGGGCAAACCGGGTAATCAGCACGGGGAATCTTAAAATAATTATGATATACATTTATAATTATTTTTTCATTTTACTTATTCAGCCAATCATAAAAAGTACATTAATTTTTGTCTTTCAGCTCATTTATGCCAAGCAGATTGGGATGAGTAGATTCCCGGACAACGCCGGGTAAACAACACGGGGTATCTAAAAATAATTAGGATACAAAGTTTTCCTTCTACTTATTCGACTAAACATAAAAGCACATACATTTTCATTTACTTAGGCCCGTTAGCAGCGCACGCGGGTATGTATTAGCTAGTATGTTATAAAAATCTGCTTCATTTCTGAGGAAAAAATTTTTTCTGAGTGGAGCAATATTTTGTTCTATTACTTCGCACACACTATTGAGTAACACTAAGAAATTAGGACTGGAAGTAAATATCAATAAAACTAAATATATGGTCACACGTAGAAATTCATTATATAATGGAAATGGACAGCTAATGACAAATGAGGGAAATTTTGAGGAAGTGACTGAATTCAAATACCTAGGAACAATAATCACAAATAGGAATGAGATGCACAAAGAAATTAAACATAGGCTCTATTCTGGAAATGCATGCTATTATGCATTGCACAGACTCTTGATATCTCAACTCCTTTCAAAAAACGTTAAACTGAAAATATATAAAACTATTATTCTACCAGTTATATTATATGGGTGCGAAACATGGACTCTTAAATTAAGGGGGGAAAGGAGATTACAAGAATTTGAGAATAAAGTACTTAGGAAAATTTTTGGACCAAAGAGAGATGAACAGACAGGTGAATGGAGAAGACTACATAACAATGAACTACATGGTCTTTATAGGAAGCCAGATATAATAAGAACAGTTAAGTCTCGTTAGACTGCGATGGGCAGGACATGTTGCACGTATGGGGAATGAAAGACTTGCATGGAAGCTTCTTGTAGGAAAACCAGAGGGAAAACGCCCAGTTGGTAGACCAAGAATGAGGTGGGAGAATAGCATTAAATGTGAGTTCAGGGAAGTAGATTTATACAGGGTAAGGTTGGAAAGCATTAACTCAGGATAGGGATGTATGTATAGCTTATGTCCGCGCGGCCATGAACCTACGGGTTCGAAAGTGCCAGTGAGTAAGGAATTAAGTGAAAAATATTATTTTTAGCGCTTTATTTTTTTAGTAATCTTCGATATATTTATATGTATTTGTTTATGTCCTAGAAGACTCTAATAGTATAGGTGCTAGGTTGGGAAGTGGTTTTTATGGAAGCGAGGAATTTCCGAGATTCTGTAAAACACTTCACAAACGAGAATTGTACATTATTTTTTTGCGCGGAGGTGTTTTCGAAATAATAAATGATAGTAAAATAATAACATCTTTGTTGGAAATATTTTTATTCATTATAAACAACTGACTAACGTTAACAGTGTGGGCAATGTTTATTAGTTGATACTGCAGCAGGCCAATACACCAATCAGTCATAAAATGGCGGCAAGTACAAATTTATTGTTTTGTATTGTCTCAAAGTTCACTTTATTTAAAATGCAGTGATTTGTTTCTTATAATGTATATTAACACTACCTTTTGGATATGTTTTTGTATATACATTGTACGTAGATCCACCGCTGTGGTCTCGAGATAGCGTGCTGCCTTGTCATGCAGCGGGCCCGGGTTCGATTCTCGGTCGGGAGAGAATCCTGGGTGAGGTTTTTTCGGGGTTTTTTTCTCACCTGTTAGACAAATGTCAGGAAGCTTAGAGCTCAACGGTACCAGAAAATCATCCGGTCATCATAATCATTCTTATCATCATCAACCTTCACCGGTGTGGAAATCAACGGGTACCTACAATTCCCTAGTAAAGCTGCAAAGCATGGCATGAAAATGGTATGATTGCTGGAAAGATCTGCCCTCGGGCAGAATTATTAAATAGGATAAATAGATTGTAGGTAATAAACGTAAAGGGCAGTGGTTTTACTTCCTACGCGTGGTTTATAATATGTAATATTACAGTTTATAGTACCTCAGGTGTCCTTATTTAGGGGATATGTGGATGGCGACCACAAGGAGCCCAAGCTGAGCAAAACATTTCTTCCACTTACTTGTGTTTTGCACTCTTTTAACTTTACTATCTAACCTCTCTTGGTTAACTCTCGTTTTTTTTCGACCCCGACGCTACTAGGGCATCCGTAGGCTAGGGAGTCTTTCCTTTCTTCCATTTCTTCTTTCCTTTATTTTCTTTTTCTTCTCCAGAAATGCCTGACCAGAGGCTATAAGATGGCAGCCCCATCACTGTTTCTGCCTTCCTTTGGCCAGCAACCAATCGAAGGGACTATTATTATGCTTTCAAGTCTTATACGAGAATTTCCTAGACCGCTGGAGGGGAAGATTTTCTATAGGATCGTAACAGGCCTTGGCCTAATACTTGGAAGGAAGAAGTTATTTAGGTTGGCAACCCTGAAATGTAGAACAGTTGAACTTTCAATCATTGTGGTCATGGACTGTAAGTACGACAAAACCGCACTTTTGCACAAAAAAAGTTAATTTACGTCAAGAACATTGGTGAGCATTTAAAACCCCACATTACAAGAATAATTCTTTATATAAACACAGTTAGATGATAGGTCACAATTTTTCAGTAATATATTGTTATGAGCTGTCATAAATAAGGAGCAAGGACACTTACTAGCCCAAACGGTCCCCGAAATCATATGGCCATCATCCTTATTATTATCATCCTTACCATTATCATTATCATCATCATCCTTCACCGGTGTGGAAAGCAACGGGAAGCTACCACACTTACACAATTCCCTAGTAAAGCTGCAAGCATAGCATGAAAAATGCTATGATTGCAGTGAAGGACCTGCCTTCGAGCAGAATTACTATGCATGGATTATTATTATTAATAATAATATTAATGGGGCACGCCGTAGGTCGTAGTGGTTAAGGCACTGAGCTACAAGCCAGAGGGTCGAGGGTTCAAGTCCCGTTGGGGGCCAGGATTTTTAAACTGACCCAAACCCTCTGGCGGCGCACTATGGCCTGGGGTTCGACTCAGCCCTCTAACGTAAAATGAGTACCAGACGCTTTGTTCTGGGGGTAAAGGCGGCCGTCACGCAGGGGCTGAAACACCCGGCTGACATAAGTGGCCGATTGTCTAGAAAAAGTGGGGAGCCCTAACCTCATACTATAACCCCAAGGGCCTCCGGGTCTGTTGTGTGTGGGTTTTTTCATGACTGTAAGAACGTACGACACAAAAGCACTTTTGCACCAAAAAAGTTAATTTAACGTCAAGAACATTGGTGAGGCATTTAAAACCCCATATTACAAAGAACAATTTCTTTATATAACCACATGTTAGCTGGAGGGGTTCACAATTTTCAGTAATATATTGTTATGAGCTGTCATAAATAAGGAGCAAGGACACTTACTAGCCCCAAACGGTCCCGAAAATCAGATGGCCATCATCCTTATCATTAGTCATCCTACCATTATCCATTATCATCATCATCCTTCACCGGTGTGGAAAGCAACGGGAAGCTACCACACCTACACAATTCCCTAGTGGAAAGCTGCAAGAATAGAATGAAAATTGCTATGATCTATGATTGCAGGTGAAGGACCTGCCTTCGGGAGGAATTAACTTATGCATGGATTATGTATTAATAGTAATATTAATATTATTATTATTATTATTATTATTATGAATATTATTATTATTTATCTTGTCCACCGCTTGTGGTCGTCGAGGTAGCGTGTTTGGCCTTGTCATGCAGGCGGGCCCGGGTTCGTCCCCCGGTCGGGGAAGTTTTTCTGGGGGAGGTTTTTATCGGGGTTTTTCCTCACACTGTAAGAGATATGTCAGGAAAACTTTTAAGGCCAAACGGGTCCCCGAAATCATATGGCCATCATCCTTATAATTATCATACTTACCATGATTCAGTATACATCATCATCCTCCATCGGGTGTGGAAAGCAACGGGAAGCTACCACACCTAAACCAATTCCCTAGTAAAGTTGCAAGCATAGCATGAAAATGCTATGATTGCAGTGAAGGACCTGCCTTCGGGCAGAATTACTATGGATGGACACTTACTAGTTTAAACGCCTGGAACAAGCTGTTTGTTCTTTTCTTGCAAAAAACATAAATTTTTAAAATTGATAGTTATTTTCAACTACTAGCTCTTTTTTAACTAAAGCTCCAAGATACAAAGTGAGAATTAACCTAGTGATAATAAAATGTACAATAAGCATAAAAATAACCATTTCCAGTTGAAGTTGGAACATTTACTGGTTCCTTTTAAAAAGCAAAATATAAACTCTTTCTGTTAGAGAGGGTGAGGAATGCGGTTTTAAAGCGCTGGAATGTGGTTTTCTGCTGGACATTCGCAATGGGCGTTATTAACTTGTCACCACATATCGCTCATGGATTAAGTCCCTGACACTGGAATTCACAATGCTGCTTGCCATGTAATATCATAAGCGAAAATTGTTCTTAAGAGCGTAAAGCTATGTCCGCACTGCGTGCAATGGAAGAGCTGCACTTATTCATTTTAAACCACGTTCATGGCGAAACGGCACTATTTTTAATTTACGTTGATAATGTAATGTGAACTACTTCACGGGGATGTGTTTATGTAATGTATTAAGATTTTACAATTTAATGCTCGACATAAAAATACATAAATGGTAATAAAGGTAAATAAAATATGCAAGTTTAAGTATAGCAACGAGATTCAAATTTAGAAAAACTGAACTTAAACTAGCGTGACAAATATTTTCAAAGTCCTATAGAACAATAGTGCGCATGCGCCAGAGTTTATAGAACCAGCGATACTTACTTCCTGGCACTATCGAAAACGTAGATTCATTGCCGCGCGGACATAAGCTCTCCATACATCCCTATCCTGAGCTAATGCTTTCCAATCATTCCCTGTATGATCTACTTCCCTCAAATCATAGTTAATGTTATTCTCCCACCTCATTCTTGGTCTACCAACTGGGCGATTTTCCCTCTGGCTTCCCTACAAGAAGCTTTCCTTGCAAGTCTTTCATTCCCCATACGTGGCACATGTCCTGCCATCGCAGTCTACGAGACTTAAAACTGTCCTCATTATATCTGACTTCCTATAAATTCCATGTAGTTCATTGTTATGTAGTCTTCTCCATTCACCTGTTTGTTCATCTCTCTTTGGTCCAAAAATTTTCCTAAGGTACTTTATTCTCAAATACTTGTAATCTCCTTTCCTCCCTTAAGTAAGAGTTCATGTTCGCATCCATGTAATATAACTGGTAGAAATAAATTTTAACGCTTTTTTGAAAGGAGTTGGGACATCTAGAGTCTCTGCAATGCATAATAGCACGCATTTCCAGAATTGAGCCTATGTTTAATTTCTTTCTTATTTGTGATTATTGTTCCTAGACATTTCAATTCAGCCACTTCCTCCCAGCGATAGAACCCACAATTGAACCACATATCGATTATCATCCTCGATTACTATCCGTCGCTATGAAATTTAATTGACCAAATTTGCAATAAATCCCCAAATCTATGTTAAAAATACATTAATAATATTAAATTACCAACGTTTATTAAAAATGGGTGTACACTTACTTATCACTCCCTAACGCTGATCCAACCAGCGGTAACCCAAAACAGCGATAGAAAAATCATAGACTGAGTAATATACTCTGTGTAGAAAATAGCAGTTAGCATCACAATATTGTCTAACAGTGTCATAATTTTGTGATTTGCATATTTACTTCAAAATTGTCTAATAATGTTATAAAATTGTTTGAAAAAGTGAAAAATATTAAATAATGTTAATAAATACAGAAGAAGAGATATAGTTTACAACAATGTAACCGAAAAATCAAGCGCTAGTAGAAGTGCAGTTGAGCCTTAAATGTTATTAATGTAGCACATATAGAATTAGCCTGAATTCAGGAATTTTTTATGCGTTATGGACGAATGCATACACATTTTATGCAAAGATAAATATTACTTATCACATATGTTGTGATGGAAAATACATTTTAGCAAATCACTCACAGAATGTTCATGATAAAGTATATGTATTAACAGTTCAAATAAATAAGGCTAATAGGGAAAGGTTTTCCAATAGTAGCTACCTCCCAATACACAATTCATATTTTATTGTGATGGAGTGTTTAAATATTTAATAATTTAACGATCCACAAAGGCCGGTTTACACGCTATGTCTTATTGTACGTTATATAGAACAGGACAAATCCTATCCAATAAAATGTGGCATGTAAAGAGTGAAACGTACGTCTTGTCGAGTGGGAATGGAATCCAAGGTCAGATTGAAGAACTGGCGGAATAGTATCATTTGGCGACAAAACGTACTTTTTTTGTATTCCGTTTGGTATGTTCCGTTTAAATGGCTTTTTCATCATGCTGGTGTATGTATGTTGTTACCAAAACCAGCAATTATTATTATTATTATTATTATTATTATTATTATTAGTAGTAGTAGTAGTATTAACTAACTCACTCACTGGCACTATCGAACCCATATGTTAATGGCCGTGCGGACATAAGGTATCCATACATCCCTATCCTGAGCCAATGTTTTCAAATCATCCCCTGTATAATCTCCGATTGAGGGTCTTTCCACTTTTCAGCGGTTGCCCTTTTACCAGCCGGCTGCTGGCCCTTCACATCCACATGTTGTCAATCACAGAGGTAGATGATCAACAGCTAGTGTAGGGGTGACGTGTGGTTAGCATGTCGAGTCCCCAGCCGTTATAGCTGGTTTTCCTCAACCTGGAGACGCTACTTATTGTAGCTACCCAATTGCCTCACGATGCTGGGTGGGCACCGGTCCCCATACTGGCCGAAATACCATGAGAAAATTTCTTCCTCCATGGAGACTCGAACCAGCGCAAGTCCCGTAGCTCTGCGCCAAGGCTTCCTACCTTAACGCTCGGCTACGGCGCGGGACCCCTGTATAATCTACTTCCCCTCAAATCATAGTTAATGTTATTCTCCCACTTCATTCTTGGTCTACCAACTGGACGTTTTCCCTCTGGTTTTTTTACAAGAAGCTTCCATGCACAAATTTCATTTCCCATTCGTGTCACATGTCCTGCCCCTCGCAGTCTACGAGACTTAAACTGTTCTTATTATATCTGGATTGTTATTATATTATTATTATTATTATTATTATTATTATTTCTTATTCTATTGTTGAGTCATTATTATTATTATCACTCCATGGATTAGGCAATTGCCCGTTCCGACTTCATAATGCATCAGCCCAACGTCTTCTAGGTCTTCCAACATCACGTCTTCCCTCTTGCTTGATAATTTCCTTGGCTAACAATGGATATCTCTCCTTACTCATTCCATCCAAATGATCAATCCATTTCTGTCTGTAATTCGCGACCTTATCCAATAAAGGGTGTACTTTCAATTCTTCTCTTATATAAAAAAAAAGTGATCCCACAACAGGCCTCAGGAGGCCCTTGGGGTAGTAGGAGGCTAAGGCTCCCACTTTTTCTAGACAATCGGCCCTTTATGTCAGCCGGGTTGTCAGCCCTGCGTGACGGCCGCCTTTACACCAGAACAAGCGTCTGGTACTCATTTCCGTTAGACGGCTGAGTCGAAACTCAGGGCCATAGTGCCGCCAGAGGGTTTGGGTCAGTTTAAAAATCCTGACCCCAACGACCTTGACCCTCGACCCTCCGGCTTGTAGCTCAGTGCCTTAACCACTACGCTACGGCGTGCCCCCTTCTCTTATATCCTCATTTCTTATTCTATCAAATCTTGTACATCCTTTTACTTGTCTTAGGAACCTCATCTCCGCCGTCTGTATTATTATTATTATTATTATTATTATGATTATTATTTTATTATTATATTATTATTATTATTATTATTATTATTATTATTACAGACAATGAAGAATTAGAAAATAATATAAATAATGTAGGCCCTATTAAATCTCTGCAAAATCATTAGAACGAGAAACTTCCTTTTCGCTAATTAGTTCTCTCTATATCAACTCACATTGTGAAGGAAGCACTGAAAGTGTGGAAGGTGCAGTGTAAACAAACTTGTGATCGATAAAAGGGAATTATCTGAAGAGTGGAAAAGTAATACGTGTCTAATCTTCAATGTCGTCTTGTGCGTGCCAAGAGGGGAAACAAATGGAGTTTATTAATGCACAATCACACCGTCCTGCTCACAATCTATTTAAAACAAAGTGTTTTAATGTTTCATTTTTTCGGGCGGTTCCCGACAACTAAGATAATAGTATGTTTACACAAGACTACATCAGTCATTACTTCTTGATGACGCCTGTTTTCGTGTAAAAGCAACAATTAATGGAAAGGATCCAATAAACAAATTACGATATAAATTCCGATTGAGGGTCTTTCCACTTTTCAGCGGTTGCCCTTTTACCAGCCGGCTGCTGGCCCTTCACATCCACATGTGTCAATCACAGAGGTAGATGATCAACAGCCAGTGTAGGGGTGACATGTGGTTAGCATGTCGAGTCCCCCAGCCGTTATAGCTGGTTCCTCAACCTGGAGCCGCTACTTATTGTAGCTACCCAATTGCCTCACGATGCTGGGTGGGCACCGGTCCCATACTGGCCGAAATACCATGAGAAAATTTCTTCCCCCATGGAGCTCGAACCAGCGCAAGTCCCGTAGCTCTGCGCCAAGGCTTCCTACCTTAACCGCTCGGCTACGGCGCGGGACACGATATAAATTAATGTCATAAAAAATGCAAGAGCGACAGGCCTAGAACGTCCTTGGCTTACCATCAGGCTGCTGGCCTCACATCCACATGTGTTAATCGCTGAGGTAGACGATCATCTACCCTTGATTTTTCAGTTTATTGTTGTGAATTATAACTCTTCTTCTGTATTTAGTAATATTTTAAAATATTTTTAATTATTTAAAATAATTTTAGAAAAACTGAACTAAAACTACCGTGAAATATTTTCTAAGTCCTATAGAACAACAGTGCGCATGCGCCAGAGTTTATAGAGCCAGCGATAACCCACAATCGAACCACATATCGATTATCATCCTCAAGTACTATCCGTCGCTATGAAATTTAAATTACCAATATTTGCAATAAATCCCCAAATCTATGTTAAAAAGATATTTTAATAATATTAAAATTACCAAACGTTTATTAAAAATGGGTGTACACTACATATCACTCCCTAACGCTGATCCTACCAGCGATAACCCAAAACAGTGACAGAAAAATCATAGACTAAGTAATATACTATGTGGAGAAAATAGCAGTTAGCATCACAATATTGTCTAACAGTGTCATAATATTGTGATTTGCATATTTAAATAAATACTTCAAAATTGTCTAATAATGTTATAAAAATGGTTTGAAAAAATTAAAAATATTAAATAATGTTAGTAAATGCAGAAGAAGAGCTAGAGTTTACAACAATATAACTGAAAAATCAAGCGCTAGTAGAAGTGCAGTTGAGCCAAAAACTCCAAGAGCGACAGGCCTAGAAGGTCCTTGGCCTACCAGCCGGTTGATAGCCTCACATCCACATGTGATGATCACAGAGGTAGACGATCATCTTGCCAGTGTAGGGGTGACATGTGGTCAGCATATTGGGCCCTCCAGCCCTTATAGCTGGTCTCCTCAACCTGGAGTCGCTACTTATTGTAGCTACCCAAATGCCTCAAGATGTTGGGTGGGCACCAGTCCCATACTGGCCGAAATTCCATGTGAAAATGTCTTCCCCCATGGAGACTCGAACTAGCGCAAGTCCCGTAGCTTTTGCGCCAAGGCTTTCTGCCTTAACCACTCGGCTACGGCGCGGGACAAATTAATGTCATATCAAACCTGATATACACACTGCCAAATAAAATTTACTGTTGTTTTAGTGTAGCAATATTGTAGGAAACGTAGTGGGGAAAACGCTCTGTTGATAGAACAAGAATGAGGTGGGAGAATAACATCCATGATTTGTGGGAAGTAGATTATACAGAAGATGGTTGGAAAACATTAGCTCAGGATAGGGTTGTACGGAGAGCTCACGTCCACGCGGCAATGAACCTACGGGTTCGATAGAGACAGTGAGTTAGTTACCTAGCTAGTTTAGTGTGGCAATCCTTAACCATAGAAAACTATATAACATGAACTTGGCTCAAGTGCAGAAACACCCTTCATTTTTTCAGTTTATTGTTGTGAATTATAACTCTTCTTCTGTATTTGGTAACTTTTAAATTATTTTTAAATATTTAAACTACTTTTATAACTTAATTTTAGAATTTTTAAGTATTTATTCAAATACGCATATTGTGATGGTGACTTGCTATTTTCTCCAGAGAGTGTATTACATAGTTCGAACCAGTTGGTTATCGATGGTTGCGATTATTAAGGAGTGAAAAAAAGGGAGTTTCATGGGATCCACCCGAGGTTAGAGTAATTGAATTAGATTAAGTGTGAGTGAACTACATGGTCTTTATAGGAAACCAGATATAATAAGAACAGTTAAGTCTCGTAGACTGCGATGGGCAGGACATGTGGCACGATTAGGAGAATGAAAGACGTGCATGGAAGCTTCTTGTAGGAAAACCAGAGGGAAAACGCCCAGGTTGTAGGCCCAGAATGAGGTGGGAGAATAATATTAACTATGATAAGATAAGTAGATTATACAGGAAAACATAACTCAGGATAGGGATGTATGGAGAGCTTATATCCGCGCGGCCATGATCCTATGGGTTCGAAATTCCCAGTGAGTTAGTTTGAGTTATTTAATACCAAACTAAAGAAGGTAATTAAATACATTAGGAAATTGTAACATAAAACAAAGTAGGTTATAATGTATTTACTAATTTAAAATATTTATATAGGCCTAATTGATTAAATTAATCAATTAATTTGAAAAAATAATTTATATTATGATTGATTAATTTAGCGAAGGAAGAAAATGAAGCATGAAAATGGGCGCTGAATTGTAAAGTCTATGTTGCTGTTAACACCACATGTGTTTGTTGCGTCATCACAGCCAGTTCATTATTGTCAATATAATTATCTTCCAGGTGGTTGGATGTAGTTGGCTAAATCACTGCCCGTTCCACTCGCCGCACCGCGCCGCGCCGGTATGAAGTGACGATGTATTGCCCACCACACTCAAGAACCACGCTACTCTGCTACTCCTTTGTCACTCTTATCATACACTTTAGAACACTATAGTCAACTTCACTGTCGGAATAACTGCAAGTAGCAAACTTAATTAGGATTTATGATCGCAAATGTAAATAATGCGCAATGATTACATAATTATCCATCTAAGCGTATTTTATATTTTCTTAAAATCTGCTATCATACAGGGTGAAAATTACTGACAAACTCTGGGAGGTTTTAGGGGACACAAAAACAAATGTTTCTCCCTAATGCCATTTTTTCCTATGAGGATTATTTAACCCTTAAATTGGCAAAACACACATTTCTTCTGTTAGTTATTTAAATGTGGCGGACCGCAGTGAAAACGGAATCTTGTGTAACTGTTATTATTAGGTATATTGTATAATTAGACACACATTTAAGTTGTTTATTTTTGTTCGTTTTCTTCTGATTAATTTAAAATATTAAATTGATTGAACCAACTGATGTATCCAAAAGGATACATTACGAGGGTTAAACTGGTAGAGGGCATATTACGTTCTTCAGTTGTCATGACTGCAACTGCTGTTGATGGTAGGAATTGTTTTGTCCACCAGTGTAGTAGTGAATTGTATCTGTTTACTAATGGAGCGATACACCTGGAGTGATACACTGATATATGTGGGCCGGTGTTGTTGGGGACTGTTTAATTGAGACATATCTCCTACCTAGGCCATTAAATGGCAGGCTCTATTACAATTTTCTCGCCAGAGCATTGTCAGAATTGCTGGAAGACGTCCCGCTCCCTACAAGACAACGCACGTTGTTCCAACATGACGGGGCGCCGGCACATTTCAGTCCTCATGTGCGTCGATTCTTGAATCAACGATTTTCGATTGGCAGAGGTGGTCCTGTACCATGGCCTGCTCGATCCCCAGATATGACCACTTTGGATTTTTTTTTTTGTGGGGAGAGATGCGCAACTTTGTTTACACAACTCCTGTTGCATCAGAAAAGGATCTGGTTGTCCGGATATTAGCAGCAGCAGGAGCAATTAACGATATTCCTGGAGATTTTGCCCGAGTTAGACAGAACACGATCCGCAGGTGTAATCTTTCTTTACATGTCAATGGAGGCATTTTTGAACCTCTACTGTAATTTAAGTAATTGCGTTGTGTTAATGTGTCTCTTGGTAATAAAAAATGAAAAAGTGTTTGTTGGTTTAATTAATTTGCCGCTAGAGAAATCTTCCTCTACCGGTTTAAATAATCCTCATAGGAAAAAATGACATTAGGGAAAAATATATGTTTTGGTGTCCCCTACAACCTCCCAGAGTTTGTCGGTTTAAATAATTTTCACTCTGTATACCCAATTTCATTCTTAATTATGTAGTTTATGCACTACTGCTCAAGAAAACCATAGAGAAATATAGCCTCAAGATTTCAACGAAGAAAACAAAAACAATGGCCTTTAGGGGAAAATATGCTGTTCGATCGCAAGTAGTTTTGAACCATGAAATTATCGAACAAGTACAGAGTTTTAAATATTTAGGATGTCACATATCTTACATTGGGAAAATTATATACATGAAAAAAATATAAATTTCAAAGTATGTGTGGGACTATTAAAATAACACTACAAACAAAAACAACAAAAACAATGCTAAAGTTTTATAAGGTAATGGCAGTTCCCATTGTGACATATGGATCAGAGAATTGGGCCACGAATAGATCAGACAAAAGATTATTAGAAACATCAGAGATGAGGTTCCTCATATACATTCTAAGAGACGACATTCCTAGTGAAACAATTAGGCAAGAACTCCAAATTTTTAATCTAAATGAAAAAATACAAAACTATAAACAAAAATGGCATGAACATATTTTAAGAATGGACTTTTCTAGGCTAACAAAACAAGCACTGTTGTACCAACTTCAAGGCTATAGAGATGTGGGACGTCCTAGAAGACGATGGGAAGATGAATTCTGAGAGCGGAACAGGCCGACGCGACGGTCTACCATGAAGATGACAATGATATTTTCTGAAATCCTATACTTCCTATCGTGATTTCCTGATATCTAGGTAATAATATAATGAAGAAGAAATGTAGTCGATAAGATTGATGACTTTTTCGAATGTCTTTCATTAAAGGAATGAAGATTTATTGTGTAGCTAAAAGACCACAACCGATGAACTGGCTAAATTTCTCTCAACTCATTTTTGAATTGTATAATTAAACTAAATGAGCATAACATTATAAAATTAATACGAAGTTCAATTAATAGACAAAGCTAATTAAATTAATAACGCTTCAAGCATAATAACACAATCATGAATTAAAATTATAAACACAAACTAATGAGCTTGTTATTAACCTTCCCTATTGTGACAACCTTCATTTAGTAATCAATTGATTTGGTATTTATTTGATGAAAATTCAGAAGACTAGGTACACTCGCTTAACTCTGCTGTTATATAGTTTATAAAATTTGTACATCCCTTAATAGGGTAATATTTTGTTAACATTTACGAATAGTAGAGGAATGTGTTTTTGCCTTCACCCTTATTGTGATCTGAAGTACAGTTATTTTTTGTTTGTTTTGAATGTCTGAAAATAGACAATATAATTTACGGTAACTTTAATCCGGTTTCTGGCAAAACGCATTGAGCATTTAGGCTCGAATCTATGAACGCAAAAGTCGTAAATCTGCCTGCACTCTGCTGAGAAAGTTGTATCCAAATGCGTACTCAAAATCTGTTCATGCGATAATAACTGTTGAAATTCCTAACCTACCTGGCGAGGTGACTTAGCAGAGAAACGAATCGTGAGCAACCCGATGGGAACCGATGGTAACCGATGTAGTTTGAAACCTTGCCGCGTACCTTGCTGTTTTATCCAAGATGTCGGACCTTGAAGACTTCGATCATGTTTTCGGTATACGCGGAGAAGAGGAATTTGATAGAGTCTACCAAAAAATTCAACTGGAGGAACAGGAGAATTGGCGTAATATCGCGCGATGCAGGCGTCATCGTATAGTGTATTATTTGCGGGACGCAAGCGTAAATGCGTTCCTCTAGCAGACTAAAATAACGGAAGTGGTTTTATCGCTGAGAATTCTGGGTAATTTCTTGCCAATATTACGAAAACGACGACTTTCATGCATGACCAGTTAGTGGGTCGCTAATTCGATCTTTGCACTTGCTCACGGTGAGTCAGCTCACCAGTGATTGGAAGTAATTTGAGTAGAGACTAATGTATTTGCATGCGGCCCTTAGACTTTTACAAGCCCGGAAATTTTCAGATGACGAACTTCAACATATGTATGTGTCAGAAAACTTGCAGCGTTCCTACAAGCGGAATATTATTCAGAGCACTATACAACTTACATTTTGCAGATGATCAATTGTTAATTGCACAAGATTATGAAGATTTAGAATATATGACTAGAAAATTAATAGAAGAACATGAAAAATGGGGATTACATTTGAACATGAAAAAAAAAATTATCAATTGGTGAAACAGAACAAAATTTAATTTTGGAGTCTGGAGGAACAATAAAATCTTGAAGTGTGATCACATATTTAGGAATTGAAATAAATAAAAATGGGAGTTATGAAGAGGAAATAATAAATAGAAATAATAAAGGAAAATTAGCAATTGCTTGCCTCAATGGATAAAAAATAAGTAATCAAAATAAAATGAATATATATCATACAATTGTTAAAAGAATCATTACTTATGGAGCAGAACTTTGGCCATTAACAACAAAAACAAATAAGAATCTCTTGGCAACGGAAATTGATTTTATACGAAGGGCAGCAAGAATTTCATGAGGAGAAAAAATTAGGAACTCAGTTATAAGGGAAGAAAATGAAGATTGAAGACACTATTTTAGATTATATTAAAACTCAGCAATTAAGATGGTACGGACATGTCCAGCGAATGGAAGAGGATCGACTACCAAAATGTGTTTTGGAATGGAAACCTGAGGGAAGACGAGGCAGAGGAAGACCTAAAACCTCCTGGAGTCTGGGAATACGTTTATACATGAAGGAGAAACATCTACAACCAGGAGATTGGATGGACCGACAAAATTGGCTATTAGGAATCGGACGATGTCAGAGACATTAATCAACCGATGATCTATCTATCTAATCGTTAAACACCATTGTTATGAAGTACGAGTTAATATTGCCCCTGATACCATTCATAAGTAACTCAGTATTTTCCTATAATTTGTATTCTAATAAAGTCCTATTACTGCTATTATGTTTTTTTTTCAATTTTCTGATAGTATATTTAACGTTGTCGGCCGCGGTGGGCTAGTGGTTATGCTCCTTGCCTCTGGTCCCGAGGGTCGCGGGTTCAAACCCGGCCGGGGTCGATGGATTTTTTAGGACGAAAAAATCCAAGGAGCAAGTCCTCCGGGAGGGACTTTAAGCCGTGGGTCCCGAGTCTGAAGATTTTCAGGCTCGTAAAAAATCCTTAAGCCTGAATGAAAAGGCCTCTAAGCAAAATTTACCGAATTTTCCCGTCCTAGTACTACCTTGGTTTCCTAGATGTCAGTATGAGGCGTAACGCTGACCACGGACCACTCAAAATGACATCTATAGGCCTACGAAAACAAGTGTAACTAAATTAATATAATTATATTATTTTTGGTCTGGACATCTTACCTCAATATTAATGTTGATTTGTTCTTGGACATGTTTCAAAACAATTCTGTTTTATCGTCAGCTTTCGCAGTCTGGGAAAGCTTTTTGAAACATATCCAAGAACAAATCAACATTAATATTGAGGTAAGATGTCCAGACCAAAAATAATATAATTAAAATAACCTCAAAATATAACTTCCTAAAATTAAATATTAAATTAATATAGTACAAATTCTACCCTCTAGGGGGAGAGTGCCTAAATCTCTGTAAAGGGAAAACATAGGCTTACAAAAAAATATATTTAACGTTTTCGATTTAGTATACGTTAAGGTTCGGCAAAAGAGTTTATTAATTGAATAAAAATAAAACGTAGTTTTATTTGATTTTCATATTTATTATATAATTCAGTGACAGCTGTTTCGGTACACTGTACCTTCTTCAGACATGTTAACAAATTATGAATTGTGTTCCAACTGATCTAAGCAACAATACAACAATATTTATTTAAATTTTTAAATTTAACAAAGGGCATTCATTCAAATCAATTTGAGAATTTAACAGTTTTTTACTACTTTTAAATTTATTAATTTCTACAGCCTCCAAAAGATCTAACTTCTTACCCTTATCACAAATATGTAAAATTTCAAAATTTGGATCGAAACAACGATTAAATTGGAATAGGTGGTTAGCATATTTTGAATTTTCTAAATTTCTGTTATATGCTCTCATGTGTTCCTTTATCCGAGAGATAAAAGGTCTACCAGTTTGTCCTATATAGACATTGTCACATGTGCCACACTTCAATTTCAAAAGAGTTTATGCTTAGATAAGAATGCAAATACACGTTATCGAAGATAAGACTTTTTTCGGGTGCTGCTGATTCGACAGTGAGTTGAGATTGGTTATGCCACTGTATTGCCAACATATCACAACCACTACTGTATGTAAATCTCATCTCATTCAATTTCCTCCTTCACACAAAACATTCTACCTACTTGCTCAGTCAGTGTGGAGTGGAGTAGCCTCAAGCAATACACACCAACGTAAACCAGGAATTTAAAAAATTCTTCCTTACTCTTAAACCAACTATAATAGTTTTCATATTTCATAAAAGTGCAGATTACGACATAAACTTATTTTGTTAATATTTTAAATCTAGTTATTTTTTCCCTAGTAAGCCACCTTCATCTGTTCATTAATGATAGTTTATTAAGGAATATTTCACAATACAGTGTTTCTTCTTCAACCCAAAGTGATTTGCCGCACAGAGGTTCCTGTATAAAGCATTTTGTCCTCCCAAATCTCTAGCTGCCCTACTTCTCCTCACTCCATCTATCCAAACTTCTCTAGGTATGCCTCTTACACTTTTTCCATTAGCTTTCTAATTAAGGATTTTCTTTGGTATTCTCTTCTCTTACATTCTTATGAGGTGTCAATACCATTTCAAACGTTTTAAGAAAATAAATTTTAACCATCAAAAGCGTGGGGTGCTTTTTACGATTTTACATTTTCTTCTTGAGAGAGATCACTTTTACCAATATCGGTTTATTATCAAGGCGATTCAAGTGATATAGAGCACCCCACGCTTTTGATGGTAAAGTTATTTTCTTTTTGTTGATAACTCTAATTTTATTCTATTATGTGTTGGAGATGATTTTTTTGTTGACCACTTAATTTTATCCCAAGCGTCTTGGAAATTAAAATTATTTTTCATTTTTTAGTTTTCTAATAAAGCGTGTTCTTTTAGTTTTTTAAAACTATTATTTATTTATACGTTTTTTAACTTGCATAATTTCCCTTATTGATATTAAACATAGGCTCAATTCTGGAAATGCGTGCTATTATGGATTACAGGGAATCTTGACGTTCCAACTCCTTTCAAAACACGTTAAACTGAAAATATATAAAAACTATTATTCTCCCAGTTATATTATATGGATGCGAAACATGGGCTCTTACTTTAAGGGAGGAAAGGAGATTACGGGTATTTGAGAATAAAGTTCGTAGGAAATATTTTGGACCAAAGAGAGATGAACAGACGGTTGAATGGAGGAGATTACTTGACAGTACAGTTAAGTCTCGTAGACTGCGGTGGCCAGGACATGTGGCACGAATGGGGAATGAAAGACGTTACTGGAAGCTTCTTTATAAGAAAACCAGAGGAAGAACGTCCTGTTGACAGACCAAGAATGAGGTGAGAGAATAACACTATGATTTGAGGGAAGTATATTATACAGGGAATGATTGGTTCAGATATTACTTATAGCTATGATTGGGATATACATAATAAATTAAAACGATATCAAATGATGTGTGGCACCATAAGAACAACCCTCCGAAAGACTCAAAGAGAAACTCAACTCAGGTTTTATAAAATTATGGCTGTTCCTGTTCTTTTATATGGATCTCAATCTTGAGTACTTACAAAAAAAGATATCTCACACATTCAAGCCACTGAAATGAAATTTTTAAGACCTGTAAAAGGATGTACACGCATGGATAGATTACACAGTTAATCAATAAGAAATGAACTTGAGATATTTTCAATAGTTGATAAACTAGAAGAGCACAAATACCAATGGAAAGAACATTTAGACAAAATAGACAATACAAGATCAACACCTACAAAGCACATGGGAAAAGATCTTTGGGACGGCCAAGGAAACGATGGACTTGAGACCGGAACAGGTCACATTGACCTAATCCTGGAAAGGAAGAAGAAGAAGAAGAAGAATGATTGGAAAATATTAGCTCAGGATAGGGATGTATAGAGAGCTTTTGTCAGCGCGGCCATGAACCAACGGGCTCGATAGTGCCAGTGAGTTGGAGTTGAATTTGATGGTCACTCTGTATAAATTTAAAATGTGCTGTATATATGATACATGTCATATGTATTGATTGAACACACTTTAAGTGAAAACTTTTTACAACGTTGTCTCCCGTCAGTTTATTCTCACCGTGACAATATCTTAGGAGATGAAGTACTGCGGGTGTAATCAAATACTGTACTCAGCCTGGCATCTGAATACATGCAAATCTGCACGCACATCAGCATGACGGGTAGCTGGGGGCTGTTTGCTCTTGTGAGTGAAATCCGCACAGCTTCATGATCGTACGCTCCTACCAATAACAAAAAGTGAGAGCAAGAAAATGGGATGCATCAGAGATAGAAAGAGAGAGGGAAAAAAAGGGTGTCGAGCACAGTGTAGACAGGAAGGGAAGGGACGTGTTTCTAGATTACATAAACATAGCGACAAAATCCCCGGTTGTCGAGAGAGAATTTTGGTGTAGGTAATCCGATACGCCTACAACATGGTACAGTCTCAGGAAATCACATCTAATCTACCTAATATCAGCAACAGCTCTTCATATTTCTAATATTCTCAATAATAGGAAAACTTTATTAAATAATTTTCTATTTTTAAAACGCCTTTTATACTTCTTCTGCCTTCAAAACTTTCAGATATTTCACAAGTTAACTATATATGGATTAACATTTATAAGAAACAATACTTTTTTTAAATTTTCTACAATACCAACTAACTAACTCACTGGCACTATCGAACCTGTAGGTTCATGGCCGCGCGTACATAGGCTCTTCATACATCCCTATCCTGAGCTAATACTTTCCAATCATTCCCTGTATAATCTACTTCCCTCAAATCATGGTTAATGTTATTCTCCCACCTCATTCTTGGTCTACCAACTGGGCGTTTTCCTTCTGGGTTTCCTACGAGAAGCATCGATGCACGTCTTTCATTCCCCATTCGTTCCATATGTCCTACTCATCGCAGTCTACGAGGCTAAACTGTTCTTATTATATCTGGTTTCCTATAAAGACCATGTAGTTCACTGTTATGTAGTCTTCTCCATTTGCCTGTTTGTTCATCTCTCTCTTGTCCAAAAATAGTCCAAAGAACTTTATTCTCAAATACTCGTAATTTCCTTTCCTCACTTAAATTAAGACTCCGTGTTTCGCATCCATATAATATAACAGTAGAATAATAGTTTTATACTTTTAAATGTAACTTTTTTAAAGGAGTTGGGACAACAAGAGTCCCTATAATACATAATTGCACGCTTTCCAGAATTGAGCCTATGTTTAATTTCTTTGTGCATCTCATTTCTATTCGTGATTATTCTTCCTTGGTATTTGAATTCAGGAACTTTCTCAAATTTCCCTCGTTTGTCATTAATTTATTATAATTAGACTTACATAATACTTAGGCCTATATACAGAACATTTTTCTCGGGTTTCTCCCATTTTCCCCTGCCACAAAAGTCATTCTTTCATTTTTCCATACACATACACATTTCGTTTCATTTCGTTTATCTTCCCCTGTGACGGTGCATCAAGCGTTATCTGCCGGCATCCCCCCCCCGTCGTTCACAGAACTCTAAAATATATGAGCTTAATTTACTTTCATCCCTCGACCTGAACTTGAGTGGACACGAGTTGAGGATATTATTTGTTTATTTATATTCTGTCGAGATTATATTTAATATTGAATTATCATAAGTAATACCACGAGTGATTTCCAATTTATCTAGAGAATTTGGAAATCAAGAGTGGCATTTGTTAGTACTATTTAAAGAATAAAATTAAGCTATTTACTCACAAATCATTATTTAAATATAGTTACTTTATAATATTTATTTATTTAATGTAAACGGCGATGTTTGAAAACAAATGAGAAACGTTATGTTTCGTTTCTCCATCCACTGCAACAAGATCATATAATGTTTGTTATATATTGCCATCTGGCGTGGAAACTTGAAATATCATCGCAATATTATAAGAATGCACCCTAGTGGAGAAAAAATTAAACACATCAAACTGTATATTATAACCAAAATTATAGGTTATTAATTTATTTTTTAGTAAACAACGTAAACAGGTAAAATAATTATTTAAAAACACAATTATTGAATACAGAATTATCAAAAGGAACTCGGTAATATCATTATTTAAAAACACAATTGTCAAATTTGTATTTCATCCATATCTTCATTTGAAGCACAGCCAAATTTTGTTTCTGCCATTTTGAACATTCAAATATAGCGGCTTTACTGTTGCCTCAGTCACTGCAAAATAATGGTCAGACCTGTTCAGAATATTAAAAAGCAGGAGCCTTCTTTAATATGGTAATCATAAATATTTCGTGAAACACGACTCTGATTGGTTGTAAAACACAAATCATTGAAACGTGATTGGTCATTGAGTCCCATTTGGGGCATGAGTTAAATAGTCAATCAAAATACTATTGTAGCATATTCAGTAGTCTAACAGCATAAATTAAATTCCATAAAATAACAAAACAGTAATGACAAGAAATGGTTTAATAAACATTTGGAAATAATTTTGCAAATGTCCCAAAACATGGGTAAAACGCTTTGAGAAAATCAAGTTCTTCTTGTAAGCCCATGTTTTCCCTTAACAGAGATTTAGGCGCTCTCCCCCTACAAGGGAGAATTTGAACCATACTAATTTAGTTACACTTGTTTTCGTATAGATGTATTTTGAGTGGTCCGTGGTCAGCGTTCCGCCTCATACTGATATCTAGGAAACCAAGGTAGTACTAGGACGGGAAAATTCGGTAAATTTAGCTTAGAGGCCGTTACAAGAAAAAAAATCTATCTTTCTTTTACTGTCTCCCGGGAAAAATACCAATAAATGCAATTAAAAAAAACTCCAAGCGCGACAGGCCTAGAAGGTCCTTGGCCAACCAGCCGTCTGCTCGCCTCACATCCGCATGTGTTAATCACAGAGGTAGAGGATCATCTAGCCAGTGTAGGGGTGACACGTGGTCAGCATGCCGGGTCCCTCAGCCGTTATAGCTTGTCTTCTCAACGTGGAGTCGCTAGTTACTGTAGCTACCCAAATGCCTCACGATCCTCGGTGGGCACCGGTCCCATACTGCCCGAAATTCCATGAGAAAATTTTCTTCCCCCATGAAGATCCGATTCAGCGCAAGTCCCATAGCTCTGCGGCAAGGCTTATTGCTTTAACGGCTTGGCTACGGCGCGGGACAATAAATTCAATTAAACTATTCCTTGATACGATTTAATTAAAATCTCTATTAATTGAGTTCGTGCTTACTTGATGAAAATCCATATTTATTAATTAAATAAAAATAAAACGTAGTTTTATTTGATTTTCATATGTATTATATAAATATTTATTATATATCATAAATATCAAATAAATACAAATGTATTATATAAAATATAAATTTATTATATAAGTACCGAAAAAGCTGTCACTGAATTATATAATAAATATGAAAATCAAATAAAACTACGTTTTATTTAATTAATAATATCTCTATGATTAATAAGTTTCAAACCTTATGGTTTTTGACTTGTTCCGCTTCAAGTTGCAAATCTAATTATTATATATCCTACGCATTTATTACAATGCTGTAAATAATAAAACACAAATACCAGTGTGTGCATGTTGCACAAAATTGCAATGATATTTCAGTAAGAACAAAGCATTGAAAAATAAGCTAAATAATACAACAAAATATATTAAATTACACTAATCGATTAGCTTCCTCCTCCTCTTATTTTCAACCCTCTTACCTCTCTCTCTCTCTCTCTCTCTCTCTCTCTCTCTCTCTCTCTCTCTCTCTCTCTCTCTCTCTCTCTCTCTTTTTTTTATACCACACACATACTCACACCTACCCGCTCACACCCTCACATAAACACACGAAACAACATATGAAATACAGGGCTAATCAGAAAGAAGGAACAGACTTCAAACATTTATATCTTCCAAACTACAAAAAATATGAACACAATTCCAACGTTCCTGGAAAGAGTAAAAAGGTTCACATTTCAATATTGATGGATGCAATCTGAAAACCCCGAGAAAAAACCTCACCCAGAAAAAACTGCCCCCGACCGGGATCGAACCCGGGCCTGCTGTGTGGAAAAGGCAGCACGCTACCTCGAGACCATAGCGGTGGACGTTATATATATAATAGTATAGTATATATATATATATATATAATATATTATATAGCGAAGTAAGTATGGAGTTGAAACAGAAGGATATACAGAGACTTAGATCTGCTGAAATGAGATTACCTTCGGAGGCTGCAGGATACACACTACACACAAAAAAAAATGAAGACATCTTAGAAGAATTCAATGGAATCTTTAAGAAAACAAATTTCTGATTATAAGTCAAGATGGATACAACATGTTCATCGAATGGAAAGATCACAGAATACCCAAACTATGTGTAAGATATCAAACCTGCAGGAAGAAGAAGACCAGGACATCCACTCAAAAGACTTCTGGATGGTGTTTCTCTTGAGGCCGAAACAGGTCAACAAATGGCCTACATTCGTGAATGTACTATGATGATGATGATATATATATGAATAAGACAGTTTTCTTGGGTTTTCCGCGTCTTGGATTCAAGTTCGGCCCCTGGCCACTGACTCCGACGTTTCGGCATGAATCCCACATGCCATTATCATAATATAATAATCATAATAATATAATCATGTCGAAACGTCGGAGTCAAGTGGCCGGGGCCGAACTTGAATCCCAGACGCGGAAAAGCCCAAGAAAACTGTCTTATTCATACTTATATCCGCGAAAATCTGCAGTATAACATATATATAAATTATATATATATATATATATATATATATATATATATATATATATAGTATATATTGTTTTTGGAATGGATCCCAATGGAAAGGAGGCAGAGAGGAAGACGAAGAAAACTTGGATAGAAGGGGTACAAGCAGCTAGAATATCAGAGGATTTGAGGAAGATAAATGGATGGACAGAGAGGAATGGCGTTTGGTTTCCGGAAGACGGCGGCAGCTGTCATGATACCGGATGATGATGACGATGATATATATATATATAAATTCCACATTTATTTGTTCAGATTATTAACCCCCAAAAAATAATAATCTGTACTGTGTGAGCAAATTTTGACTGTGAAATGAATCAACAAACTCTGCACTATCAAACGTATGCCCGTATTGTGAGTATGTATCCATCCATCTTAAGTGTCTAGATATAATTTAAATGTCACCCCACACGAAAACTGTGGAAAGTTTGTAGGTTTTTTTTTATTCCCAAGAAATTAGTTTGCCGCTACTGTACTCCTGTATATTATGCACCCAGCCACACTACGTGAGAAGAATATGCAGACGAAACGAGCTGTGAGCAAAAGCACAGACAACAAAAGAGGGGAACTCTTCCTACATTATTAACACATGCAAACATATGAGATAATCAAATTTTCCTAACAGGGATTTTAAAACCCCGTTGGTAGCTCAAGTAACTCCAAAATGCACCTTGGTTCAAAATTAAATTTCACTGGAATGCAGTAACAACCGTCTCACTTATACAAATAAATAATGTTATTCAGTTATAGATAAGTCCCGCGCCGTAGCTGAATGGTTAAGGCAGGAAGCCTTGGCGCAGAGCTACGGGACTTGCGCTGGTTCGAGTCTCCATGGGGGAAGAAATTTTCTCATGGCATTTCGGCTAGTATGGGACCGGTGCCCACCCAGCTTCGTGATGCATTTGGGTAGCTACAATAAGTAGCGGCTCCAGGTTGAGAAAACCAGCTATAACGGCTGGGGGACTCGACATGCTGACCACATGTCACCCCTACACTGGGTGATTATCATCTACCTCTGTGATTGACACATGTGGATGTGAGGCCAGCAGCCGGTTGGTAGGCTAAGGGCCTTGTAGGCCTGTCGCGCCAGGAGTTTTTTTTTTTAGTTATAGATAACCTGCCTTAGGTATATAGAAGTTAAGTTTCTTGCAATTGGTCGCAAGATTCGTGGGGGGAAAGAGAGAGAGAGAGAGAGAGAGAGAGAGAGAGAGAGAGAGAGAGCAGTTATACGGGAGGGACTTTAAGCTGTGTGTTATGAATCTGAATATATTGGGTTTGTTAAGGAACCTGAAACCTAAATTAGAATAAAACTATCAAAATTCATTTATAATTATCGTATTCTTCTGAAGAAGGTACAAGGTACTCATACAGCTGCAACGATTTTATATCTAAATAAATATGAAAATCATATAGAACTTTAACAATTTTATTTTTATTCAATTAATGAAAAATATCGATTTTCATCAAGTAGACGCCAAGTCAATTGATTACTAAATTAGAGCCTCTGATCAATTTTTTTTTTTTTCAAATGCCCCAGGTTTGTCTTTCGACATTCCCGGTTTCTCTCGTGGCACGACGTACTTGTAACCCACTTCTGAGGTTGGGGCGCCTGAAGGCGGTGTTACGTTGCCCCGATGATATGATGGGCGATGATGATATTGGTGCGCCAGGAGAGTCCCTAATCCTAAGCTTAACCTAAGATAAATACGAATGATGATGATTGCGATGGCCATATTATTTCGGGGACCCATTGGGCCTTAAAGTTTTCCTGACATTCGTCTTACAGGTGAGGAAAAACCCCGATAAAAACCTCACCCAGAAAAACTGTCCCGACCGGGGATCGAACCTGGGCCCGCTGCGTGACAAGGCAGCACGCTACCCCGGGACCACAACGGTGGACATTGATCAAAATATAATCGACCTTTCCCATTCAAGTAATACCTTACTTATTTTATAGATGTCTCTTTTAGGTGATCAGCTGATCACTTGTCACTCGCTGACATTTGTAGGGAAATAAGAGTAGCTAAATTAGTTTGGTTAAGAAACTTCCGCATGGTAGCACACACCTCATTTGGGAAAGCAGCGATGTACACATATAATCACTTAAAGTGTATGTTTCGCATCCATATAATATAACTGGTAGAATAATAGTTTTATATATTTTTCAGTTGTAACGTTTTTTGAAAGGAGTTGGGTCATCAAGAGGTCTCTGCAATGCATAATAGCACGCATTTTCCAGAATTGAGCCTATGTTTAATTTCTTTGTGCATCTCATTCCAACTCGCGTAAATATATTGGAAATCAGTATAAAACGAGAATGAATGACCAAAAGTAAAATTCTATTCAACCTTACACTTGAGGCTAAGCAGGCAGATAATATGCAGGGTGAAAATTATTAAACCAAGAAAATCTGGGAGGTTGTAGGGGACACCAAACAAATATTTTTCCTTATTGCCATTTTTTCCTATGATGATTATTAAAACGGTAGAGGAAGATTTCTCTGGCGGCAAATTAATTAAACCAACAAACACGTTTGCATGTTTTATTACCAAGAGACAACACATTAACACAACGCAATTACTTAAAATTACAGTAGAGGTTCAAAAATGCCTCCATTGACATGTAAACTGAGGTTACACCGGCGGATCATGTTTGTGTCTAACACGGGCAAAAACTCCAGGAGTATCGTTAATTGCTCCTGCTGCTACTACTATCCGGGCAACCAGATCCTTTTTCTGTTGTAACAGGAGTTGTGTAAACAAGGTTGCGCAATCTTTCCCCCTCAAAAAATCCGAAGGGGTCATATCTGGATCAAGAATCGACGCCACACGACTGAAATGTGCCGGCGCCCCGTCATGTTGGAACCACATGCGTTGTCTTGTAGGGAACGGAACGTCTTCCAGCAATTCTGGTAATGCTCTGGCGAGAAAATTGTAATAGTGCCTGTCATTTAATTGCCTAGGTACGAGATATATCCCAATTAAACAGTCCCCAACAACACCGGCCCACACATATCAGTGTACTCACGCCAGGTGTATCGCTCCATTAGTAAGCAAATACAATTCACTACTATACTGGTGGACAAAACAATTCCTACCATCAACAGCAGTTGCAGTCATGACAACTGAAGAGCGTAATACACCCTCTACCGGTTTAAATAATCTTCATAGGAAAAAATGGCATTAGGGAAAATTATTTCTTTTGGTGTCCCCTACAACCTCCCAGAGTTTGTCGGTTTAAATAATTTTCATTCCGTATATTCCTCAGTTTTAATTGTTGAAGATACACTAAATGACTTTGCACAAAAAATAAACAGATGGTACATATATTTACTTCACACATTTGTTATGTTAAATTTATGTTTAATATCGGTTCTTTGTATAGAATGGAAGTAATACAAGTGCACAAATTATTATAAGTATGGATTCCTTGTGGCAAATATAATGAAATGTCTTTTAGTCTATGGGTCGCAAATGTATGATTTTCTCACACAAACATACAGTTATTATTACTGCATTTTTATAAAGACGTTGAGAATTTGACTAATTTTCACAGTACACAGCGACACAAAATAAAAAACAAAAACAAAACTTTAATATTTTTCCATAAAATACATAATTGCGTAATACAAGTAAATATATTCAATTTAGTTCATTTTAATTTAATTTGTGAAACAGACACGAGATCAAAACGATTCATTTTTTTTTGTTTTCTCTTATTTTTTTGTACTGTGTAAGAAGTTTAAGGTTTTTTACCTGCATTGGACCTTCTTCCTTAAGAAATTTCAATTCACCAACCTTCCATAAATCCTCTCGGACAAATCTCTCCATTATAAGTTTGATATATTTCCACCACAGCTTCTGGAGAATATTTAACGACATTCTGACAACAACGGTTTCAATATAACGATATACGTACCTGTACAACAATATTCGTGCCGGAGATATTCTAAAATACATTTATTTTGTAGGGTAAGATACGTCTGCATGTGAAGTCAATGACGAATATTTCAACAATCCCTTCAAGAGAATCATGGCATTTCTGTTTGGATAAAATTTATTACTAAGAGTTCTGAGACATCCCAGAGCAAAAACAGTCCAAATAAATAGAAATTGGCAAATAAAAAAATTTTTCTTCTTGTGCTCTTATTTTATTCCCTCAATGTCTTAAACTACCTTTTGCAGCCAACCTATATGTGTATACATACAATACATCCATACAAACAATAACATCATTGAAATCAGTCGAAAGCAAGGAAGTAGTAGATTGCATGAAAACACTCACTGAACCTTTCCTCAAAAACATTGACAATAGTATTACAACGGATACCATCTCACTGCGGAATCAATGAAAATGAAGTAGCCGATATGTTGGCAATGTGTTTACAGCAACCTAACTCAAACACATTTTATCGCTCAGCAATAAATTATATCAAACAAGCGGTAAAAAACACACTTTCAACCAATCTTCAGATCCGAATTCAAGAAAAACAATGGAAACACACCATACACACTACACCAGATGCACCTCAAAAGGAAACTGTAGCATATTTTGGACTAAACACAGGACATGATTGTCTTGCAGCTCATCTACATCTGATTGGAATCTACAGAAGTCCTCATTGCCCACTGTGCAACACGAACACCAACATGGACAGAAACCACCTGCTACAGTGTCAGGCACTTCACTCTGCTACGTTGTAGAGTAGATACTGGGAAGCAAGAGCCAAACTTTGTGTTTTGCTAAAGTAAAGTAAAGTAAAGTAATCCCATTACAGGCCTCGGGAGGCCCTTGGGGTAGTGGCAGGTTAAGTCTCCCACTTTTTCTAGACAATCGACACTTGATGTCAGCCGGGTTGTCAGCCCTGCGTGACGGTCGCGTTTACCCCAGAACAAGAGTCTGGTACTCATTTCTGTTAGAGGCTGAGTTGACCCCAGGGCCATCGTGCCGCCAGAAGGTTTTGGTCAGTTTAAAAATCCTGACCCCACCAGGACTTGAACCCTCGACCTTCCGACTTGTAGCGCAGTGCCTTAACCACTACGCTACGGCGTGCCCCCTTTGTGTTTTGCTACGATGTTTTATTGTTTTAATTTATTGTTATATCATTTGTTTACTCATAATTATGGACAATGGCTTCTGTCAAATCTCCTGCTTTTGTATAAATAAATAAATATTTGTATAATATTACAGCCAATAACGGTAGCACTGATTGCTCATATTTAGTGAATATCGTATGAAAATTGCCAATAATTTGAAATGACAATTCTTCTACTTCTTCTTCCTTCCAAGTATTAGGCCAAGGCCTGTTACGATCCTATAGAAAATTTTCCCTCCAGCGTTTTGATCCTTCCAGGAAATTCTCGTATAAGACTTGAAAGCATAATAATAGTCCCTTCGATTGGTTGCTGGCCAAAGGAAGGCAAGACCAGTGATGGGGCTGCCATCTTATAGCCTCTGGTCAGGCTTTTCTGGAGAAGAAAAGAAAATAAAGGAAAGAAGAAATGGAAGAAAGGAAAGACTCCCTAGCCCTCGGATGCCCTAATAGCTTCGGGGTCGAAAAAACAAGAGTTAACCAAGAGAGGTTAGATAGTAAAGTTAAAAGAGTGCAAAACACAAGTAAGTGGAAGAAATGTTTTGCTCAGCTTGGACACCTTGTGGTCGCCATCCACATATCCCCTACATGAGGACCCCTGAGGCTCAACTTATTATTATTTACATCACAGGCTACGATAAATATTGACGCAGAATTTCACTTCTACATTAAAATGTAAAACGTGGTACTAAATTTGTAATCTTTTATAGAAACATTTGGTTCTCTTTTATAAGCATTTTACCATATTAAGCAGACACAGGTCATCCGCATTCGCTCTCTGATTCGTTAAAAATGCCGAACTTCATAATCTGAATCCCTTTTTATTGACTATATAAACTACTGTGGGATTAATTGGACCACCAAAACATATGATTGATTTTTTTCATGAACGAGTATTCAATAAAACATGGGACGTAATAAACAAAGTTAAACGAATCTTAATTTGTCTAGTGCGTTAAATTCATTTTTGCAGTTTACAATTCTATGAATATTCATGGGATACAAACATCTGTGCGAAGTCAATGCATACACATAGTTTTAATTAGTAATCTCTACAGTCAACAATGTACCACCCATTACTACCCCCACCCCAATGAAATTGAAGTTCTAAGTCCTTTCAATGTGTACGTGAAAATGCTGTTTAAGATAATGGAATCGGATGTGTTGAAGATTAAAGTTGAAGTGTTTTATTGTTAATACCCTTGCAGATGACCAGGTATTAATAGCACAGGAACACGATGACACAGAATATATGGCTAAAAAAACTAAAAGAAGAATATGAAAAATGGGGACTTTATATAAACATTGAGAAAACAAAATACTTGTCTATAGGAGAAGAAATGGAAAATATAAATTTCAACAATGGAGAAGAACTAAAACCTAGTATTGAATGCACTTATTTAGGAACAAAATTAGACCATTCAGGCGATCACACATTGGAAATTAAAAATAGAATCGCACAAACAAAACAAGCAATAAATGCTTTAAACTCTGTTTGGTGGAGCAAAAATATTACAAAAAATAGAAAATTACAAATATATCAAACCATAATTCAGAGCATTTTAACATATAGTGCTGAAGTCTGGCAAATTCCTACCAGGGAAATGAAAAGAATTTTAAGTACAGAAATGGATGTTTTAAGAAGATCAGCTGGAAATTCTAGAATGGATAGAATACGAAATAAAGAAATAAGGGAAATTATGGGTGTACAAGAGAGCCGGACATCATAGACATTATAGAAAAGAAAAGATTGCAGTGGTATGGACATGTCAAAAGAATGCCAGAGCAAAGAGTGCCTAAAATTGTTATGGAATGGATCCCAATGGAAATGAGGAAGAGAGGAAGACCGAAGAAAACTTGGATAGAAGGGGTACAAGCAGCTATGAATATCAGAGGATTGGAGGAAGATCAATGGATGGACAGAGAGGAATGGCGTTTGGTTTCCGGAAGACGGTGGCAGCTGCCATGATACCGGATGATGATGATGATGACCCTTTAGCTACATCGTATTACAGATTTCGGACTTCAAAACTTTACTTTGTTATCCTTTTACAAGAATGTATGTCATTTTATAAATATACTTAATATACTCTCTTCTTCTTCTTCTCTCCTCTATGCATGAAAGCTGGAAGATTGCTGCGTGTTCATTCACTTCAGGTCCGGGTTATGGTGACATCCTTCCATCGTAAATGTGGTCTTCCTAAAGACCATTTTCTGCTAATGTGTCCAGTCACGTACTTTCTTCACTGATCAACTGTTCTCCAATCTATCTATGTGATCGTTCCAATTTAGTCTCCTATAATTTATTCAGATATTTGTAGGTTCAATTTCATATTCTTCTCTAATAACAGAGCTGCGAATTTTCTCTCTTAGTGAATTTCCTACTATTATCCTTAATTTCAAAACATTGCTTAGTTATCCCATCACAATAATGTATGTCATTTTATAACTATACTAAATATAATCTAATAAATTAATGAATGAAAGTAAACGAAAGCACTTGACAATGTATTAATCCGCAAAAAGGTGAGTTAGTAGAGGTCGACCAGGTTAATAAGTGTTTTCTTTATGTAATTGTAATGTTAATGTTTTTCTAGTGTATAATGCTATTGTGTTATTATTTAATTGTAATATTATTATTGTGTTTTCTTTATGTAATTGTAATGTTATTGCTGTTTTTGTTGTTTATTTTTCTTTACACTAGTACCAATTATTACTTTATTGTAACGGACTGTCAACAGCACGTACGGCTTACTGCCCGTGCGACCCATATTTGTAAATAATATTGTAAATATCTTACTTTTGTCTAATAAAGTCCTACTACTACTACTACTACATTACTTATGAAGTACTTTCCTCACAAATGTAAGTTAGGACCTATTTAAAATAGTGAAACTGTATACTCTAGCGACTTAAAGCAGATTACATGTTTTGCAAAATCGTCACTTTTGTCAATAATGATTTTAGCTTTCTACATAAAATGTTTTACCCGACATTTATTTTCCTGTTTCTTGAAGCTCTTTCTAAGCTGCTGAAACTGAAACCTCGTTAAATTAATTTATTACTGCAATATCATTAATAGCTTATTTATTAAGATTGAAGTGTCCTGGGAAAGAACCAGGTAAGTTCACTTTTTTCGAAATGGAGTCTGAGATACTATCATATTCTCTATGGGAAGGACTACCTTATAGGAGTTTAAAACAGTAAATGATACGGTTTATTTATGGGTTTATTTATCTTCAAGAATTATTTATTTACTTATTTAGGTTGATGGAGTTAAGGCAATGGGGTCTTCTCTTTCACTAACCGAAACAAATATATGTTACATTAAAATACAAAAATCACAATAAAATTAGTTACTAAACAATTATTTGACAAAAAACTGGACAATGATAAAAATAGGATCTAATAATACAATAAATCATGATTTTTAAAACACATTACGAAGCTCCGTTGAGGTCACTGTGTTAAAGTTTTAAGAATTGTAAAACAGTACCTGATATCTCAGTCGTCCTCAATAATTTGCACTGTTGTTTTGTAGGAAGCCTTTCGATAGCTCATGCTTTCATTTTGGTACCGACTGTTGTTGGTAATTATTTTGTACAGAGGGTTTATATTGCTGGGTACGTTCTCATTCAACAAGTTTTACTTGTGGTTTCCTTGATAATTTCTAACTCTTCGAGAACGTTGATTTTCGATGTATCGTTTTCTCTATGCAGGATCGATAGTACATTATCTATTGTGTTGAATTGATGTCCTGTTTCTTCTAAGTGTTTTGAAAAACTGGACTTCCCCTAATTCTTCAGGAAATCTCTGAAATGTTCATTAAATCTTGTCGTGAAGTTTCTAGTAGTTCTTCCAATATAAAATTTGTCACAGCTATTAAAATTCAATTTATAAACTCCTATTTTTATATATCTTCGTTTCTTATATTTTACAGAAAAACAACACTGCTGATTATTGAGGACGACTGAGATATCAGGTACTGTCTTACATTTCTTAAAATCTTAATACGATAAATTTAATGATAATTTAAATTACAACTAATAATATAATACACACAAAAAAGAACAGCTCTAATCTACTGTACATGAAAAATACAAGGAAAAACAATAAAATGTAATGAATTAACCTATCCCTTTAGGGGCACGCCGTAGCGTAGTGGTTAAGGCACTGCGCTACAAGCCGGAAGGTCGAGGGTTCGAGTCCCGGTGGGGTCAGGATTTTTAAACTGACCCAAACCTTCTGGCGGCACTATGGCCCTGGGGTCGACTCAGCCTCTAACTGAAATGAGTACCAGACGCTTGTTCTGGGGTAAAGGCGGCCGTCACGCAGGGCTGACAACCCGGCTGACATCAAGTGCCGATTGTCAAGAAAAAGTGGGAGCCTTAACCTTCTACTACCCCAAGGGCCTCCTGAGGCCTGTAGTGGGATCACTTTACCTTTACCTTTACCTTTATTTATAAATGAATAAATGAAACATATTGTTAAAATAATAGTTTCAGTGAAATTTTTCTCGATTGACGCATAATGGGAGCAGCGGTCACCAACCAAATAGCATCCAGGAAAGAATATGAGCACATTTTGCATCAGCTGTCAGCTGTATCACGAAGGACCACTGGGAACCGTCTGCTTGTAGCAGGACAAAACTTATGTGCGCCTCTGGTCAGGCTACCACTTAGAAACTATAATATAGTTACCTTGTAGGTCCGTCTCCTCAACTTAAGTTCTTTTAAAACTCTGTAGGCCTTTCGGAACTAGTCCCATCATCAGCAGAATGCATTAGGTCCGTTCTTGTTGACCCTTGTTGAAGCACTGACTTGGTTGTGAGAATTTTGTACAGAGGATTGTGTGGATTAGGTGTGTATTCATTGAGAATCAGGTTGCTGTTGATTTCTCTTAGGATTGCGATTTCCTCCAGTATATTTATTCTCGTTGGAATGTTTTCTCTATGTACTATTGTGAGGGTGTTGTTGATGTTATGCATATGGTGTCCAGCTTGAATTACATGTTTTGGAAAATCAAGTTACGCAAAACATGTAAAACATGTAATTCAAGCTGGACACCATATGCATAACATCGACAACACCCTCACAATAGTACATAGAGAAAACATTCCAACGAGAATAAATATACTGGAGGAAATCGCAATCCTAAGAGAAATCAACAGCAACCTGATTCTCAATGAATACACACCTAATCCACACAATCCTCTGTACAAAATTCTCACAACCAAGTCAGTGCTTCAACAAGGGTCAACAAGAACGGACCTAATGCATTCTGCTGATGATGGAACTAGTCCCGAAAGGCCTACAGAGTTTTAAAAGAACTTAAGTTGAGGAGACGGACCTACAAGGTAACTATATTATAGTTTTTAACCGTACATTATATTACTGTGAACTAATACCTCAACGGAAAATCACCATGAATTTTACTAGTATCTACCACTTAGACCACAACACTCTAAGCACGGCTACTCTGATGTGAAAGAATCGACTGGAGAGAGGAATGACGCTCTGTTGTTTTCAGCCCACATTCGGATGAGGTGACGCAACATGCTCTTCGTGATGTGCAACAACTGTCCTGACACTAAGACACCCAGATCTCTGTCCAATTGAACACGTATGGGACAACATGAAGCGAGAATCTAATCGTTCTCCAGAGCCTGCAATATCCATTGCCGAATTGCCATAACAGGTGCAAGATGCTTGGGACAATCAATCGCAGGATGCCTTTCGGCACGTTTATGACCATTTGCATACAATAATACACGTCTGCATTGCAGCCAGAGGGGCGTAAACTGTGTATTGTTGTGACTAATTGGGCACTCCGCTGTTATCCTTTAGGTAATTAATTTTCAATAGAAGTGATTATTACCGTCACATGTTTTCATTTGATATAAATATATATTGTACCTACAAACATCGATCAACTGTCTGTAGTATAACTTCAATAAAGTGAACATATTCTTGAGACTGCTTTTTTTCGGTATTACAGAATTATTAATTTTTAAAGAAGTTCTAAATAAAAAAATGTGAATTTTTTTAATATCTTGGGTCAATTATTACAAGTTTCGGTACCTGTGAGAGAGATGTACAGGCTAAAATTGCCAATGGCAAAAAAATGCAACTAAGACATTACATGGAGGTAATTTGGAACAAAAATATTACCAAAGGAAACTAAAATGAATATTTATAAGAGCATAATACAGAATATTTTGTCATATGGAAGCGAAACTGGTCTTTGACGGAATTACAAAAGAATAAAATTAGAACAGTTGAATTCGATTATTTTAGACGGAGCCTCCAAATAACAAGACAGGATAAAATAAGAAATGAATTCCTTTGGAGAGAAATGAAGGTCACCACATCTGTTGTTAAGAGGATTGAAAATCAAACGCTTAAATGGTATGGCCATGTACAAAGAATGGAAAATGAAAGATGGCCAAAAAATATATACCAATGATCACCCCTGGAAGAAATAAACGTGGTAGACCAAGATGGAAATGGAAAACCTACGTCAGAACAATAATGGAGGATAGGAATTTGAAAGAGGGAGATTGGAATGATAGAGATAAATGGAAACTGAAGACGGCAAACCTATAAGTGGGGGAAAGCCGAAGAAGAAGAAGAAGAAGTGCTAGCAAATTGCTTATAGTGAGTTTACATTGGTGAATATCATTCTTCTTTTTTCGTCAGGCTCTACGACTTCCAGTGGAATGTCTTGGCCTTCTCAACCAGTTTACGCCACTTCTTCCTATCTTGTGCAGTAGATTTCAAATCAAAAATCACCATCTCTCTCAAATCTTCAATTACGTCCAAGTACCTAACTCTAGTTTATTCATAGTCCTTTTTCTCTGTTGTGGTCGTCTTCTTTGTTTCTGTCCGGCCAAACTTTGTTGAGATGATGTAGCGGGAAAGTTTTTACAGTGATAGGTTGCTGGCCTAATGGTGAATATCATAAATTTATTATATTCTTGTGTTCTTCCCAGAGAAGAGTAACTCTATCGACCGAGCTATCATCTTTTCCTATACCAACAATGACATCTCCATTTCTACTACACGTATTACTTCTCCATTAGCTAATGGAAAAGTTTTGTACCTATGACTGTTTTTGTCTCCACGTTTTAGTTTATATGTCTTCAGTATAACTACAATTATTTCCCTTTTGTCATGAAAAGTCTTTAGAATTAGTAGGCGTAAAACTAAATATATGGTCACAGGTAGAAATTCAGTATATAATGGAAATGGACAGCTAATGACAATTGAGGGAAATTTTGAGAAAGTGGCTGAATTCAAATACCTAGGAACAATAATCACAAATAGGAATGAGATGCACAAAGAAATTAAACATAGGCTCAATTCTGGAAATGCGTGCTATTATGCATTGCAGAGACTCTTGATGTTCCAACTCCTTTCAAAAAACGTTAAGCTGAAAATATATAAAACTATTATTCTACCAGTTATATTATATGGGTGCGAAACATGGACTCTTACTTTAAGGGAGGAAAGGAGATTACGAGTATTTGAGAATAAAATTCTTAGGAAAATGTTTGGACCAAAGAGAGATGGACAGGTGAATGGAGAAGACTACATAACAATGAACTACATGGTCTTTATAGGAAGCCAGATATAATAAGAACTGTTAAGTCTCGTAGACTGCGATGGGCAGGACATGTTGCACGTATGGGGAATGAAAGACGTGCATGGAAACTTCTTCTAGAAAAGCCAGAAGGAAAACGCGCAGTTGGTAGACCAAGAATGAGGTAGGAGAACAACATTAACTATGATTTGAGGGAAGTAGATTATATAGGGAATGATTGGAAAGCATTAGCTCAGGATAGGGATGTATGGAGAGCTTATGTCCGCGCGGCCATGAACCTACGGGTTCGATAGTGCCAGTGAGTAAGTAAAGTCTTACATCATTTTTTAGAAATATTGTATAATCGAATGTAATACAAGTAACTTACACATCATCTACGTAACATGGTCTGCCGAAATGGTGCAAGTAAACCACATAATCACCATCTATCTAGCTAACATGGACTCGAAACACGAAAATAATAGTGGTCGGCATTGAAACCTGCGTATTTTTTGGTGTGTATTGGATTTCTTCTTATTATTCATCGCGGTTTAGGCTTATTTACTAGCCTGTTTCCCGCTCCAAATTGCTGCTGTTTCCATATTTTCCTGCTACTGGTCTGAGGAATTTAATTTCAGCAGCTTGTATTCTGGCAGATTGTTGTGTTATTACTGTCCATATTTCGGATCCATAAGTAATAATAGGCAATGTCATTGTCTTGTATAACTTCATTATAGAGTTTTTCCTGGCTTTATTTTTCAAAGTTCTTTTTAGTGTTTCTGTTATATAATTATACTTATTTAGTTGTTTATTTATATCTGTTTCCTCTATGTTGATATTTCGCAACCTAGGAAGTTATATCTTACCACTTGTTCTATTGGTTTATTTTCTAATATTATCTTTGTCCAAACTGGATGACCGCCCTTGAAGGCCATTGATTTTTATTTTTTGATGATATTTCCATGTTGTGTTTATTGGATATTTCATTTAGTTTATATAGCATTCTTTACAGCTCGTCCTTTGTTTTTGCTATTAAAATCTGGCCATCTGCAAAGTCTACTGTTTTTTATTACTATATTTCCTAAGTTAATTCCCCCAGTCGTCATTTGCTTCCATGATCTTATCATGTCGTCGAAATAAATGGTTAAAAAGCGTGTTTGATAGTGGACAACCTTGTCTAACTCCTCCTGTTATATGTATTGGTTCCTTTTGATTTATTTTTATTTTTGATTTCTCATACATTTTCTTAATTACTGCTATCAAGTGTAGTGGAATTCCTTTTTCACTTAATATGTTCCATAATTTTGGTCTGGACACTTTATCAAAGGCCTTCTTATAATCTACAAAGAGGATGTGCGTCTCTAAGTTGAATTCTCTATCGGATATTAATTCAATGTATGGTATTTTTCGTGACAATTAAAGATTTGAGAGTCTGATGAAAATGCGCATGTGCGTAATTGCTGTATATGACAGCATATTTGTAAGGTTAATCTTAACGAACGTATATTTAATCCAACATTATACAATCTCCTACGGCTTTTTGTCACGCAAACAAGGGAAAGAAGAGAATAGAGAATTTCTGTCATTTTTATTATCACGACAGTTTATGTCAAACCAAATAAAATATAGCGTGCTTGGTTAGATATTTAGAGGTTTTTAATGTGCAGGTAATCCGTGTTTGTAAATGAGCAAAAATCAATGTTCTTCTAAGGTTACTCAAGTAAATACAAAGCATCAGTTGGAAATTAAGTACACAAAACTATTATAATTAAATATCTTGAAAAGAAGAAACAATTATAACATGGTTCCTAACATCAATTTATTTTTCGATAATTGAAGTTGAATGAAATGTTATACTGAAAAAATTAGGAGGTGCCATTTTGAGGTTCATTAATTTGAAACTAAAGTCCAGCCACTGGATTCCCGGCTCTGACGTTTAGTTTGTACGAGGAGAAAAAGAAAAACTCGCCCTCTACTGCCCCCAATAAGGTACTAGTTCAAAATGGATTGAACGTCTGACAAAAATAAATCAACTGCTTCTTGACGCCGCTATAGTGCGCTAGTAAGGTTTGAAATTGATGAGTTTTGTCCGCTGTATATTTCGGCTAACCGCCAACATAAAGCGCCCTCTACTCCTGAATATCCATATCGGTAGCACTTGGGGGGTTCCCGTGAAAATGTTCGAGTCAGGATCCAGTGGCTGGACAATATATATATACCATTGCTTACCTGTTATGGGGGCCGATAGATGGTAGTAGGAACGATTTTCCTCTAAATCTTGTGTGAATTGAGAATATGTACATATATAAGAATAAGGTAGGTTTGTGTGTAGGATACTTGAGTGGATCAGATGGTTAGAGAGCTAAACATACAGAGCTTCGAGACTCGGGTTCACACCCAGACTCAAGCATTCATTTTCTTTTCATATATATATATATATATATATGCTATTCTATGCCACTGTTGTCACTAGAGAATATTCTATCGGAGAACAAGGACTTTTAGCGTTCGGTGGCCAATCTGATAACTCATGTTCCCCTAGAGCCAATTACCAACATGTTGGCTCACATATAAGGGGATTCTATCCCAAGAGTCCATCTACATCAGTGGGCAAGTTAGAATGAAAAATGGGAAGTTAACTTTAGATGGGTACGTTATAGTGAGAAAATGATCAAGTTAGTACATCAAATTTGTTTAGCGTTGAATTGTTTGTTAGCGGTTTTTTAGTAAGTTGGCTACACTCTCTGAACAATGACTAATACATATTTTACACAGCAAATATGCTGATTTTTAGGTTACTTTGAACTTAATCATTTTTCGTATAATTTTAAGGCTTTATCACTTATTTTGGGGGGGGAAATCAACATATATATTTCTCTCGGGTATTTATCGTACACTGCAATAAATTCCTGTATTTCCGTTTAATTCGAATTTATGTTGGTGGTATAAAATTTCCCCTTTCTTTTTACTTTTTAGGTAAGTATAGTGTAGTTCGACACACACTATTGAGTAACACTAAGAAATTAGGGCTGGAAGTAAATATCAGTAAAACTAAATATATGGTCACACGTAGAAATTCAGTATATAATGGAAATGGACAGCTAATGACAAATGAGGGAAATTTTGAGGAAGTGACTGAATTCAAATACCTAGGAACAATAATCACAAATAGGAATGAGATGCACAAAGAAATTAAACATACGCTCAATTCTGGAAATGCGTGCTATTATGCATTGCAGAGACTTTTGATGTCCCAACTCCTTTCAAAAAACGTAAGCTGAAAATATATAAAACTATTATTCTACCAGTTATATTATATGGTGCGAAACATGGACTCTTACTTTAAGGGAGGAAAGGAGATTACGAGTATTTGAGAATAAAGTTCTTAGGAAAATTTTTGGACCAAAGAGAGATGAACAGACAGGTGAATGGAGAAGACTACATAACAGTGAACTACATGGTCTTTATAGGAAGCCAGATATAATAAGAGCAGTTAAGTCTCGTAGATTGCGATGGGCAGGACATGTTGCGCGTATGGGGAATGAAATACGTGCATGGAAGGTTCTTGTAGGAAAGCCAGAAGGAAAACGCCCAGTTGGTAGACCAAGAATGAGGTGGGAGAACAACATTAACTATGATTTGAGGGAAGTAGATTATACAGGGAATGATTGGAAAGCATTACCTCAGGAAGGGATGTATGGAGAGCTTATGTCCGCGCGGCCATGAACCTACGGGTTCGATAGTGCCAGTGAGTAAGTAAGCAAGTAAGTATAGTATAGTTCGAACCTGTGACATCTTGCATACGAAGCAAGCCATAAAATGTACTGAGCTAAGCGTTCGCTGGGTTGCTCTGCATAAAAATAATGCTCTTCATTGGAGGAAGGGGAACGTATTGTAGTTCTATTGTGCAATTAGTTTACTCGTGTGAATCGCGCGTTAAAACTTGAAATGTTCAAGAATAAGAGTTCCTTTTTTTTTTTTTTTTTTTTTTGCTAAGTCTACATTTTAAATGGTAGATACAGAGAAATGTAATTAAAAATGAATTGATATGTTCTATAAATATCTACATTAGCGCCTCTGGTTCATTGGAATCATGCACTCCATGTAAATATAACCGAGATTTAGAAGTTCAGACGAATATATATTCATATTCAAATGCCGCAAATGGGAGTCAATGACCAATCACGTTTCAATGAATTTTGATTTACAACCAACACAGTCGTGTTTCGTCTCGATTTTATCAATTTAATTTTAACATATTAAAGAAAGCTCCTTTTTTTTAACATTTTGAATAGGTCAGAGCATTATTTTGCAGCGACTGGCTCTCTAACAAATACGTTGAATATAACAATTTATATATTAAGATGTAAGCATCCTATAATGCTAGTGGCTCCCAGATTGTATATATAGTGCACGAATGTAAGCAGATACTGCTTGCGGGATATAATAGAAAAACATTTGTAGCAATTGATTATACCACAAAAAAGGAAACTATTGTTAGCACTTTCTTAAACGTATTATTTTCCAGGTATTTACGTTCCAGAAAAATATAATTGATATATTTACATCATAGGACATCAGAAATGAATTAATAACCTATAATATTGGTTATAAACAGTATGATGTATCATTTTTTCTCCACAGGGTGCATTCTTAAAATATTGTGATCCTTTGGCAATAAATAATATGATCTGGGTGCAGTGATGAACAAATGAAACATAACATACGTTTGTCATTTGTTTTCAAGCATCGTCGTTTACATTAAATATATAAATATTTTAAAATAATTATGTTTAAATAATGATTTTTGAGTAAACAGCTTAATTTTATTCGTTGAATAGTCTTAACAAATGCTGATGGTAATTTAAGAGTAGTTGTGGCCTGTTAGTGTTTTCTTTACTTCTATACAACATGTATTTTTTTTTTGGTAAGCCTAATTCGTGATATACAAGAACCTCTGCCGTTCTAGTTAACTTAAATCCACCATCTCGAGCCAGATCCATCCCTTCTAACTCCCCATTTCCGTAATTGGGTTATCAGTCTCGCCACGTAATTGATTTACTTTCTCCTCTCAGCTGCAATTAACGAGGTCCACATCCAATGGGTTCGTATATTCTACGACAAGGGTGCGTAAATCTATATATCTCTCTATCCATTTCTCTTAGTTCTTCATTCAATTCTATTAATCTAATATTGAACAAATAAAAAAACACCATGTATTTCAGCTGTTTTATATATGAAAAAGTTTCCTCGTTTAGAATGGCGTGTATATGCGAAAATGTATTCCATTATTGAAGTATCTGTAAATTTTATTAACGAAAAAAGTGTGATTTCTTTTAAAATTAATATTTATTTTGTTTTCTAAAGATTTTTACACATGGAATCTTTAGAAAACAAAATTTCTGATTATAAGTCAAGATGGATACAACATGTTCATCGAATTGAAGATCACAGAATACCCAAACTAATGTTAAATTATCAACCTGCAGGAAGAAGAAGACCAGGACGTCCACTCAAAAGACTTCTGGATGGTGTTTCTCTTGAGGTCGAAACAGGTCAACAAATGGCCTAAATTTGTGAATGTACTATGATGATGATGATATTTATTGCATATTTTAAATTTTCACAAAATTTGTTCTCTTATTGATGCTTCGAAATACGGAAATCAATACAAAGAAATCTAAAGTGAAGGCCTTTTGTGGGAAACATCCTATACGTAGCAAAATTGTTTTGGACGATGAAATTTTAGAACGAGTAAGTTAATTTCATTGTTTTTTTTTTGTAAATGCCCCAGGTTGTCGTTCGACATTCCTGGTGTTTTCTCCTGGCATACTTGTAACCCACTTCTGAGGTTGGGACGCCTGAAAGGCGGAGTACGTTGCCCCGATTATATGATGGGTGATGATAATGGTACGCCAGGAGAGTCCCTAATCCTAAGCTTAATCTAAGATGAATATGAATGATGATTGCGATGGCCATATGATTTCGGGGACCGTTTGAGCCTTAAAGTTTTCCTGACATTTGTCTTACAGGTGAGAAAAAAAAACCGATAAAAATCTCAGCCAGAAAAACTGTCCCGACCGGGGATAGAATCCGGGCCCGCTGCACGCTACCTCGAGACCACAGCGAGAGACTGAATTTGATTGTTTATGTTATAATTTAACATTTCAAGATGAAGCTGATATATCAAAGAAAATCACAAATTTCACAAAAACAACAGAGATAATGACCAGTATAATGAAACCATCTTTAGTACAGAAGAACACAAGATTACGACTTTATAAGGTTCTCGCAAGACCAGTATTAAGATATGGTGTGTGAAGCATGGACAATACGATGAAGAAATGAAAGTCGAATAACAGCAAATGAGATGCGATTTATCCGCAGGCTACACAAAGTGGGACAATAAAATAAATTAGGAAATATCCATAGAAAAAACTAAGGTAATGGCATTCCAAGGGAAAAATCAAATCAGATCGAAAATAGTAATAGGAAACAAAATCATAGAACAGGTGAACCATCTCAATTATCTAGGATGTGACATTTCATTTAATTATGATAATGATATAAATAATAAACTAGCAAAATTCCAGGGAATATGTGGTACGAAAAAACGATCACTAAATAACAAAACAAGAGAGACCCAATTGAAATTTTATAAAATGTTGACAGTACCGGTACTGCTCTATGGTTCAGAAGCCTGGATACATAAAAAAACAAGATCTAAGTAGGATAACGGCGGCAGAAATGAAATTTTTGAGATCTGTTAAAGGGTGCACTAAGGAAGACAGAATCAAGAACACAGAAATAAGACAGGAACTTGAAATATTTGCAATAACTGATAAAATAGATACATATAGACAAAAATAGAAACAACACATAGACAGAATGAATGAAGATAGATATCCAAAACAAATAACAAAATACAAACCTAAAGGCACCCGAGATGTGGGCAGACCTAGAAAGAGATGGGCTGAAGTCGGAACGGGTCAACAGACCTAATCCATGAATGCAGATGATGATGATGATGATGATGATGGAAGAGTTGGAGGAGATGGATGTTGATACCTCCACATTTCTAGAAAATCGCAAAGGGATGTCCACTGGGTTCTCAGTCCTGCGTGACAGTCACCTTTGTCCCAGAACATGCGTCTGGTACTAATTTAATTAAGAGCCGAGTAGACCCTAGGGCTTATGATACCGGCAGAAAGTTTGGTCTAGCTAAAAACCCTAAACCCCATTGAGACTCAAACCCACGACTTTCCGGCTTGTTAGCGGTGATTCCTGAATACAACGTCAGCCATTAAAATTGCTTCAAATCATGAACATAATTTATATTGGGTCAGAGTTAATGAAAAGTTAATTATCATGGAAATACAGTGAAATTCTTGATTTGTTGTGCTACAAAAAGGTCTCTTTGTCTCATTTATGTGCTGGTATGTATACCCAAAAAACAGGGCTTGTGTGTGTGTATATATATATATATATATATGTTATATTGCAGATTTTCGCGGATATAAATATGAATATGAAAGTTTTCTTGAGTTTTCCGCAAATGCAAGAATTATTCTAATGTAAAAAAAAGTCTAATTAATTCCCCCACTCCTTCTATCAGAAAAAAAGTTAAGTTGTTGCTATCATAAAGATTTATAATTTCTTGGATTCAAGTTCGGCCTCTGGCCAATGATTCCGACATTTCGGCATGATCCCACATGCCATTATCAAGGAACTTATCATTCCTTATCAAGACGCGGAAAACCCAAGAAAAACTTTCATATTCACATATTTTTATATATGTCTTGTTTTTTGTCTTCTAGCCCATGTTTCCCTTTACAGAAATTTAGGCTCTCTCCCCTACAGGGAATAATTTGAACCAAACTAATATAGTTACACTTGTTTTCGTGCAGATGTCATTTCAGTGGTCCGTGATCAGCGTTCCGCCTCATACTGACATCTAGGAAACCAAAGTAGTACTAGGACGGGAAAATTCGGTAAGTTTTGCTTAGAGGCCTTTTCATTCAGGCTTAAGGATCTTTTACGAGCCTGAAAATACTCAGACTCGGGACCCACGGTTTAAAGTCCCTCCCGGAGGACTTGCTCCTTGGATTTTTCCATCCTAAAAAATCCATCGACCCCGGCCGGGTTTGAACCCGCGACCCTCGGGACCAGAGGCAAGGAGCATAACCACTAGTCCACCGCGGCCGATTATATATGTCATAATTTGTCATATTTTTCATATTTTGTTATTATGATTTCATATTTTGTATAATTTTCTTCATATAATTCCTCGTTCTAATCAACAGATAGCCTGTTATTATAGTTGAGGACTGTCTTATATAAGGTGCAGCAAACATGTTTATAAATGAAATAATTTTAACCTCAACGGTGTTCAAACATGATTATTAAAAATATGCTTCTTCTTCTTCTTCCTTCCAAGTATTAGGCCAAGGCCTGTTACGATCCTATAAATTTTTTTCCCTCCAGCGTTTCATAGGACGGTCCACTGATCTTCGTCCTCTTGGTATATAATTATAAACAGCTTTGGGGATCCGATTTGAACTCATTCTTTCAAGATGGTGTTTCCAATTTAGTTGGTACTGCTTAATATATTCCAAAATTGGCGTTTCTTCAATTCTTTTAAGATATCGGTGTTCCTTTTCCGATCCCATCTGGTGTAACCCGCTGTTCTGCGCATGAATCTCATTTCACAAGCCGTTATTCTGCTTTCATGTTGTTTTTTTAGTGTCCATGCTTCACTACCATAGGTCAACACTGGTCTAACCAAAATGTTATATAAACGTAATCTGGTGTTTTCTTTTTGTACAAGGGATGGTTTCATAACTTGATTAATAATTCCTAAACTTTTATTATAACTAGTAACTTTTTCAGGGATATCCTTTTCATCGCAGATAGATAGATAATATCCATGATATTTAAATTGATTAGATCTCTCTAAAATTTTATTTTGGAGACAGATTTTACTTTGTATGGGGTCCTTCCCATGAAATGCCATAATTTTAGTTTTGTTACTCATATCGCCTTCGTTGACTTCATAAAGGCTTTTGACAAAGTAGAGAGAAATATATTACATTAAAAATATTCACTTCTGTTAATTATCAATTTCATTATTATAAAATTTCATTCTGAGATAAAATAGCTGTCATCTTTCTCAATGTAAATATACATAAAGCACTGCAGGTGAAAATATAATATACAGAAGCCTTGACCTAGTGCCTCAGGGGTTTGAACATAGGCCTATAACGTAGGTTACATCTATTGAATTTCCAGAAACGTAATTATACCGCGATTGCAGAGTGCTGATAAAATAATATTAAATAAAAAATGTTTAATTAAATATGAAATTCAACCTTGCCGCTAGTCTCATGCGTACAAGGCTAAGTTATACAGCATAATTATCCAGACACCACATTTTCACTGTCTGCATTTTTTTATGAGTTTGCAGTAAACTAATATTTGCTTTTCATAATTAATATAATGTAATTATTTTCCTAGAGTAATTAAATTTGATATTCATTTAAGGAAAATGTTTACTTTATACTCCTGTAACAGATTCCATTTCAGATGGATTATTATAAAACTTCGTAATACATTCACACATCCATAGTTCTGTAACATAAACAAATTTTCCCCAAACTCAAATAAATATAAAATAATAAAATGTTAGTTATTTGGGATGTCATTTAGGCAATGACAGAAATTTAGATAAACACACTAAAATACAACGATTAAATTATCTATGTGGCACAATTAAACGCACTTTATTGAATAAGACTAGAAAAGATACTATTTTGAAGTTTTACAAACTATTGGCAGTTCCATCTCTTATCTATGGATGTGAAACCTGGATATTAACAAAGGCAGATAGTAAACAAATAGAGGCTGCTGAAATGAAGATGTTGAGAGCAATAGCAGGATACCAAAGGACCGATAAAAAGAGAAACGAAGATATAAGAACAGAACTTAATATATTTAATCTCTATGAAAGAATAAAATATTATCAAAATGCTTATCTTCAACAGGTATTACGAATGAATGAACAGCGCATACCAAGAAGAATGTATAATTATAAACCGAAAGGGAGAAGAACGTTGGGAAGACCATTGAAGAGATGGAAGGACCAATTCGACCTATAATGAGATCGGAACAGGCCATTGGGCTTAATCCTTGTTGTTGTTGATTCCGATTGAGGGTCTTTCCACTTTTCAGCGGTTGCCCTTTTACCAGCCGGCTGCTGGCCCTTCACATCCACATGTGCCAATCACAGATGTAGATGATCAACAGCCAGTGTAGGGGTGACATGTGGTTAGCATGTCGAGTCCCCCAGCCGTTATAGCTGGTTCCTCAACCTGGAGCCGCTACTTATTGTAGCTACCCAATTGCCTCACGATGCTGGGTGGGCACCGGTCCCATACTGGCCGAAATACCATGAGAAAATTTCTTCCCCCATGGAGACTCGAACCAGCGCAAGTCCCGTAGCTCTGCACCAAGGCTTACTGCCTTAACCGCTCGGCTACGGCGCGGGACCCCCCATCCACATGTGTCAATCACAGAGGTAGATGATCAACAGCCAGTGTAGGGGTGACATGTGGTTAGCATGTCGAGTCCCCCAGCCGTTATAGCTGGTTCCTCAACCTGGAGCCACTACTTATTGTAGCTACCCAATTGCCTCACGATGCTGGGTGGGCACCGGTCCCATACTGGCCGAAATACCATGAGAAAATTTCTTCCCCCATGGAGACTCGAACCAGCGCAAGTCCCGTAGCTCTGCGCCAAGGCTTGCTACCTTAACCGCTCGGCTAGGCGCGGGACCCTTCACATCCACATGTGTCAATCACAGAGGTAGATGATCAACAGCCAGTGTAGGGGTGACATGTGGTTAGCATGTCGAGTCCCCCAGCCGTTATAGCTGGTTCCTCAACCTGGAGCCGCTACTTATTGTAGCTACCCAATTGCCTCACGATGCTGGGTGGGCACCGGTCCCATACTGGCCGAAATACCATGAGAAAATTTCTTCCCCCATGGAGACTCGAACCAGCGCAAGTCCCGTAGCTCTGCGCCAAGGCTTACTGCCTTAACCGCTCGGCTACGGCGCGGGACGTTGTTGATGATGATAGTAACAAATCAGTTTTCAATGAAACAAATAATGTACTTCCCATGCAAAAATTGAAGTATTATGCTCTAAACTTTCCAGGAATTTTATCCATTTTCTTTTTTTTCGATTTTCGTGATCTTCTAGTTAAGACATATGATTCCGGACAAAATGTTCGCGACTTTGTATATGTGGAACACTGTTTGGTGTTATACATTCTTCATCTCATCCCATCCATAAGGTCGCACGTTTAATCCGCATCATCATCATCATCATCATCATCATCATCATCTTAAGGCACGACTACTTCAAATGTGAAAGTTTAATTTTCGTATTTATATCAAGAAGATCGGGATAAGTAGATTCCCGGGCAACGCAACGCCGGGTAATCAGCACGGGATATCTAAAAATATAAATTTACAATTATTTTTTTTCCTTTTACTTATTCAACTAAACATAAAAGCACATTAATTTTTATTAACTAGCTGTAAGAGAGGAAAGGAGATTACAAGTATTTGAGAATAAAGTAAGTAAAGTAAAGTATTCCCACAACAGGCCTCAGGAGGCCCTTGGGGTAGTGGGAGGTTAAGGCTCCCACTATTTCTAGACAATCGGCACTTGATGTCAGCCGGGTTGTCAGCCCTGGGTGACGGCCGCCTTTACCCCAGAACAAGCGTCTGGTACTCATTTCCGTTAGAGGCTGAGTCGACCTCAGGGCCATAGTGCCGCCAGAAGGTTTGGGTCAGTTTAAAAATCCTGACCCCACCGGGACTTGAACCCTCGACCTTCCGGCTTGTAGCTCAGTGCCTTAACCACTACACTACGGCGTGCAAAGTACTTAGGAAAATTTTTGGACCAAAGAGAGATGAACAGACAGGTGAATGGAGAAGACTACATAACAATGAACTACATGGTCTTTATAGGAAGCCAGATATAATAAGAACAGTTAAGTGTCGTAGACTGCGATGGGCAGGACATGTTGCACGTATGGGGAATGAAAGACTTGCATGGAAGCTTCTTGTAGGAAAGCCAGAGGGAAAACGCCCAGTTGGTAGACCAAGAATGAGGTGGGAGAATAACATTAACTATGATTTGAGGGAAGTAGATTATACAGGGAATGATTGGAAAGCATTGGCTCAGGATAGGGATGTATGCTTATGTCCGTGCGGCCATGAACCTACGGGTTCGATAGTGCCAGTGAGTAAGTAAGTAAGTAAGTAAGCTGTAGCGGTGCACGCCGGGTATTAGCAAGTATGTTATAAAATAATCCTTTTGAATTTTCTGTAACATGTATTCTATCTTGGAGCCGTGCTCAACTGCTATGTAGAGAGAGTAGAAATATAATATTTACCTGTATATAAGTCTTGCTGCTGTAATACAGATTTCCAGGAAGCACAGTAAATTATGAATAATGCAGCCTTAAGCTTCAGCTTGGATATCAAGTTAAGGGAGATTTTTAAACGTAAAACCTCACTTCTATTGTCCTACAATGAGCTTCAAAGTATCCCTAAGTAATCAAAATTCAACGTTCTGTGCCACGAAACATTACATTAATCTTCATTACTTCGTATGCCACTGACTATGGAAATAATAAAGAGGAAACCCTTTTTCCATAGTCAATGAGAGAGAGTTCACAAAATTTGCACACGGAACATTAATAAACATTATGCCCCCCCTCCTGCAAAAACCATTTACCGAGAGCCGAATTAACTTACACCAACTGCTTTTCAGCCCCATTCTACTTCCTCTCTTTTACTTTCTTTTAAGATTTACGTTTATCCGTTATGGGCTCCCTTCCCTGCTTATGGGAGTCGATTTTTCTATTTTGTCTTAATGGTCTCTTGGTCGCATTAGTTGCTAATGGCTTAATTTAAACAGCCAGTCTGTATGGACATGCGCGAAAGAGATGAGAATTAATCCGCCCAATTAATTCAAATGAATTCTTTGCATCCCACCACATCATTATTCATCAGTGAAATGAAGAATGCAATGGCGAATTACACCACCTGATGAATTCTAGCTTCATAAATCACTCATTTAATGGCCACCGTAGAACTAGTCTCACAGAGGAAGGATAATGACAGTCATATGCTTTGTTTTAGATATACTTATGAAAGATAACATGAAATGTATGAGATATGTCAAAGAAATATTCCATTATATCGCCCTGTCCTGGAGGCATAAAATGAATGAATTTCAAGTTCGCTGAATATGGTAAAATGTCTATAATTTATCCGCTTTTAGAGTGATCCTAACATAAACAAAAGCCAATTGTATCCTTCCGCCTTTCGCGCTAAAATTATTGCCACATTGACAAGGAACACGTGTGATGTATATAAGACTTGTGATCGTTAATTGGGATAGGATACAACAACGTTGTTGAGATTTTCACTGAACTTGTGAAATACATTTAAAATAACCTTTTTTTTTTTTTTGCCACTAGCCAAAGGTTTGCGAGACTTGTGTTTTAAAAATTAAACAATTTCAGTCATTTTGTTGCATCAGAATTGACTGAAGCATGACTCAAAAGCATTATCCATATGTAATAAATTGTTTTAAGTTGTAATTATTGATTATGTATATTTTTGAATATTTTCTATGTTTTGAATATCATTATTTTTATTCACGAAGAATGGGCGTATATAAATTGAAGTGTGGCACATGTGACAATGTCTATATAGGACAAACTAGTAGACCTTTTATCTCTCGGATAAAGGAACACATGAGAGCATATAACAGACATTTAGAATATTCAAAATATGCTAACCATCTATTCCAATTTAATCATTGTTTCAATCCATATTTTGAAATGTTACATGTTTGTGATAAGGGTAAGAAGTTGAACTTATTGGAGGCTGTAGAAATAGATAAATTGAAAAGTAGTAATAAACTGTTAAATCCTCAACTTGATTTGAATGAATCGCCTTTGTTAAATTAAAATAAATAAATAAATTATTGTTGTATTGTTGCTTAGATCAGTGTATAATTATGTACTATAATTACACAATTCATAATTTGTTAACATGTCTGAAGAAGGTACAGTGTACCAAAACAGCTGTCACTGAACATATCTTAATAAATATGAAAATCAAATAAAACTAAGTTTTATTTTTATTTAATTAATAAATAACAAGTATATTCAGAGGACATATTTTTAAATTTAAATGAAGGGAACTATATTTTCGCGCACTTGTTGCTTCTATATCGTACGTAGTGTCCATAACCAATTGAAAGAGAGCAGGTCACATGGTTTTGTTTTGTTGAGGATCACTTTAAGAACGGATAGCCTTTAAGTAGTGATTCTGATTTTTTGTTTATTTCTGCTACATGACTAATCGTCACATATATCATGAGAATGTTTCCAATGGTATTCCTTCCATAATTAAACGTAAATATTTTAACATGTTATATCTCTCTGATGCTGAACTAATTCCTTTCAATTTCTTCTTCGAAGGAAGTTATGTCCTCATCAGAACATTGTCACTGACATATGCGAAATTGGTACCCAGAGGCGGACATGAAATTCCTCCACCGCTAAGATCGACTAACAAAGATATAATTACAAAGGTTTTCATTAAACAAAACTTTGAATGCCATGTGAAAAATGGTGTTTATAAATCTTATCATTTTAAGATATGATTTTAATATTTTTTCAATACATATTTTGATCTAAACTATTTAATTAATACTCCTGGGTTAAACGAGTACATTCTAAACTTTTCGTCCTATAGGCTAAGCCCATCATGTTCAAAATGTTAAAAGGTAATAAAATGTATTATTTCTTCCCATACATTTCGTACAAATTTAAATTTACGAATAAAGTTGGAGATAAAACGGCTAAAAATATATATTGGGCTGAAATTGTAATTATTTGTTTTGTAATGTTGGAATATTATTGTATCGTTATTTTGAAAATCATATAGATACATATAATTTAAAGGGTGAATTTTAATTACACCGACAAACTGCAGAGACTGATTCCTGACTGGAAATAGAGGAAAACATGTCCAATGCATCGTTGCCACGGTAAATGGCACTGACGAATGACAATATTCTCTCCGACCACTTGCAGAATACTCTTTCTGTTTTACTTGAGAATGTCCTTTTGGCAATAAGACAGGTGATGTGGTTTCAGTATGATGGTGCCACCCCTAATTTCGCATTACATTACAGTTCGCCGACATCTCAACAAAATCTTCCCCAGAAGTTGGATAGGACGCGGAGGTCCTGTTGCATGGACTGCCAGATAACCTGAATTAAACCCCCTGGATTTTTATCTCTGGGGCATCTGAAAAGCGTTGTGTAACCTGAACCAGTTCCTGATGTGCATATCCTTCAACAGCGTGTCCACGTCGCCTGTGACGCTATTCGGAGAGAGACCGGAATATGCGAAAGAGTGAGGCAATCCATGATACGACTTATGAACGCGTGCATTGAATCACATTGGAGGCCACTTTGAAAATCTGTTGTGACGTAGATGCGATTATGCTATGTACTTTGTGCCGGGACGAATTGTTGTCGTTGCACGCACATCGTTCATACCTAGACACATGTCATAGGACATTTTTTTCTTTAATTTCCAGTCAGGAATCAGTCCCTAAAGCTTGTCGGTGTTTTTGCCGTTTACCCTATAATTGGTGTTTCTCGTATAATTTATCATACTATTATTATTATTGTCCATCGCTGTGGTCTCGAGGTAGCGTGCTGCCTTGTCACGCAGCGGGCCCAGGTTCGATCCCCGGTCGGAGCAGTTTTTCTGGGTGAGGTTTTTATCGGGGTTTTTCCTCACCTGTAAGACAAATGTCAGGAAAACTTTAAGGCCCAAACGGTCCCCGAAATCATATGGCCATCGTCCTTATCATTATCATCCTTACCATTATCATCATCATCCTTCACCGGTGTGGAAAGCAACGGGAAGCTACCACACCTACACAATTCCTTAGTAAAGCTGCAAGCATAGCATGAAAATGCTATGATTGCAGTAAAGGACCTGCCTTCGGGCAGAATTACTATGGATGGATTATTATTATTATCATTATTATATTATTGTTATCATTATTATTATCATTATTATATTATTATAATTATTATATTATCATTATTATATTATTATCATTATATAATTATTATTATTATTATTATTATCGTAAGTATTATTATTGTTATCGTATAAAATGTTGTTTGCATTAGTCATTCAAAATATCTGCGCAGGCGGAAGAATTACGAAGCTCTGTTTGTTGCTGCGCGTGACGTCATAAAAGGCAGTGTACACTGTCAGCGTCCCACGTCCCATTCCCCTCTGCGATCATAGATAGCAGTGTCACGTGTTCTATTCCAGCATAAACACGACTGCAGTGCCCTCCGTCAATAACTGCGCTTACTCCTTAAACGAGCAATACATGAAATTTACATGGCTTCATTTAATGTATCTTTAACTGTTTATAATTAGTATAGTGTATATCTATATTTGTCAAATATTTATTTGTATTTGTGCTGGTTGAGTGTAAGAGAAGGCCTTATGGCCTTAACTCTGCCAGAATAAATAAAACATTATTATTATTATTATTATTATTATTATTATTATTATTATTATTATTATTATTATTATTATTATTATTATTATTATTATTGACTTACTCCCTATATTGATGACATTCTAGGAGATCATCAATGTGCATTTAGAAGAAACAGGTCTACAACAGATCAGATTTTTAGTATAAGACAGATTTTAGAAAAGAAATGGGAATATAATGGTACTGTACATCAACTATATGTAGACTTCAAAAAAGCATATGATTCAATTAAGAGGGAGAAGTTATATAGTATCCTGCTGGAGTTTGGAATTCCTAAAAAGTTAGTTAGACTTATACGAATGTGTCTAAATGGCTCAACGAGTAGGGTGCGTGTAGGCAAACAGTTTTCAGACACTTTTGAAATTCAGAATGGGTTAAAGCAAGGAGATGCACTATCTCCTCTACTATTTAATTTTGTACTAGAGCACGCCATTAAATCTTTAGAGAATGAGGAAGGCTTACAACTAAATGGAATTAATAAGCTGTTAGTTTATGCTGATGATGTAGTACTATTGGCCGATAGCGAGGAGATACTAAAGGCCAACACGCACACACTATTGAGTAACACTAAGAAATTAGGACTGGAAATAAATATCAGTAAAACTAAATATATGGTCACACGTAGAAATACATTATATAATGGAAATGGACAGCTAATGACAAATGAGGGAAATTTTGAGGAATTGGCTGAATTCAAATACCTAGGAACAATAATCACAAATAGGAATGAGATGCACAAAGAAATTAAACATAGCTCAATTCTGGAAATGCATGCTATTATGCATTGCAGAGACTTTTGATGTCCCAACTCCTTTCAAAAAACGTTAAGCTGAAAATATATAAAACTATTGTTCTACCAGTTATATTATATGGGTGCGAAACATGGACTCTTACTTTAAGGAGGAAAGGAGATTACGAGTATTTGAGAATAAAGTTCTTAGGAAAATTTTGGACCAAAGAGAGATGAACAGACAGGTGAATGGAGAAGACTACATAACAATGAACTACATGGTCTTTATAGGAAGCCAGATATAATAAGAACAGTTAAGTCCCGTAGACTGCGATGGGCAGGACATGTTGCGCGTATGGGGAATGAAAGACATGCATGGAAACTTCTTGTAGGAAAGCCAGAAGGAAAACGCCCAGTTGGTAGACCAAAAATGAGGTGGGAGAAAAACATTAAGTATGATTTGAGGGAAGTAGATTATACAGGGAATGATTGGAAAGCATTAGCTCAGGATAGGGATGTATGGAGAGCTTATGTCCGTGCGGCCATGAACCTACGGGTTCGATAGTGCCAGTGAGTAAGTAAGTAATTACTAGGCCCTATTAAAAAGTACCTTTCCATATTATAATCTATCTTCAAAAAATGACGGAACATTAAGTTTCTATAATTATCGCATGCATTTTGATACTAGTAAAATTCATGGTAAATTTCATTAAGGTATTACGTCACAGTAAAGTAAAGTAAAAGTGGTCCCACTACAGGCCTCGGGAGGCCCATGGGATAGTAGGAAGTTAAGGCTCCCACTTTTTCTAGACAATCGGTACCAGATGTCAGCCGGGTTGACAGCACTGCGATGACTGCAGGCTTTACCCCCACTGGCACTCATTTCCGTTAGAGGCTAAGTCGACCCCAGGGCCATGGAGACGCCAGAAGGTTGGGTCAGTTTAAAAATCCTGCGGGACTCGAACCCTCGACCTTCCGGCTTGTAGCTTAGTGTCTTAACCACTACGCTACGGCGTGCCCCGGTAATAAAATATATTACTATCGCATACATTTACTTGTTAATATTAATTTTATTGGAAAATGTCTTCAAACGTGATTCATATATGGATGAATTCGCTCGATTAATGGCATAAGATGTACGAAGCAAAAGTAAACTTCACAATGATGAAAGATAAAAATTAAATTGTACCTGTTGGTAGGTGCCGTCGTCCTCAACTTTGTTAATATATTGTATATAAAATTAACTGGAGCGCTTTCGGAAGTTACCTTCCATCTTCTGCAAGTTGAGTTTCCGCTACTTGTTGTAGTAGTAGGACTTTATTAGACAAAAGTAAGATATTTACAATATTATTTACAAATATGGGTCGCACGGGCAGTAAGCCGTACGTGCTTTTGACAGTCCGTTACAATAAAGAAATAATTGCTACTAGTGTGAAGAAAAATAAACAAAACAAAAAAAAGCAATAACATTACAATTACATAAAGAAAACGCAATAATATTACAATTAAATAATAACACAATAGCATTATACACTTAAAAAAAGCAATAACATTACAATTACATAAAGAAAACACAGTAATATTACAATTAAATAATAACACAATAGCATTATACACTAAAAAAACCGTAACATTGCAATTACTTAAGAAAACACAGTAATATTACAATTAAATAATAACACAATAGCATTATACATTAATTAATTTATATATAATTATTAAGAATTAATGTTATTGCATTTTGATAACATATATTTATTCATGAATGAGTGTTGTTCTTATTTTCCGCGTTTTGTCCAGAAATTTACCCAAGTTTATCCAATTTTCTGGATTTACCAATAACTCGTAGCATGCCAATCTTTCCCGATTTGAATTTAGAAATCTTTCCGGTAATAACTAACGTCTCCAATATTCTAAATCCTTACATTGTCCTAATATATGTATCTCATCTTCAAATTTCCCGCACATTGGACATATTCGCATATCGTGCTCGTCGCTAATTTTTTGAAATTTCCATGCCCCTAGCCTAAACCAAGCAAGCCCTGATCTCTCTTTAAATCCTTGGTTGAGTATATACGATTCTTTTCCCCAGACGTGTTTTAGGTCTCTTTGTAAACACAGTGAGCGTTTTCCTGTACATTCGGCGAAAGTATCTTGTTGGTTTATATCTAAGTATCTCCTCCTTATTTTTCTCCACACGTTCTTGCTATTTTCAGTCCCTTTTTCCCATATCCAGCCCATCCCAATCTTGTGGAGTTCTCTCCTAACCTCGTCTGCCCAAAATTTAACATCTATGTTTTTAATTTGGTGGTCGTAACAAATTGCTCTAAGCATTGTTTGTTCACCTTGGATTACTCGCAACCAGTATTTGAGTACACGAATTTTACAGTTAATGTCGTCCTGGAATGACCCAAATTCATATAGGATTCCACAGTTAGAAACGGCCTTACTAAGTCATGTAATATATTTTAGAAAATGCGTATATGCTTTATTTAGTATTTCCGTTCTTTGGTACTTGTTGTTGTTGTGTACGGTGATGTATAACTCAACCTGCAGAAGATGGAAGGTAACTTCCGAAAGCGCTCCAGTTAATTTTATATACAATATACACCGTGATTCAAAATTGACTTTACAACTTTACAAGCTTATAGAAATTTATTTAGAAGACCTACAGAATTGGTTTAAATGTCATATAATAGCACAACTCATTAAGTTTTCACCTATTCAGTCAACGTGGAATGACTAACAGAACAGCCAGTTCTAACAAATGTTTGGTGCCAAGAATAAATGGTTGGCCTGCTAGGATGATCCTTACCATACTGGGTACGAAATTCAATTTATCGATACAATCACAGATAACGAATTCGGTTACTGGTGGCAGAAAATCAATTGTCGCAGATTTAGTTTCTTCGAACAAAAACACACAACGAGCACGCTCGGCACCTGTGAAAGCAGCCATTTTGATATGAACTACGTTAGCGCACGCGGTGAGAGAACTAGGTACTATAAAACTATGTCGGTGAAAACTTGATGAGTTGTGCTATCATATGACATTAAAACCAATTCTGTAGGTCTTCTAAATAAATTTCTATAAGCTTGTAAAGTTGCAAAGTCAATTTTGAATCACGGTGTTTTAACAAAATTGAGGACGACGGCACCTACCAACAGGTACAATTTAATTTTTAACTTTCATCATATGACTTCATCTGAACGGAATTTGATATGAATTTTACTAGTATTGAAACTTCACAATCTTTTATAATCGAGCTTCTGAATTCCTACATTCCTACTTACCTGGCGTCCAGATTTGAGAAGTTATCCTCCTACCACAATATTGACACTAGGTCACAAGATAGCAGTCTGCTAACAACTCCTCTTCATAGCACTTCCTCCTATTCTACTTCCTTCACAGTAGCCTCTGCTCGCTCCTGGAATCTCCTTCCTCAAGATATCAGGGGTTGCCGCACACTTGGCACCTTTAAGTCACGCTTATACACTTACCTGTTGTCTAATAATTAATTTTTCTCTATTTATTTAATTTTATACTATGTCATTAATCTTTTCCTCTTTTTTTATATATCTTGTACATATTATATATTTAATTCGTTAAATTTAGAGTAAATCAAAATACATTATAAATATTAATTGTATTGTATTCATAACATGTAATCGTTTATATATATATATATATATATATATATATATATATATATATATAGGGGGCACGCCGTAGCGTAGTGGTTAATGCACTGAGCTACAAGCTGGAGGGTCGAGGGTTCAAGTCCCGTTGGGGTCAGGATTTTTAAACTGACCCAAACCCTCTGGCGGCACTATGGCCCTGGGGTCAACTCAGCCTCTAACGGAAATGAGTACCAGACGCTTGTTCTGGGGGTAAATGCGGCCGTCACGCAGGGCTGACAACCCGGCTGACATAAAGTGCCGATTGTCTAGAAAAAGTGGGAGCCGTAACCTCCTACTACCCCAAGGGCCTCCTGGCCTGTTGTGGGATCACTTTTAAAGGTTTTATTTTTATATATATATATATATATATATATATATATATATATTGTAATTTAGATTTAAGACTTTTCTTTTGTATTTTTTTTAAACCTGGTTGAGTGGTAGACAAGGCCTTAAGGCCTTAACTCTGCCAGGTAAAATATAGCTATTATTATTATTATTACTATTATTATTATTATTATTATTATTATTATTATTATTATTATTAAATTTCTAAGTTTATGAAGTTTGTCTATAAAATTTATGAAGAAGCTGCATTGCTGAGTAAACTTAATCGCTAGTTTATTACAAAAATGTTGGTACTATTTGCAAAAATAACATTTTAACACTTTATTTACAAAAAATCATCACATTGATGTGATGGTAATTGAACGAATACTTTAGTTCTTTTTATCGTTTGTCCAGTTGAATCAATTCGAAATCACCGCTCCACTCACTGAACTACACAAAAGCGGTAAGCGAAACGGAAACTTGTAGCTAATTAAAATGGTCAATTAAAAAAGCGAACTATAAAACATTCACACCTTATTCCGAATAGAAACCACAATCTGTTCACGTTTTCAACGTGCAAACTTTTGAAATTGATACAGCTACCGGCAGTTACCGGATGTGTGGCCATACAACTGAAATTGCATTGCTTTAAATTACTTTTTTTACAGTGATTGGATTTTCTGGTTACACTGGTCTGTGAATATTTTCAACCCGCAAAAATGTTTTATACGTGAGTGACCAATGATATAAACACGACACACATTATTGGTCGCAGAGCATGATTAACTTCTCATTATAACGTATATATATATATATATATATATATGTCCCGCGCCGTAGCCGAGTGGTTAAGGCAGGAAGCCTTGGCGCAGAGCTACGGGACTTGCGCTGGTTCGAGTCTCAATGGGGGAAGAAATTTTCTCATGGTATTTCGGTCAGTGTGGGACCGGTGCCCACCCAGCATCGTGATGCATTTGGGTAGCTACAATAAGTAGCGGCTCTAGGTTGAGAAAACCAGCTATAGCGGCTGGGGGACTCGACATGCTGACCACATGTCACCCCTACACTGGCTGATTATCATCTAATTCTGTGATTGACACGTGTGGATGTGAGGCCAGCAGCCGGCTGGTAGGCTAAGGGCATTGTAGGCCTGTCGCGCCAGGAGAATATATATATATATATATATATATATATATATATATAAATGTTATAATTAAATCTTTAACATTGAGCAATGCAAGCTTAATATGGTATGATAAGAAAAATAAATGCCTGGACGGGATTCGAACCCGGATCTCTGAGTCTGTACCTCAGCGTGATATCCATTACACTACCAGGCGAATCCAATTCAAACACTCAGCCTGGTAGTGTAATGGATATCACGCTGAGGTACAGACTCAGAGATCCGGGTTCGAATCCCGTCCAGGCATTTATTTTTCTTATCATACTATATTAAGCTTGCATTGCTCAATGTTAAACATTTAATTATAACATCGATAAAGCGTCACTCTGCTATAAAGTAAAATAAATATTCTCTTTAATTTGCTTACTTGATATAGTCAGCTACTAGATGGCAGTGAAGACAGTGTTCTCGCGACATCTAGTAATAATGGAGAGTATAATACATATATAAGAAAAATAAGTGTTTGAATTGGATTCGCCTGGTAGTGTAATGGATATCACGCTGAGGTACAGACTCAGAGATCCGGGTTCGAATCCCGTCCAGGCATTTATTTTTCTTATCATACCATATATATATATATATATATATATATATACATACAAAAGAGCAACAATGAATGAGGGGGTCAAGGGACCCTTATGTTAAATCTGTTCTCATTATATCTGGCTTCCTATAAAGGTCATGTAATTCACTGTTATGCAGTCTTCTCCATTCATCTGTCTGTTCATCTCTATTTGGTCCAAAATTATTCCTAAGTACTTTATTCTCAAATACTCGTAATCTCCTTTCCTCCCTTAAAGTAAGAGTCCATGTTTCGCATCCATATAATATAACTGGTAGAAAAATAGTTTTATATATTTTTCAGTTTAACGAATACTTCATAGAATATAATTTCACTAAAACTTGCGGTTTTTTGCGTTAACGTGCCGCGCTTGAAACTTCTACAATACTGAAGTAATATTAGAATTAAAGTTTTAATGTTTTCGAATATAAAACACGCGTTTTAGACAACTGCATCATCTGAGCTCTTAAAATAATTACTTAATTCAGATAATGGAATTCCAGATCCGTTTGATATGTAATATCATTTATATCGGAAAATTACTTTCCTTTCACATTTAGACTAAACGTGTAAGAGAATTTAATTCCTATAGCACGTTTTATGAGCTTGCTTTCATATAAATGAGTTTCATTTTTAACCATTATGGATACCTCTGGTTATAGCAATTCTATAGTCCAATGGACATATCTATAAAAAACAGGATTGAACTTTTTTTTCTTCTTTATTTGAAATCTAGCTGCGTTAGTAATTTTCTACAGTAATTGTTAAACTAAATTTATGCCAGGAAAAAGCCGTGTACTATTATTGATTAACATAACTATTACGCTGGTCAACATGATTTTTGTCTCATGAGTACCAATAGCTGTACTTAATGCAGTTTTTTTATCGTGTTTTCTAATATGTATTCGGAATTTCTCCATCGCCCACAGTTTTTATTTCAATTTCAATTAATGAATTTATATAATTATTTTTTTAATAAACGTTTTTTCGTTAATTTTTTCATCGTAGAATAAAACCAAATAAGCAAACTCAAATGATGTCAGCTATGGAAAAGAGCTATCAAGGGAAATGGAATCCTAAAATGCTGGCCGATTATTGTTGGACCATCAAGAGGGATGCTCCACAGGCGAAATATAATAGAAAATCGTCATTTATTACGATCTCTAACGGAAATGAATACCAGATATATGTTACGGTAAAGGCAGCAGTCTACTCTGGGTTCGGCCTTAGTTTATGTTGTGCTGTAAACAAAGTCACTAAAGATATCCTTCCGCAGGCATCTGTGATTGGCGGAGCGATGGTACTATGTTACTCCCCATCTGACTTGCTGTCAAATTCCGGTGGCATTATACTTTTCACCAAAACTTAGGGTCGAATGTTTGAACGCATTAGACAGTAAAAGGCGTTCTCTGCTGATAAAGTTTTATCCAAATACATTTTGCTTACTCAGAAATCTATTCATGCGATAATAATTGTAAGCTACCTGACGAGGTACCTTAAGATCATAGCTCAAGATAGAAACTTATCGTGAAAATCCCGAAGGGAACCGATGGTAACCGATGTAGTTTGAAACCTTTGCAGCTTTATCCAAGATGTCGGACCTTGAAGACTTCGATCATGTTTTCGGTATACGCGGAGAAGAGGAATTTGATAGAGTCTACCAAAGAATTCAACTGGAAGAACAGGAGAATCGGCGTAATATTGCGCGTCGCAGACGTCGTTGTATACGGTATTATTTGCGGGACGCAAGCATAAATGCGTTCCTCTATAGCAGACGAAAATAACGGAAGTGGTTTTATCGCTGAGAATTCTGGGTAATTCGTTGCCAATATAACGAAAACGTCAACTTTCATGCATGACCAGTTAGTGGGTAGCTAATTCGATCTTTGCACTTGCTCACGGTGAGTCAGCTCACCAGTGATTGGAAGTAATTTGAGTAGAGACTAATGTATTTGCATGCGGCCCTTAAGAACCTTGCCTCATACCACTATCTCAAGTCGGCTATTAGCGATACTTTGCATTTGAGCATCTTACTGCAGGACAATTGTTGCTTTTCTTCACAGGTGTTTAAAAGCAGGATAAGAAGGGTGCCTTTTGTTCACTGGAATTTATGACTGGAAAATTCAAGGAGTGAGTCCAAGGTATTTCCTGGAAATGAGGTTCTAAAGTTTTGGCAAAATCTATAATTTACCAAAGTCGCATGCATCTACATATATTTTAGAAATTAAGTATATATTATTTAAAATAACAAACTTCATTAGGCCTAAACGTTTTTCAATTCATTTCGAAAAGGGGAAGCAGCAAAATAGTTATGGTACTAATACACATGATGTTTAACGCATTCAACACGAGCGGCCATATTGGAATAACTGAATATCCTACTTCGTCTGCGCGAAATGGTGTTTTATTTAAATTGATATAGATTTATACTTACTGTTCACCCTTGTCATTTTTTCATATGTTATATTGTATTTTATTACTTTATTATTATCTTTTTTTAGGCTTTTTAGCATTGTTATGTCTTTTGTGGCGAACAGGGAGCTGGCCTGATTGGAAATGGATTTCTTGAGGAGAGCAGCAAGATGCTCAAAATTAGACAAAATAAGAAATACTGTCATAAGAGAAAAAATGAATATTGGTTATTCAATAGTAGATTATATACAGTATCCATCCATAGTAATTCTGCCCGAAGGCAGGTCCTTCACTGCAATCATAGAATTTTCATGCTTGCAGCTTTACTAGGGAATTGTGTAGGTGTGGTAGCTTCCCGTTGCTTTCCACACCTGTGAAGGAGGATGAAGATGATGATAATGGTAATGATAAGGATGAAGATGATGATGGCCATATGATTTCGGGGACCGTTTGGGCCTTAAAGTTTTTCCCTGACATTTGTCTTGACAGGTGGGGATGATAAACACCCGGATAAAAAGAAACGCTCGCCCAGAAAAACTTGGCCGGCCGACCGGGGAATCGGAACCCGTGCCCGCTGCGTGAACAATGGCAGCACGCTACCTTCGAGACCACAGCGGTGGTAAAGCAAATTAAAAATTGGTATGGGCACGTACGACGACGGCAAGAGGAAAGATTACCAGAAGGAAAACATTGGGAATGGTGTCCATCTGGAAGAAGGAGAAGGGGAAGAAGACCTCGAAACTATGTGGATAGGCAGGGGTAAATAAGACCTGTGGAATGAGAGCAAGGGGACTGGATGACATGGATTGGATGGTAAGGGGATAGACGAGTGGAGAAGAAAAATAAAACTTTAGGCACAGAAAGATGCGTAAACATTAAAACTCTGTATGCAAATAAATTATTATCTTTCTTTCAATAATTTTGTTCATATATAATAGTTATATATAAAATGTAGATTTATCAAGGAACTATGTTTTCATCTACGCCGCTGGACAACGATGTTCATGTGGCCAATGAAATCACACTTAACCACGTGATTCTGTTTACATTATTACCCGTTTAAGGAGTAAGCGCAGTTGTTGACGGAGGGCACTGCAGTCGTGTTTATGCAGGAATAGACCACGTGACACTGCTATCTACGAGTGCAAAGTGGAATGGGACGTGGGACGCTGACAGTGTACAATGCCTTATATGACGTCACGTGTACCAAAAAAACAGAGCTTCCTGATTTTTCCGCCTGCAGAGATACTTTGAACGGGTAAAATAAGGCCGAAACATGTATAGCAGGACTGACATCTCGTGACGATTGTCTAGAAAGGTGGATGTTTAATCTCCAACAACTCAAAGGGGCTCGTTAGTTCTGTAATGTGCTCACATTACATAGAAAATCTCAAATTTATCAAAGATTAACACAAATTTTAGTAAATGTAGACATAAAAAATAAATTGAATTGAATAACGTATGACTCCGATAAAGAAGTAAAGCAATTTAAAAGGCACTCAACTAGATTCCTCAGAGAGCAAGAAAAAGAGGAAGACCGAGGGAAAGTTGATAGAAATAGAGGAAAACAGCGTGAGGAAGAGCTAAAGTGAAGTGAAAGAGTTTGCTAGCGAAAGAGTGAGGTGGAGAAATGTGTGATTCCTATGTTCCCTGGAGGAATAAAAAAAAAAAAAAAGGAATACAACAATGATGAAATAGATAAGTTATTTTAAGAGTGATTGTAGCGTATGTGTGTATTTCCACGAAGAAGGCTAAAATTTCTTAAGGGGCTAAAGAGAAATCGGAGAACGCATTATTAAATACTGAATTAGAATACATTTTATTCAGAATACATTTTTGTACACAGTATTGACTCCCGAATGAGGAGGTGCTCGAGTTCGGGTGCTGTGAAAATTTTATTTATTTATTCATATACAGAATTTTAATGTTTACACATCTTTCTGTGCCTAAATTTTATTTTTCTTCTCCACTCGTCTCTCTCCATCCAATCCATGTCCTCCGGTCCCCTTGCTCTCATTCCAGTTCTTATTTTCTGCATCCACGAGTTTCGAGGTCTTCCTCTCCTCCTTCTTCCAGGTGGACACCATTCCAATGTTTTTCTGGGTAATCTTTCTTCTTGCATTCGTCGTACGTGCCCATACCAATTTAATTGCTTTTACTGTATATAATCTACTATTGAATAACCAATATTCATTTTTTCTCTTATGACAGTATTTCTTATTTTGTCTAATTTTGAACATCTTGCTGCTCTCCTCAAGAAATCCATTTCCAACGACATAAATTTTTGTTGAATTTCCAAACTTCAGCTCCATATGTGACAGTACTTCTTACTATTGAATTATATATTTGTAACTTATTTTTCCTGGTTATATGTCTGTTCCGTAAGACTCCATTCATCATTGTTGTTATTGCTCTACCTTTATTTATTCTGTTCTTAATATCACTTTCTTGTTTATCCTTTTTTTGTGAAATTACAGAATTTAATACATACGGAATATATACATTATAATGCCAGAATTGATGAATAAAATAAAACAGAAAATACAAATTTAGGAGCTAGTTTCAATACAGATAACGTATCTCTGACACACAAAAAATAATACAAAGAAAAATAATATAATCGAAATAATATAAAATATTAATATCAAATTCAGGAGATTGATTTTTTTTTAGGATATAGTATACAGTAAGTAAAGTAAAGTGATCCCACTACAGGTCTCAGGAGGCCCTTAGGGTAGTGGGAGATTAAGGCTCCTACTTTTTCTGGACAATCGGCACTTGATTTCAGCCGGGTTGTCAGCGTGCGTGACGGCCGCCTTTATACCCCGAACAAGCGTCTGATACTCATTTCCGTTAGAGGATGAGTCGACCACAGGGCCATAGAGCCGCCAGAAGGTTTGGGTCAGTTTAAAAATCCTGACCCCCATTGGGACTCGAACCCTCGTGCTTCCGACTTGTAGCGCAGTGCCTTAACCACTACGCCACGGCGCGGAGTTCCACCACAGTATACAGTGCTTCTTATTCGTGGTTCCGTTATTCGCGTTTTCATTATTCGCGGGTCAAAAAATTGTGACAGAGTCCTGTGTTCGGGGCTGAAAATTTCTTTATTCGCGGATTCAGCCTATATATTAGATGGACTAGGTATCATTTTTTAACTTATCGGCAATTTTTTTTTTACCGCAGGCACATGACAAGGCGGTTTTTACAAAGAGTGATTCAAACCAAATGGACAAATAAATATCAAAATAATATAAAATCAGGGGGAGAAAAATTGACGGACAAGATACATCGGTTACTTTGTATGATTTGGGAAAAAGAAGCTTATTTCTTGCAGTCTTTCGAGTATTTAAAGTTTTCCCCATTATAGGTTACCAGCCTATAGTTGGGTAAGTCTAGTGGTGGGGTTGCCACCTCAATGCCTCACGTCCAGAGAATGTCAAATTCCCGTTTACCAAAGATGATTTACCACCTCAACCCTAATGGCAAAAGAGACCTCGGATGACCCTTCAACAGATGGAAAGATCAGTCGCAGAACGGGCATCATCACCCAATACTGCATTCGGAAGAAGAAGAAGAAGACGAAGAAGAAGAAGAGGGAAAAAGAAGCTCTTCCAAATGAATGGAAATTATGTAAGACTCGATAATTGTCTTCTTCTTTCTTCCAAGTATTAGGCCAAGGCCTGTTACGATCCTATAGAAAATTTTCCCTCCTGCGTTTCATAGGACGGCCCAGTGATCTTCGTCCTCTTGGTATATAATTATAAACACCTTTGGGGATCCGATTTGAACTCATTCTTTCAAGATGTGTTTCCAATTTAGTTGCTACTGTTTAATATATTCCAAAATTGGCGTAGTGTGAAATAGCATGAACATTTAAAACAAGAAACACCATTCACTCATACATTCTTACTGAACTATAGTCTGTCCATAGAATCTGTAGAGATAACTGTTAAAGAGTAGATAGTGAACTATTAAATGTTGTATGAATTGGACTTTAAACTCTTCTGATTGATATCTGTGTTATAGATAATATCATCCGCCTTATCTGCGAGACCCGAAAAAAAGTTCCTCTGTTTACTACCTAAATTAAAGAGTATAATTCCTTGACAACAATTTTTGAACAGTTATTTTCAAAGAAAAGGCTAAAATGATTTGTATTGTATTGTAAGCCTATGTTTTCCCTTTACAGATATTTATAGTCCGTGAGGGCTAAAGTGTCTAGAATATATTAGAAAGAGAAAGAGAGTACCCACCATCTTCTTTCTCGCTCATACACATATCTCTTCAGGGTGACAGCGGTAGGGGGAGTACTCCCTGCAGTGAACATAGATCAGTGGTGGCATTCCCTTCTTCTAAAGACTAATTTTACACTAATATAATATCTCACTCACTCTCACAAACTACAAACGAACTCTGAAACAGTCGCCACTGACAAAAATTACGTGAACAAAAGTGACTGGGCGAAAGTGGGGGTGGAGTTTTTCTAGCATTCCTAAGTAATTTTACAAGGGTAGCCCATTATAGTACACATGTCACTCAGATGTCTAGCGAAGGGTGGAAGAACAATTCTCTAGACAAGGATAGCAGAAATCCTGCCAACTTGCAACTTTTACACTATAGGCGCACTCCCCCTTCAGGGAAAAATTTGAACCATACTAATTTTACTTACAATTGTTTTCGTATAGATGTCATTTTGAGTAGTACGTGGTCAGAGTTTCTCCTCATACTGACATCTAGGAACCAAGGTAGTACTAGGACGGGAAAATTCGGTGAATTTTGCTTAGAGGCCTTTTCAATCAGGCTTAAGGATTTTTTTTACGAGCCTGAAAATCTTCAGACTCGGGACTCAGGGCTTAAAGTCCCTCCCGGAGGACTTGCTCCTTGGATTTTTCCGTCCTAAAAAATCCATCGACCACGGCCGGGTTTGAACCCGGGACCAGAGGCAAGGAGCATAACCACTAGTCCACTGCGGCCGACGCTAAAATGATTTACTATTACAACTAGTGAAATTACTCACCAATGTCAGAAGAGTTCCAACGTTTTGTTGATATGGGACTTCTTGAATCTGAAATCAAAAAAAGCAAATATCATCATCATAATACATTCACGAATATTATGTCATTTGTTGACCTGTTTCGGTCTCAATAGAAACTAACTAACTAACTCATTGGCACTATCGAAACCGTAGGTTCATGGCCGCGCGGACATAAGCTCTCCATACATCCCTATCCTGAGCTAATCCTTTCCAATCATTCCCTGTATAATCTACTTCCCTCAAATCATAGTTAATATTATTCTCCCACTTCATTCTTGGTCTACCAACTGGGCGTTTTCCCTCTGGCTTTCCTACAAAAAGCTTCCATGCAAGTCTTTCATTCCCCATACGTTCAACATGTCCTGCCCATCGCAGTCTACGAGACTTAACTGTTCTTATTATATCTGGCTTCCTATAAAGACCATGTAGTTCATTGTTATGTAGTCTTCTCCATTCACCTGTCTCTTCATCTCTCTTTGGTCCAAAAATTTTCCTAACCCATGTCCGCATTTCTTGACGGTTGTATTTTTACGGTGAAAGATCGTCATTCTTTCGCCCAAGGTATACTTTTTTCGTCTGGCTTATCACCTTCGACCAGTCCGGCATGGGTAACCCTATCGACAGCACTGCTACCGCCGGCATAGCTCTCGGGATCATTTAAGCACGCAAGCCACTCCACCACGACAAGGTAAAGATACTATGGAGGGATTCTTGTCATTATATATAAGAAAGGAGACAAAACTGATTGCAACAACTATAGGGGCAATTAAATTAATGATTTTTAATTAATTAATTAAGTGAATAAAATTAATCATTTGAATATTTTAAAATAATAAATATAAAGCATCTGTTTTTGCTTATATTATAAATCAATATATCACTAATTACTTTATTCTGTATTATTGGTTTCAATCCATTACATTATATGGTTTATATTATTTTATGTAAATCATTCTCCATTGCATTAATTCTTTTGTTAGAACAAGTCTTATTCCCAATACATTATTATTTTTTATGTGTATGTGTCATAATTTATGCAAATATGAAACTGCCCCTAATTTTAAATGTATGTATTCTATCTATATTATTCGATACTAGTAAAATTCATGGTGATTTTCCCGTTGAGGTATTAGTTCACAGTAATATAATGTACGGTTAAAAACTATAATATAGTTACCTTGTAGGACCGTCTCCTCAACTTAAGTTCTTTTAAAACTCTGTAGGCCTTTCGGGACTAGTCCCATCATCAGCAGAATGCATTAGGTCCGTTCTTGTTGGCCCTTGTTGAAGCACTGACTTGGTTGTAAATAATTTTGTACAGAGGATTGTGTGGATTAGGTGTGTATTCATTGAGAATCAGGTTGTTGTTGATTTCTCTATAGGATTGCGATTTCCTCCAGTATATTTATTCTCGTTGGAATGTTTTCTCTATGTACTATTGTGAAGGTGTTATCGATGTTATGCATATGGTGTCCAGCTTGAATTACATGTTTTGCGTAACTTGATTTTCCTCCATTGTAAATGAAATCTCTGAAATGTTCCTTGAATCTAATGTTGAAGCTTCTGTTAGTTTTCCCAATGTAGAATTTATTGCAGTCTGTACATGTTAATTTGTAGATGCCTTTATTGTCGAATTCATCTATTTCTTCGATGTTGTTGTTTATTAAATTGTTTAATTTGTTGTCAGTTCTATAGGATATATTAATATTCTTATCGAGCTTTTTTAGTGTGTTGGCCAATTTTAATGTTTCTTTACCAGCCATCTAGAAATTAACATGTACAGACTGCAATAAATTCTACATTGGGAAAACTAACAGAAGCTTCAACATTAGATTCAAGGAACATTTCAGAGATTTCATTTACAATGGAGGAAAATCAAGTTATGCAAAACATGTAATTCAAGCTGGACACCATATGCATAACATCGATAACACCCTCACAATAGTACATAGAGAAAACATTCCAACGAGAATAAATATACTGGAGGAATCGCAATCCTATAGAGAAATCAACAACAACCTGATTCTCAATGAATACACACCTAATCCACACAATCCTCTGTACAAAATTCTCACAACCAAGTCAGTGCCTCAACAAGGGTCAAAAAGAACGGACCTAATGCATTCTGCTGATGATGGGACTAGTCACGAAAGGCCTACAGAGTTTTAAAAGAACTTAAGTTGAGGAGACGGACCTACAAGGTAACTATATTATAGTTTTTAACCGTACATTATATTACTATATTATTCATGTAACTGAACTGCTCCCGAGCACGAGCACTTGCTCATTCGGGTGTCAATACTGTGTATAACATTTGTCTTCTTCTTCTTCTTCTCCTCCCTTTCAAGTATTAGGCCAAGGCCTGTTATGTTCCCATAGAAAATTTTCCCTCCAGCGTTTCATAGGACGGCCCAGATATCTTCGTGCTCTTGGTATATAATTATAAACAGCTTTGAGGATCCGATTTGAACTCATTCTTTCAAGATGGTGTTTCCAATTTAGTTGGTACTGTTTAATATATTCCAAAATTGGCGTATTCTTCAATTCTTTTAAGATATCAGTGTTCCTTTTCCGATCCCATCTGGTGTAACCCGCTGTTCTGCGCATGAATCTCATTTCACAAGCCGTTATTCTGCTTTCATGTTGTCTTTTTAGTGTCCATGCTTCACTACCATAGGTCAACACTGGTCTAGCCGAAGTGTTATACAGGGTGTTTCATAAAGGATGGCATTCTTTTTTAATACAAAGAATGGAAACTGAAAGATGACCAAAAATATGTGTATACCAATGGTCACTCCCTGGAAGAAATAAACGTGGCAGACCAAGATGGAAATGGAAAACTTATGTGAGAACTGTAATGGATGACACGAATTCTGAAGAAGGAAATTGGATTGATACAAATAAATGGAAACTGAAGACGGCAAACCTATATTTGGGGAAAGCCGAAGAAAAGAAGAAGAATAAGAAGAAAAAAAATTGAACCAAAACTACATAATAGTGAGCTACATGGTCTTTATAGGAAGCCAGATATAATAAGATCAGTTAAGTCGCGTAGACTGCGATGGGCAGGACATGTGGCACGTATGGGGAATGAAAGATGTGCATGGAAGCTTCTAGTAGGAAAACTAGAGGGAAAGTTCCGAATTGGTAGACCAATAATGAGGTGGAGGAATAATATTTATCCATGATTTGAGGTAAGTAGATTACACATGGGATGTTTGGAAAGCATTAGCTCAGGATAGGGATGTATGGGGAGCTTATGTCCGCGAGGTCACGAATCAACGGGTTGGATAGAGCCAGTGAGTTAGTTAGTTATATAATTCGAGAGATTGTAAGAAAGGTTGCTACGCTGCGAGAATATGAGAAAAGAGGGAATTCTGTAGGCGTTTTCACAAGAAGCTTTCATGATGTTCTAAAAACAAACTTAAAAAGGAACAAAGCAAAGTGGTGATGCGAATAGTAGGAATGAGAGAAGAAGGAGGGGGGGGTGAATTAAACTTGAGTAGAAGAAGACATCTTCGCTGGTCCCCATCCATTGTTAAAACTCATCCAAGTGTTTGAATGGCGGGAAGGCAACAGCTGACGTCGAGAAGTGAAAATGACGGTTTGCACACACACACAGACAGACGACACCATGAATAATTCCTGCTTTCGTCTTCACTCAAACTTCATACATGCAAACCACTACTCTTGGAATATCACTGACTTACGATTATACATACCATATCATGTTTTTATTATTGATTTCGTACATCTCAATGATGGATAAATCATATTTGAAGAGAAAAATTATACGCTCAGACCGGGACTTGAACCCAGGACCCTTGGTTCTCTAGACCAAGTGCTCTACCAACTGAGCTACCTGAGCAAGTACCGATCTAAACGCAAATCTTTCTCTATATACATTGTAATTCCCATCCACCAAATGCTGTGAAGCCATGCTTCTATCTTGCAAATGGCGGCTCCTTTATTAAGAAGACATATTTGGGAATTATACATTACAGCCAGTACGGCTTTTTCCAAGTTTTTATTATTGATATCAATAATAAAAACTTGGAAAAAGCCGTACTGGCTGTAATGTATAATTCCCAAATATGTCTTCTTAATAAAGGAGCCGCCATTTGCAAGATAGAAGCATGGCTTCACAGCATTTGGGGGATGGGAATTACAATGTATATAGAGAAAGATTTGCGTTTAGATCGGTACTTGCTCAGGTAGCTCAGTTGGTAGAGCACTTGGTCTAGAGAACCAAGGGTCCCGGGTTCAAGTCCCGGTCTGAGCGTATAATTTTTCTCTTCAAATATGATTTATCCATCATTGAGATGTACGAAATCAATAATAAAAACTTGGAAAAAGCCGTACTGGCTGTAATGTATAATTCCCAAATATGTCTTCTTAATAAAGGAGCCGCCATTTGCAAGATAGAAGCATGGCTTCACAGCATTTGGTGGATGGGAATTACAATGTATATAGAGAAAGATTTGCGTTTAGATCGGTACTTGCTCAGGTAGCTCAGTTGGTAGAGCACTTGGTCTAGAGAACCAAGGGTCCCGGGTTCAAGTCCCGGTCTGAGCGTATAATTTTTCTCTTCAAATATGATTTATCCATCATTGAGATGTACGAAATCAATAATAAAAACTTGGAAAAAGCCGTACTGGCTGTAATGTATAATTCCCAAATATGTCTTCTTAATAAAGGAGCCGCCATTTGCAAGATAGAAGCATGGCTTCACAGCATTTGGTGGATGGGAATTACAATGTATATAGAGAAAGATTTGCGTTTAGATCGGTACTTGCTCAGGTAGCTCAGTTGGTAGAGCACTTGGTCTAGAGAACCAAGGGTCCCGGGTTCAAGTCCCGGTCTGAGCGTATAATTTTTCTCTTCAAATATGATTTATCCATCATTGAGATGTACGAAATCAATAATAAAAACTTGGAAAAAGCCGTACTGGCTGTAATGTATAATTCCCAAATATGTCTTCTTAATAAAGGAGCCGCCATTTGCAAGATAGAAGCATGGCTTCACAGCATTTGGTGGATGGGAATTACAATGTATATAGAGAAAGATTTGCGTTTAGATCGGTACTTGCTCAGGTAGCTCAGTTGGTAGAGCACTTGGTCTAGAGAACCAAGGGTCCCGGGTTCAAGTCCCGGTCTGAGCGTATAATTTTTCTCTTCAAATATGATTTATCCATCATTGAGATGTACGAAATCAATAATAAAAACTTGGAAAAAGCCGTACTGGCTGTAATGTATAATTCCCAAATATGTCTTCTTAATAAAGGAGCCGCCATTTTCAAGATAGAAGCATGGCTTCACAGCATTTGGTGGATGGGAATTACAATGTATATAGAGAAAGATTTGCGTTTAGATCGGTACTTGCTCAGGTAGCTCAGTTGGTAGAGCACTTGGTCTAGAGAACCAAGGGTCCCGGGTTCAAGTCCCGGTCTGAGCGTATAATTTTTCTCTTCAAATATGATTTATCCATCATTGAGATGTACGAAATCAATAATAAAAACTTGGAAAAAGCCGTACTGGCTGTAATGTATAATTCCCAAATATGTCTTCTTAATAAAGGAGCCGCCATTTGCAAGATAGAAGCATGGCTTCACAGCATTTGGTGGATGGGAATTACAATGTATATAGAGAAAGATTTGCGTTTAGATCGGTACTTGCTCAGGTAGCTCAGTTGGTAGAGCACTTGGTCTAGAGAACCAAGGGTCCCGGGTTCAAGTCCCGGTCTGAGCGTATAATTTTTCTCTTCAAATATACCATATCATGTTCTTCTTCTTCCTTCCAAGTATTAGGCCAAGGCCTGTTACGATCCTATAGAAAATTTTCCCTCCAGCGTTTCATAGGACGGCCCAGTGATCTTCGTCCTCTTGGTATATAATTATAAACAGCTTTGGGGATCCGATTTGAACTCATTCTTTCAAGATGGTGTTTCCAATTTAGTTGGTACTGTTTAATATATTCCAAAATTGGCGCAGTCCTCAATTATTTCAAGACATCGGTGTTCCTTTTCCGATCCCATCTGGTGTAACCCGCTGTTCTGCGCATGAATCTCATTTCACAAGCCGTTATTCTGCTTTCATGTTGTTTTTTTAGTGTCCATGATTCACTACCATAGGTCAACACTGGTCTAGCCAAAGTGTTATATAAACGTAATCTGGTGTTTTTTTTGTACAAGGGATGGTTTCATAACTTGATTAATAATTCCTAAACTTTTATTATAACTAGTAAGTTTTTCAGGGATATCCTTTTTATCCCAGATAGAGAGATAATATCCAAGATATTTAAATTGATTAGATCTCTCTAAAATTTTATTCTGGAGACAGATGTTACTTTGTATGGGGTCCTTCCCATGAAATGCCATAATTTTAGTTTTGTTAATTGATATTTCCATATTAAATTTGGCACCTATTTTTTTGTAAATTATAAATTGATCGTTGCAAATCATTTTCGGAAAGTGCCAGAAGAGCTAAATCGTCTGCAAACAGAATAGCATCGAGTTTGAGGTTCCTATTGATGGGTATATATCCTCGTTGTGTTTTCCTCCATTCATTTATTAATTTATTCATGTATATAATGAAAAGCACCGGTGAAAGTCCACATCCCTGTCTTACTCCAGTGTTGATCTTTTCCCAAGAAGATAATTTGCCAACTTGTTTAACAGAGTTTATCATGTTACATACAATTAAGTGCGGTACAAAGAATGAGAAACATGGTAAGGTATAGTGATGCCACAACAGGCCTCAGGAGACCCTTGGGGTAGTAGGAGGTTAAGGCTCCCACTTTTTCTAGACAATCGGCACTTTATGTCAGCCGGGTTGTCAGCCCTGCGTGACGGCCGCCTTTACCCCAGAACAAGCGTCTGGTACTCATTTCAGTTAGAGGCTGAGTCTACCCCAGGGCCATAGTGCCGCCAGAGGGTTTGGGTCAGTTTAAAAATCCTGACCCCAACGGGACTTGAACCCTCGACCCTCCGGCTTGTAGCTCAGTGTCTTAACCACTACGCTACGGCGTGCCCCTGAGAAACATGGACTCGTGTTTTAAATGAAGAAAGGAGAATACGAGTATGTTACGAATACATAGAGTACTTTACATAGCCTATTTAACTCATGCCCCAAATGGGAGTCAATGACCAATCACGTTTCAATGATTTCTGTTTTATAACCAATCAGAGTCGTGTTCACGAAATATTTATCAGTGTTATATTTACCATATTAAAGAAAGCTCCTCCTTTTTAATATTCTGAACAGGTCTGACCATTATTTTGCAGTGACTGAGCCTATAAGAAATGCGGCTACCAGATTGTATATATAGTGCATAGATGTCAACACTTAGGGTTTGCTGGAGTTAATATAAAAATATTTGTAGCAATTTATTATACCACCAAAGAAAGAAACCACTGTTTGCACTTTCTTAAATGTATTTTTTCCCCAGGTAACAATCCAGAAAAATATAATTGTCATATTTACATCATATGACATCAGAAATGAATTAATATACAGTTTCATGTGTTTCATTTTTTCTCCACTAGAGAGCATTCTTACAATATTGCGTTCCTTTGGCAATAAATAGTATGATCTGGTTGCAGTGATAAACAAAAGAAGCAGATGAAGCGTACCTATCGTTTCTCATTTGTTTTCAAACATCGCCGTTTACATTAAATATATAAATATTTTAAAATAACTATAGTTAAATAATCATTTGTGAGTAAACAGCTTAATTTTATTCGTTAAATAGTCCTAACAAATGCCACTCTTGATTTCCAAATTCTCTAGATAAATTCACGACTCAGGAAGTGAGGAGGGAAATCACTCGTGACACTACTTATGATATTCAACTATTTCATAGATTATTTTAATTATTCCAAATAAAAACAGTTGTTGAAATAAAGCACTTAGACGTATTATATTTTAGGACAGAGTTTTGATTTGTGGCAGCAGAAAGATTGCAAGGCTATCTGTAAAATCTCTGCAATTAGACTATAGGAATGTGTAGTACAGTTAGTTGGAGATATAGGTAAAAGCTTAGTATATAACCCTGGCAAAATAGGGGACTCGTGTCTGTCTGTTGAAGAGTGTTCTAATGGGTAAGTCTACATACCATTTTTCTTCATATAAAGTACCTAGGACATTTAGAAAGGGAATCTAGTAGTTAAAGTAGTTTCATACTATATGTCTAAGTTAAATAGTTATTAGATAATTTTTAGAATTTAAATTAGGATAAATTCATAAACCCACATCTCCCTCTCTTATTTTCTTAAAATAAGCTTAGATTAGTTATTTAGGGTCAGAATACTTAAGGTTATTCTAATCATTATTCGCTAGAAATAAAATAATTTAAAATAAAAATCCATTTATTTATGTTCGAAAACACATATGCCTTTATAACTAATACATCCACATACCAACGCTCGGGTAGAACCTCATGCTACCAAAAATCCAAGTCCCGAAGGTTCTTCTAGCCCTAAGAAAACCAACAGTTTGTAATAGAGTATTTGAGAATAAAGCTCTTAGGAACATTTTTGGACCAAAGAGAGATGAACAGACAGATGAATGGAGAAGACTACTTAACACTGAACTACATGTTTGTTTTTTAAACATAAAGTAAAGAAATATTTACCTAAAATGTCTGTCTCCTCAACTTTGTTAGTTACTTATCTGTAGAGCTTTCGTGGCTAGTCCCATCATCAGCAGGATCAAACGTCTGATGATGATGGGACTAGCCCCGAATTCGCTACAGTTAAATCTTATATATAAAAATTAATGTTTGTTTGTTTGTATTTTTGTTTGTTCGTACTTTATGCGTGGCCATACCGTTGATCCGATTGTGATGGGGGTTTTTTGTAAAATGTTCAGAAGATTCCCGGGATGAATATAACAATATAAGAAAGTTGTGATACTCAACTCCTACACCCTTAAAATCGCCCTGTGTAGTGGAAAACGTGAAAAAAGTAGCTCTTTTGACGCTTAAATGGCTTACGCTGCCTGAACCATAAGAAATACACAAAATTAATGTACACAGAATTGAATATCTCAAAAAGCTCTACAAAAAAGTCCGCGACAGCATATGTTTATCTCTTACGGATAACTCACAAAAACCATTTTTGTCTTTCATTGATACCAAGAGTCCCTTATCTCTTACGGATAACTCACAATAACCATTTTTGTCTTTCATTGATACCAAGAGTCTCGCGCCGTAGCCGAGTGGTTAAGGCAAGAAGTCTTGGCGCAGAACTGCGGGACTTACGCTGGTTCGAGTCTCTACGGGGGAAGCAATTTTTCTCATGGAATGTCGGCCAGTATGGGTCAGAAATGAAATATAGCTGGAAAAAAAAACTGTTTTGACCCACTCTCATCAATTTATCTTTTTTTTTCACTCTAATATAATTGTTATATGACGGTTCTTAACTTATCTGCAAAGGAGGGTACAATTCCAATGTTCATGATTATGTGACGTCATCATTCAAACTTCTTGAGCCACAACAGAAGGCTGTAAGAGGTTTTCTTGCGAACTTATTTAATAATATCTAATTATGTCATAATTTATTAATTTTATGGTAAATGGTAACATATTTTTATCGTCCGCCCATGACATTAGAACTGAACGTTCGGGCAGGACAACGTCTGCCGGGTGTCACGCTAGTAACTACGTAATAAAATTGTGGAGACGGAACTTTTAGGTAAATATTGCATTACTTTAGGTTCTAATTTTGAATAATACCTCAGCGGAATTTCATCATGAATCTTATAAATGTTAACTACATGGTCTTTATAGGAAGCCAGATATAACAAGAACAGCTATGTCTCGTAGACTGCGAAGAGTAGGACATGTGGCACGAATGGGGAATGAAAGACGTGCATGGAAGCATTTTGTTGGAAATCCGGAGGGAAAACGCCTAGTTGGTAGATCAACAATGATCTATGATTTGAGGGAAGTAGATTATACATGGAATGATTGAAAAGCATTAGCTCATAATATGGATGTATGGAGAGTTTATACCCGCGCGGCCATGAACCTACGGGTTCGATAGTGCCAGTGAGTAATTAAGTACGAAGAAATGAGGTTTCTGAAGAGTATGGCTGGCTATACAATAACAGATCGAAAACGTAATGAAAATATAAGAATTGAAATAAATATATACAAATATATACAAATATATATATATATATATATATATATATGGAACAAATATTTGTATTGACCCTCAGTTGATAAAAAATAAGACATTTTTCAAATAAACCAAGGAGTACGACAAGGGTGTTCACTCTCACCTGTATTATTTAATATTTATATGGACGATATCCTAAAAGAATGGAAGAAGGTTTTAACTAATGAAGGAATATTAATTGATAATAAAGATAAAATAAATGCTTTATTATTCGCTGACGATGTTGTACTTTTAGCAGAATCTGAAAATGAGCTCCAAATGTTAGCATATAAATTTAAATTAATAGCCAATAGATATAATTGTAAAATATCAATAAATAAGTCAAAAGTAATGGCATTTATTGGTAAATATGGAATTAGATCAAAAATTGTACTGGATAACAAAATAATAGAACAAGTATCACATTTCCAATATTTAGGATGTGATATAACTTATAGAGAAAATAAAGATATAGAAAATAAAGTAAATACATTTCAGGCTATTTGTGGAACCATAAAAAGAACCTTAGGTCGGAAAACAAGGAAAGATACGAAACTTCAATTATATAAAGCAATGGATGTTCCTTTGTTGTTGTATGGAAGTGAAAATTGGATAATGAAATCAAGGGATAAAAGCAGGATACAGACTGCGGAAATGCTATGTTTACGTAATGTGAAAGGATGCACAAGAGCGGATAGAATAAGGAATTAAACTATACGAGAAGAATTAAATATATATAAAATTGAAGATAAAGTCAGCGAAAATAATAAGAAATGGACAAAACACTTAATGAGAATGAACAACGAAAGAATACCAAAAAGAACCTTCCTGTATAATCCCAGAGGAACAGGAGATGTTGGCCGACCACGTAGAAGATGGACTCCACTTTTAACTTCGCCGGAACAGGCTGCATAGCCTAAACCTTGTAGTAGAAGAAGAAATACATATAAAAAATTAAAATTGTAGGTCTAATTGAAGTATACATATTACAAAGTATAAATTTTGTATTGAACAATGTTACCCATCCAAGTGTTTTGTGCAGGCGGAAAATATGTTAACTAACAAACTGTCTTTCTCTTTCTATTCCTTACTCTGTTGTCACTTCCTGTCCTTTGTATTATGTTGTTTGATTGGCAGGTAGAGAGCTGACAAATACTATGTATTTAATGATCCGTCGTTCTGCGCGGTCAGTGCAAAATGACTAACTTGACAACCCTGTTACTTTTGGGGTTACGTCAAGGAATGGGCTGTCCCTTCCTTGCCCTTCTCATTACATGTTGCCACTTGTGATTTATTGTGTGGCTGGTAACGGAGAGACGACAAATACTGTGATTTTAAATGATCCGACCGCTTGAGCGTTCCGTGCTTAAATGACTAATTTGACAACCTTGTTAAGATCTTTCACACGTGTTTAGAGATTCTCCCCCACATTTTAAGTTGAAACATTTCAATACGTGATCGGATGTACAGTTTTCCCCTACATCCCTTCCACAGATTCAATAGATCGGCGACACTAGCGCTAAAACTCTTCCCCTCCGACCCGTGAACAGTTAACTTGGAAGTGTAATAGGTGGTTTACCACCGCCTTTCCGCCACGGATATTGTCCCATTAGCTTATGTAAGTTAGGAGGAGGGGGAAAGAAAACGCCCCTTCCAATAATTTGGAATATGAGTAACAGTGCTTACCTGAAATTGAGTAGCAATATAACAAAAGAGTAATGATATGGACCTTAACACTTTTCGAACTTTAAAATTTTTTGTTTTGTGCGCGCTATAAATACTGAATGTAATACGTCCAAGTTGAATGAAACTCCATTAAAGCGAAGATGGCTTGAGAATGTAATCCCGGATATACTTTTTGAACAAACATGAAGTAAGTAACTGTATATTATTATATTATGTCTACAGCATTTTCACATAGTTTACGTTGAAATTTATAATAAAGTATTTTACAAAAACGCTAAATATTTTATTGAGGAATACAGATCATGTAAGTTATTTCTGTACAAATTAATGTAAATTGATATTCAAAATAGCGGTTTAGAGATCGAATATTCGCTTAACGACATGAGGGGTATCATGGTGGGTGAACACTGAGGTTTTGGGCATGTTTACTCGGGGAGGATTGCTCCTGTGCTGGACGTTCACAAATGTCATTCCAATGTTTTTATATTCATTCTCATCTTATCTTGTGTCAATTCGTTCATCCGCCCCTTGGGAGTGTATTCAGCCAGGATTCCGTGTCGTTTTAAAAATATCTATAAATGTAGAGTGTAATCTCAGCGCAGCCGCGCCACGACCCTGGAGGTGGAAACGAGTTGAGGATTTAAACATTCTAAATATATATTTTTTGTTTTCTTTTATAATATACTTACACATTTCATTTTTTATTTGTATAACTCAATGGCACTATCGAACCCGTAGGTTCATGGCCGCGCGGACACAAGATCTCCATATATACCAATCCGGAGCTAATGTTTTCCAATCATTCCCTGTATAATGTACTTCCCTGAAATCAGAGTTAATGTTATTCTCTCACCTCTTTCTTGGTCTACCAACTGGGAGTTTTCCCTCTGGTTTTCCTACAATAATATTCCATGCACCTCTTTCATTCCCCATTCGTGCCACGTGTCCTGCCCATCGCAAGTCTACGAGACTTAACTGTTCCTATTATATCTGACTTCCTGTAAAGACCATGTAGTTCACTGTTGTGTAAGTCTTTTCCATTCACCTGTCTCTTCATCTTTCTTCGGTTCAAAAATTTTCTTTAGATCTTTATTATCAAATACTGGTAATCTCCTTCCCTCTTAAAGTAAGAGATCATGTTTCGCATCCATACCCAAGGCTGATTTATCTAATTCCCTCGTTAATACCTCTAGCGCCCCGCTATTGTACAAAGTCCTAACATTTCATGTTTCTAGGAACATGCCCCTGTGTTTGAGCCCTTGGCATTTGCTTCCTGATGTAATCCACGCCCGGAGAACTTAATGGGGGACTATTTAAACTCAAGAAAAATTTACCCCAATGGAACCCTTGTCCGCATTTCTTGACGGTTGTATTTTTACGGTGAATGATCGTCACAGTTTCGACCAAGGTGCTTTTTTCGTCTGGCGTATCACCTTGGACCAGTCCGGCATGGGTAAACCTATCGGCAGCAATGCTATCTCTGGCAAAGCTCTCGGGATCATTCAAGCACGCAAGCCACTCCACCACAAGGTAAAGGTACCATAGAGGGAGAGAAAGGTACATGTTATCTTTATTATCAATACTGAAAAATAGATGGACATTCCACCACGCATATTGTCACTTTAACCCTCTTACGGTAGAAAAGTAAACCCTTCCATTCTTCGGAATATGATATACTCATTCATAACACAGTATTTATTGCTCGGGACCCAGCTCCGTGTGTCTGAAAGGAATTTGCTGACTCAGCTGTTAGTATATGAGAAACATAGATGTGTACCTCCCCCCACTCCCCACACTTCTCCCCGCAAACACACAGAGCTTGGTCTCGAGCTGTACCTGAAAATGAGTTGCAATATAACCATAGCAATGATATGGACTTTGACAGTTTTGATACTTTGAACATTGAACTTTTCGGTGTAGTGCGCGCTAGAAATATTTTAAGATCGTTAAAGTATTTATCAAGTTGAATTCGATAAGCGAAGATGGCTGAATGTAATCCCGGATATACTTTGGATGAACATGAAGTAAGTAACAGTATATTATTACGTTATGTCTACAGCATTTTCACATAGGTTTCATTGCAATGTGTAACAAAGGGTTTTGCAAAAACGCTTAATATTTTATTAAGGAATACAGATCATTTAAGGTTTTTTGTACAATTAATGTCATTAATGTTCTAAATAGGTCCACCGCTGTGTTCTGGAGGTAGTGTGCTGCCTTGTCACGCAGCGGGCCCGGGTTCGATCCCCGGTCCGGACAGTTTTTCTGGGTGAAGTTTTTATCGGGGTTTTTCCTCACCTGTAAGACAAATTTCAGGAAAATTTTAAGGCCCAAACGGTCCCTGAAATCATATGGCCATCGCAATCATCATCATTCATATTCATCTTAGATTAAGCTTAGGATTAGGGACTCTCCTGGCGCACCACTATCATAGGGGCAACGTAACCCCGCCTTCCAGGCGCCCCAACTCTCAGAAGTATGTTACAAGTACGTCATGCCAGGCGATAACACCAGTAATGTCGGAAGACAACCTGGGGCATTTGCAAAAAAAAATGTAAATAGGGTCTCGAGATCGAGTCTCTGTCACTTCATGTGGATATCATAATGGATCTTGGCAGGCTTTCTCGGGGTTTCTCCCAATTTTTCCTCCCACAAATTTAATTCCACTATGTTTTTATATTAATCTCATTTATCTTGTTTCAATTCGTTCATCCGCCCCTGTGATATATTCAGTCGGTATCCTTGTCGCTCCGAAATATCTATGAATGTAGTGTTTCATCTCATCCCATACCTCGCTCCGGCCCTGAGTTGGACAGGAATTGAAGATATAACATATCCTAATTTTGGCTCATGTTTCCATTAAGAGGCTGACACCACGCACATGCGGCAACAGGGTTTTATTTTCAAATTATTTACAACAAATTTTACATTTTTTCTCACGATTATTTGAACATATTTTTCTATGATATGTAACTATATACGTAAGATGAAGACGTGACACCCATATTGATTTTAAAGAATATTCTGTACAACAACAGTGAAGCCAACATAGGTAATGTACTTCAGAATTTGAGAACTTCCTATTTATTTTTGGGCATTGCATTCTTTCACTTAAATTGTGTTAGGTTAGCTTTTAGCTTGGTCTTTCACAGGTTAGAGTACATAAATTGCGTTAAGTTCGCTTTTATTTTTGTTAAATAGCATGTATAATGTTGGCTGCATCGCTATACTCCATAGAGTAAACTGCTTCGCGTTTGTTGGCGTATGCGCATGGTGTCTGCCAGGGACGTAGAACAAATTCTCACTGCGCTTAATGGAAAGATTATACCTATTCTTTTTTTTAGAATATTCATACAAATTTCAATTTTATTTGTAAATACATACCAAAATGAAAGTAAATAAATTTATGTATTTAATTAATTTGCGGCATTGAATGAACCAAGGACTGCTGCTTATGCGCTGTGGCTCTACAAATTAATTCACTTGGGGCAATTTGGGTTAATTCATTTTTACTTATTGTACTTTTGTACTGATGTGATAATTACATCACAGATGTGCAGTTAGGGGATAAAGTTTCCATTAAACGCAGTGAGACACTGACTATGCGCCAACAAACGCGAAGCGAGTTACACTATGGAATCACGCGATGCTGCCAACATGTAGGCCTACATGATATTTAACGAACGTAAAAGCTAACCTAACGCAATTTAAGTATTCTAACCTGTGAAAGAATAAATAGTAAGTTCTGAAATTCTCAAGTATCGGTACATGCTCTATGTTGGCAGCACTGGAACATGTGTACTCGTTAAAATCATCGCAGGAAAATACATTGAGGTAATCGTGTGAAAAAAATATGAAATTTATTTTAAAAGGTGATAGATAATTTGAAAATAAAACCGTGTTGGTGAATGCGCATGTTGTCCGAGTGGGACTTAAAAGAACTTTCTTATGGCACTTAATGAAAACTTCAGCCGCCATTAGGCTTGTTTTAAACACACACACACAAATTCTGTTCCAAAAAAAAAGTGTTAGAAGAAAAGTTTTAATGTATTCTGAGTAAAGTCCCTCAAGCAGTAGCGACTTTTCAGGTGAAGTGAGTGAAGTACCACTTCACCTATATTATAATTATATAACAACACAATTATTTTATTTTATTATTTATTTATTTATTTATTATCTTCCTGTGACAAAATAATGTCTATTTTACGTCAGCTTCTTAAGAACAGTGGATGTTGATAATTAACATTGTGTCCACTAGAGCGTTCTCACCACTGTGAACGGAACTACAATTTAATAGGTTATATCTTTGACACTTAACACCTTTGGAAAAAGAATTTTGCCTTCTCTGGGTTGCTATGGCAACCGTAACGTAAACATATATTAAGGATATTCATACCATAGAGAACCGGTTCTATTATCTATGTCAACGGAGTTGATACAATGGACGTCATTTTACTACCCCCACTACTGTACGGGTGCATACAATAACCAGGCCAAAGTTAGGAATGTGGCTGTTACCAGTTATAAACCAACTCCCCCAAAGCCGTGAAAACCAGAAAATAAAATATTATAATTTATCCTTTTTTCAGAAGAATTTTGTAAAAAAATATATATAGTTTTTAATTTCTGACTGATTTTGTTATACTTTGAATTTATATTAAGAGATCTATAACTAATATAATGCAGAACACAGTTTTAGCGTGATAATTTGCGGGGTGTGGCATACCGGTGGAGGGCCGTTTATTGTTAATAGTGTAGTTCAGTACTGACATTGTATTGACAGCACAAAAAAAAACATTTGTCTTTTTCAGCAGACTGTTCTTAGTTCTAACAGTGTGGTGGATTTTAGAATTGTCTTGAAAATTCAGTATATATTTTTTAGTTTCGGTATACATTTGAACATAATTTAGACACAGTAGAAGCTGAGATTTAAATATGCATACAGAGGATGTGTTAAACAAGTAGAAACAAAAAAATGTATATATAGGCATAAGTTTTAAAAATAACTATTATATATCATATTACTTTACAAATTATCGAATTTTTCAGTATATAATTCAATACAATTTTATTTTCATAACATAATTTAGAAGACGGATGTATTTGTAACAGAGAGTAGTACCTTCCTCTTTACTAGCTGCCTGTACCTGCTAGTGGAGTGAGTGAAGGGAGGATCTCTATCAACTGGTTTGAAATAGATTATAGACATAACATTTTCACTGTGGGTGAAGACATGGCGTACGTTCTAGCAAACCAGTCTGCACTTAAATTAGATCTGGTTTAGTACGTTGTCTTCAATTAGCACCAAAGTATTTACTTTTCAGATTTCGCTTTAGTTTGACTCAATGTTGAGCATTTTTGTAGCCTCGCTGCATAGAAAGCCAAAGATCTTGGATTCAACCTCCAGTCTGTGGATATAGTTTTCTCGTGAAATATAATTTGTAGCTAAATTATATAAAACAGTTATTATCCCAGCTATATTATATGGGTGCGAAATATGAACTCTTACTTTACTTAGGGTCGTATGCAAATACATCAGTCTCTACTCAAATTACTTCCAATCACTGGTGAGCTGAGATCGAATTAACGGCCGCCTTAACCGGTCATGCATGAATGTTGACGTTTTCGTAATATTGGCAACGAATTACCCAGAATTCTCAGCGATAAAACCACTTCCGTTATTTTCGTCTGCTATAGAGGAATGCATTTATGCTTGCATCCCGCAAATAATACCGTATACAAACACGTCTGCGACGAGGAATATTACGCCAATTCTCCTGTTCTTCCAGTTGAATTCTTTGGTAGACTCTATCAAATTCCTCTTCTCCGCGTATACCGAAAACATGATCGAAGTCTTCAAGGTCCGACATCTTGGATAAGTTTCAAATCACATCGGTTACCATCGGTTCCCTTCGGGATTTTCACATAAGTTTATATCTTGAGCTACGATCTTAAGGTACCTTGTCAGGTAGCTTACAATTATTACCGCGTCAATAGATTTCTGAGTAAGAAAAATGTGTTTGAATAAAACTTTATCAGCAGAGAACGCCTTTTACTGTCTAATGCGTTCAAACATTCGACAATAAGGGAGGAAAGAAGATTATGAGTATTTGAGAATAAAGTTCTTAGCAAAATTTTCTTACATGGAATAATTTTGGAACAAAAATATTACAAAAGAAACTAAAATGAAAATTTATAAGAGCATAATACAAAATATTTTATCATATGGAAGTGAAACTTGGTCTTTGACGGAATTACAAAAGAATGAAATTAGAACAGTTGAATTTGATTATTTTAGAAGAAGCCTCCAAAAAACAAGATAGGGAATAAGAAATGAATTCCTTTGTAGAGAAATGAATGTCACCACATCTGTTGTTGGGAGGATTGAAAATCAAACGCTTAAATGGTATGGCCATGTACAAAGAATGGAAAATGAAATATGGCCAAAAAATATATACTAGTGGTCACCCCCTGGAAGAAACAAACTTGACAGAGCAAGATGGAAATGGAAAACCTACGTCAGGACTATAATGGATGATAGGAATTTGGAAGAGGGAGATTGGAATGATAGAGATAAATACAAACTGAAGACGGCAAACCATTAAGTAGGGGAAAACCGAAGAAGAGAAGAAGAGGAGGAGAAGGAACATTTTGGGCCAAAAAGAGACGAAAAGACAGGTTAATGGAGAAAAAAACTACATAATAGTGAGCTACAGGATATGTATAGGAAGACATATATAATAAGAACAGTTAAATCTCGTAGGCTGTGATGGGCAGGACATGTGGCCACATATGGGGTTGAAAGGGGTGCATGGAAGATTCAGATAGAAAAACCAGAGGAAAAAACGCCCAGTTGGTAGACCAAGAATGATGGTGGGAGAATAACATTATCCATGATTTGAGGGAAGTAGATTATACAAGGGATGACTGGAAAACATTTAGCTCAGGATAGACGTGTATGTAGAGCTTATATCTGCGGTGCCATGAACCTATGGGTTCGATGGAGCCAGTGAGTTAGTTAGCTAAATTACTTTCATTACTTAAATACAAATAGCATCACTTCTCATTACACTGGGCTCGGTTAATGGTACTCCCAAGTCATATGATCTTCATTTTAAAAGTCCGTGGTTTTGAACAATACTCATTGTGTGACATTACGAAAACTCTTTTGTTGGCCATGTGTTTTGTTCAGTAATATACTCTTATTTGGTGTCTAATAAACAAGGGTATTGTGACTTTGAAAATGTGACGCGTGCCTTAAATAAGCATAATGATTCTGAGGACCATTTGAATTGACATTTGCAGTTTAAAACTTCAAAAAAAAATCGTAATACAATCACAGATGATGTAAGGGAAAATTCAAGACTGTCTACTCATTGATTTAATGAATGTGTTTCTGTGAATCGACAAATCTTGAGGTTGTATTATATTTAAATATGACATCACTTCACTTACTTTTTCATCCACCAGCCGCCACTGCTCTAAAGTATTTGTATTTGTTGTGTAGATAATAGTCATCTGGACATTTTATGTCAATAATAAGATAACATACTATTTAGTCGTTCAAAATATCTCTGCAGGCGGAAGAATTGCGAAGCTTTCTTTGTTGCTACACGTGACGTCATCTAAGGCAGTGTTCACTGTCAGCGTCCTCACGTCCCGTCCCCCTCTGCACTCATAGGTAGCAGCATCACGTGGTCTATTCCTGCATAAACACGACTGCAGTGCCCTCCGTCAACAACTGCGCTTACTCCTTGAACGGGTAATACCATCCATTCATCCTTAGTATAGTCCACAGACGAGAAAAATGAAAGCAAGGGACGAAGGGGGGCACAGGGAAGTTCAAGCAATATAATGGCTTACTACCTTAGAATTTAGGAATAGTCCATGATATCACACATATCTGTAGATTATTTCAGGCCTATTCAATTTTATGTTAGATTTTTGTTCTTATTCAGTTTAGTTGCTTTATATTTTAACGTTTCATAGTTCACTGTGAGGTAAGGGTGATGATTAAATTTTGAAGTGTGTCCGCTAGACTCGGAACTAACACGCCCGCTCAGCGTCTAAATGAAGGTAAGTTATAGTACAATCCTTCATGATATAATGTGCTGAGTATGAAATACCTACTGCTTTCAAATACTTCGTCTGTGTACTGTAATTCTACCCGAGGGCAGGTCTTTCACTATAATCATAAGCATTTTCATGCTATGATTTGCAGCTTTACTAGGAAATTGCAGTTGTGGTAGCTTTCCGTTGGTTTCCACACCGGCGTATAATTAATTTCATTAGTATATTATATGGTCACACGTAGAAATTCAGTATATAATGGAAATGGACAGCTAATGACAAATGAGGGAAATTTTGAGGAAGTGGCTGAATTCAAATACCTTGCAACAATAATCACAAATAGGAATGAGATGCACAAAGAAATTAAACATAGGCTCAATTCTGGAAATGCATGCTATTATGCATTGCAGAGACTTTTGATCTCCCAACTCCTTTCAAAAAACATTAAGCTGAAAATATATAAAACTATTATTCTACCAGTTATATTATATGGGTGCGAAACATGGACTCTTACTTTAGGGAGGAAAGGAGATTACGAGTATTTGAGAATAAAGGTCTTAGGAAAATGTTTGGACCAAAGAGAGATGAACAGACAGGTGAATGGAGAAGACTACATAACAATGAACTACATGGTCTTTATAGGAAGCCAGATATAATAAGAACAGTTAAGTCTCGTAGACTGCGATGGGCAGGACATGTTGCGCGTATGGGGAATGAAAGACGTGCATGGAAACTTCTTGTAGGAAAGCCAGAAGGAAAACGCCCAGCTGATAGACGAAGAATGAGGTGGGAGAATAACATTAACTATGATTTGAGGGAAGTAGATTATACAGGGAATGATTGGAAAGCATTAGCTCAGTATAGGGATGTATGGAGAGCTTATGTCCGTGCGGCCATGAACCTACGGGTTCGATAGTGCCAGTGAGTAAGTAAGTAAGTATATTGTAATATTTAGACCTATAATTCTTGAAAACAAGACATGATCTTTTCCAAGTATTGCAGTACTGTTATTTCGGTGTGCATTCAAATTATATGTATATTGGTTTCAGGTGTCGGAGCAGGAAATGAACATGGCTATTTATATTTTAAGTACAACGTTACTAAGTGCAATAGCTGAGCATGAATCGCCAACAGATATTGTCGACAAGTTTACGAGTATGTACCCTTTCTTCCATGAAGTGTTGGATACGAACGTCGATACTTCAGTAGCAAATAAAGTATGCAACTCTGCTCTACTAGCTCTGAGTTTCTGTCCTCAGCAAGAATGTTTCTACACAGCTTACAAGAGTATAATACGTAAAGTTATAAGTACAGAGGTATCCGCGATAGAATTTTCTCAAGATTCTCGTCACATGAATTTGGACTTTTTAAAGAAAGGTCCAAACCCATGTTTTTTAGCTGCAGTATTTAGACATCTACCCGAATTAAGAAATCTCGTTACCCTGAATTTAGGAAGACTTGATTATTCTGAGAGAATTTTCCCCATTTATATCGTGGATCCAGAGCACACAGGCGAAATTGTTACATTAAGATTTCCAAAATATTTGCAAGAATTTAGTGCTTCAGGATTATTTATAAACGATTCATTCATAGAAATTCTATGTTTAAGTTGCGAAAACTTGAGAAGCTTAAATATTATTAAATCGAACGTAAGTCCAAAGTGTATAGCCAGTATTCTGGAACTGAAGAAACTGGAAAAGCTATTAATGTCTGACTCAGTGCATTACTTTTTTGATGATCACATTATGGACTTGTTAATGGGACTACAGATGAATACAGATTCTGATAATACTTTTCCGAAAATAAGAGTGTTACAATTGGATAACATGTCCGAGTTAAACTTGAAATTTCTTGCTGAAAATTTCCCTACGATAGAAGGACTTCATTTATCTAATCAAATGTGTCTGGACTTTGAAGAATTACACAAGCTTGAAAATTTGAAAGAGTTTTCTCTGAGAGACTACAATGTCAGCTCCAAATCAGGCTGTTTTAAGTTTAAGGAACAGGGAAATGATTGTTTCGAACCAGTGTATGAATTTCTAACAGTAGTTGGATCAGCATTACGCCATTTAAAACTGGAAACGTATGTACAAGTAGATTTAATGACAATTTTAAGACTATGTCCTATGTTAAAGTGTCTCCATTTGAAAGCTCCTTTCTTAAAGGATCCGAGTGAGGAAGATTTGCAAACCACCTTGCCATGTTTTGAAGAGCTTGAATGTATTTCTATTGATGCAAACGAAATTTGGACCCACACTCTCCTATGTAAGTGTAAAAATTTGGAAAGAATTTCCGTATTTAATGTGAATAAAACAATTCTCCTAGATATTCTTGATGAAAACAGTTTGGATCAACTAGAAGAAATAACTTGGGACTCAAGCGATAAATTAGACTCTGAATGTATAGTGAATTATTTAAGAAAGAATTTCAGAAAGTTGAAAACCCTTTTCGGGTTTAGCGATAAGACAGATTATAACTTTCCAGTTATATTAATTGGTACAGAACTCAGCAGTTCCCGGAACCAGTTTCATTTATAGAATGATTAAAGCTTGAAAGTTAATGAAGTGGAAGTTATTGTAGTGTATATAAAATAAATGTATAAAATGTATTTTTTAACTGTGAAAATATATTATTTTTCTATAAACTAACTCATTTTTACACGCTTTATATTAGCTTGACCTGTATCTATCTATCTATGTAACGGAATTTTTCAATGCGATTTTCACCCACTTAAAATCATTGGATCGACTTGAAACTTTGTATACTTGTAGAGGACCCGTGACAATACAATAATTTCATATTTATTTTCTAAAATCCTAGCCATAATCATCAGAAAATCAAAAAAAGTGTTTTTGTATCAATGTAACGGAATCATTCAACGCGATTTTCACCCACTTAGAAACATTGGATCGACTTGAAACTTTGTATACGTGACAATATAATACAATACAATAATTTCATATTTTGTTTCTAAAATCCTGGCCAGAATCATCCGAAAATCAAAAAAATGAAAACTGGTATAATAGGTTGCGGACTTGTCAAGTTTTTAGTCAATCGTTCTAAGAGCTCAGTTGGTAAAGCAGTGAACTCTTAATGGTATATAATTTCAGTAATCCGTACGTCGCTGGTTCAAATCCGCCTGGGAGGGTTTTTTTTATAGAAGAGTATTACTTTTAGCTCATACTACAATAGTATCGAATTTAAAGATATTTACATTTTTATCTTATTCTGTAAAATATTAAAACTAAAAAATAAAAAATAAATAATAGTTTTAAAAACTAAAAGAACACGCTTTATCAGAAAACTAAAAAAATGAAAAATAATTTTAATTTCCAATACGCTTGGGATAAAATAAAGTGGTCAACAAAAAAATCATCTCCAACACATATAGAATAAAATTAGAGTTATCAACAAAAAGAAAATAATTTTACCATCAAAAGCGTGGGGTGCTTTTTATGATTTTACATTTTCTTCTTAGAGAGCTTACTTTTACCAATATCTGTTTATTATCAAATATATTAATTGATATAGAGAACCCCACGTTTTTGATCGTAAAATTATTTTCTTTTTGTTAATAACTCTAATTTTATTCTATATGTGTTGGAGATGATTTTTTTGTTGACCACTTTATTTTATCCCAAGAGTATTGGAAATTAAAATTATTTTTCATTTTTTAGTTTTCTAATAAAGCGTGTTGTTTTAGTTTTTTAAAACTATTATTTATTAAGAATATATACTTCTTCCTTTCATGTGATAGACCTAGTGGTCTGTTACGGTCTCAATTCAACGTTTGAAGGGTCTGCCCAAAGATCTCTTGCCTGGTGGCTGGAAATTTAAGATCTGACGTGGTATTCTTGTTCTGCTCATTCTTCTTACGTGAGATTTCCAGTTGTTTCTGTTTCTGTATTTTCTGCATATGTACAAAAAGTACAGAGTATATACTTAAACGCTATAAACATCAATCAGTGGCGGGGCGTGGAATATCGACAAGTGTTAGCCCCCGTTTTATGGATGTAATATTGTGTACTTACTTAGTCGCACTATCGAACCTGTAGGTTCATGGCCGCGCGGACGTAAGCTCCCCATACATCCCTATCTTGTGCTAATGCTTTCCAATCATTCCGTGTATAATCTACGTTCCTGAAAACATAGTTAATGCCATTCCAACTGGGCGTTTTCGCTCTGGTTTTCCTACAAGAAACATAATATTGTGTATATTATATTATTTCTTCTTCTTCCTTCCAAGTATTAGGCCAAGGCCTGTTACGATCTTATAGAAAATTTTCCCTCCAGCATACCGGGAAATTCTCATATAAGACTTGAAAGCATAATAATAGTCCCTTCGATTGGTTGCTGGCCAAAGGAAGGCAAGAACAGTGATGGGGCTGCCATCTTATAGCCTCTGGTCAGGCTTTTCTGGAGAAGAAAAGAAAATAAAGGAAAGAAGAAATGGAAGAAAGGAAAGACTCCCTAGCCCTTGGATGCCCTAATAGCGTCGGGGTCGAAAAAACAAAGAGTTAACCAAGAGAGGTTAGATAGTAAAGTTAAAAGAGTGCGAAACACAAGTAAGTGGAAGAAATGTTTTGTTCAGCTTGGGCACCTTGTGGTCGCCATCCACATATCCCCTAGATGAGGACCCCTGAGGGTTATATTATTTCTAATCAGTAAGTAAAGTTCTAAAAAGAACGACATTGGAGTATCAAATATAATAAACTACTATATGTATAGAGTTTAGGAAATGAAAGGAGGTAATTGGATATATTAATAGTTAATTACATATATAAATACATGATTTTAAAACACAGATTTTTTCTCCTCATCCAGCTAGTTTCTAGAGCTCGTAAGTGATCTCCATGGTCGGTAGCCTCGCAGAGGTACTAAGGATCAGATCTCTTCTTTCATTTTATTGGATAAAGTAGCAGATATAGAACATATTAAGTCTTTAACATGTGATGTGATAATGGGTATAGAAGAAGTTTCCAAATTGTTTCTTAATTTCTCATCTATGTGCAATAATTCAATATAATTAGGCCCTATCTCTTTTGTTAGATTTAGAGTTTTCTAAATGGCAGCTCTTTTTCGGCTAAGAAACAGTCGGCGTCTATTATGCAGCTAACAATGTACTTGTTTGCTTTAACGTTTTCGTCACGCTTATCAGTATTAACTTAATTTTGATAGCCCGGCTTCAGGACTCTTCAATTCTAGTGTTTCCAGAATTATGTAGCGCTATTTCACAGTTAACATGGGTTTCAACCACAGAGTACCAGAGAAGAAAGTAGGCAAGTTTCGCGTACATGCCATAAGCGGCGCTAGTGTAGAACAACTAACTACATCTAAATTTTTTCGATTTTTTTCTGGTACTAATATGAAATTCAGCACCGCCTGATGGTAAAAATTATGAATTATAATTATTATAACGCCATCTGGTGAATAATCATGGAATTTAACTTTTATAGGAATAAATAACGTATTAATTAATCTTAAATTGTGGAATTATGTATACCCAGTCTCTCAGACCTACAGATTTTCTTTAATTTAACAGAAGGGAAGAATGGAAATAAATAAAACATGTTAATTTATTTTCGTTTATTAAAATTTTAAAACGTGCATTATGAGCTCTTTTAATAAATATGTACAATTGACCTACCCCCTTATTCTCACATACATATTTTATACAATATTTATTAAATAACCTTAGCCATGTCGTACATCTGTCCATTATAAAGTCACATTTTTAAATTTATTAGAAATGGTTGTACACTAACATCACTCTTCCTAAGCTAACCAATCTTAGAATTTTATCACTTCTAGTAGGTTTATCATAAGTAATGCCACGAGTGATTTCCAAATTATCGATAAATTCACGACTCACGAAGTGAGGAGTGAATTTATCTAGAGAATTTGGAAATCAAGAGTGGCATTTGTTAGGACTATTTAACGAATAAAATTAAGCTGTTTACTCACAAATCATTATTTAACTATATTTATTTTAAAATATTTATATATTTAATGTAAACGGCGATGTTTGAAAACAAATGAGAAACGATAGGTACGCTTCTACTGCTTCTTTTGTTTATCACTGCAACCAGATCATACTATTTATTGCCAAAGGAACGCAATATTGTAAGGAGGAGCTTTTTTAATATGGTAATTATAACACTGATAAATATTTGGCGAAACACGACTCTGATTGGTTGTAAAACAGAAATCATTGAAACGTGATTGGTCATTGACTCCCATTTGGGGCATGAGTTAAATAGTCATAAGTAATGCCACGAGTGATTTCCAAATTATCGATAAATTCACGACTCACGAAGTGAGGAGTGAATTTATCTAGAGAATTTGGAAATCAAGAGTGGCATTTGTTAGGACTATTTAACGAATAAAATTAAGCTGTTTACTCACAAATCATTATTTAACTGTAGTTATTTCAAAATATTTATATAATTAATACAAACGGCGATGTTTGAAAACAAATGAGAAACAATAGGTACGCTTCTACTGCTTCTTTTGTTTATCACTGCAACCAGATCATACTATTTATTACCAAAGGAACGCAATATTGTAAGAATGCTCTCTAGTGGAGAAAAAATGAAACACATCAATCTGTATATTAATTCATTTCTGATGTCGTATGATGTAATATGACAATTATATTTTTCTGGATTATTGCCTGGGAAAAAATACATTTAAGAAAGTGCAAACAGTGGTTTCTTTTTTTGGTGGTATAATCAATTGCTACAAATGTTGACATGTATGCACTATATATACAATCTGGTAGCCGTATTTCTTATAGCCTCAGTCACTGCAAAATAACGGTCAGACCTGTTCAGAATATTAAAAAGGAGGAGCTTTGTTTAATATGGTAATTATAACACTGATAAATATTTCGTGAAACACGACTCTGATTGGTTGTAAAACAGAAATCATTGAAACGTGATTGGTCATTGCCTCCCATTTGGGGCATGAGTTAAATAGTCTTTGAAAATAGATTCACATTAAAAATGTAAATAAGCTTGAATTTTACTTACAAATTAGAGTAAAATAAAATCTAAGTAATGATTTTAACTTTCGATAATTTACAGTACCGTCTACATAGAACGAAAAGATAGCAGTTAAAAATTTAAATTTACAAAATGGCTAACTTCCCATAATCCCTAGTGAACACCGTTAAACACGCCGTGTACGACGCCGTGTGCCTTGCATTTGTTTTATTTAGTTACATATTCTGTTACTAAGAAACAGCGCTATCATTGTAGTTTGCTGGGTGAGGTTTTTACCGGGTTTTTTCCTCACCTGTAAGACAAACGTCAGGAAAACTTTAAGGCCCAAACGGTCCCCGAAATCATATGGCCATCGTCATCATCATCTTCCTTCACCGGTGTGGAAAGCAACGGGAAGCTACCACACCTACAATTCCCTAGTAAAGTTGCAAAGCATAGCAAGAAAATGCTATGATTGCAATGAAGGACCTGCCTTCGGGCAGAATTATAACGGATATATATACAAAGTAACCAACTCTCTGGGACTACCGAACCCTTAGGCGTATAGCCGCGCAGATATAAGCTCTCCATACATCCCCATTCTGATATATTTCCAATAATTCCTGTATAATCGACTACACTCAAATCATGGTTAATTTTATTCTCCCTCCTCATTATTGGCCTGCCTACAGGATATTTTCCTCCTACTTTTCCTAAAAGGAGATTCCTTGTCCCTCTTTTATTCCCCATTTGAGCACACGTCCTGCCCATCGCTGTCTACGAGACTTAACTTTTCTTATTACATCTGTTTCCAAGGTAATGTACCTCACTGGTATGTAACCGTCTCTATCCGTCTATCAATCTCTCCTATTCTTTATTTCAAACCAGTTGATAGAGATCCCCCCCTTCAGTCACTCCACTAGCAGGTACAGGCAGCTAGTAAAGGGAAAGGTACTACTCTCTGTTACAAATACATCAGTCTTCTAAATTATGTTATGAAAATAAAACCGAACAATTCGAAATTTATAATAGTAATATAATACATAATAGTTATTTTTAAAATATATATATTTAAAGTATATATATATATATATATATATATATATATATATATATATACAATTACCTATTGTCTAATAATTAATTTTTCTCTATTTATTTAATTTTATACTATGTCAATCTTTTCCTCGTTTTTTTATATATATTGTACATATTATATATTTAATTCGTTAAATTTAGAGTAAATCAAAATATATTATAAATATTAATTGTATTGTATTCATAACTTGTAATCGTTTATATATATATTGTAATTTAGATGTAAGAATATTATTTGTATTTTTTTAAAACCTGTTTGAGTGGTAGACAAGGCCTTAACTCTGCCAGGTAAAATAAAACTAATATTATTATAGCTATTATATATATATATATATACTTTTTTTTTGTTTCTACTTGTTTAACATCTCCTTTGTATGCATATTTAAATCCCAGCTTCTACTGTGTCTAAATTATGTTGAAATGTATACCGAAACTAATATATATACACACACACACATACACTCAAACGTTTGTGTTTTCCATATATCTATAACACAATAACTAAGCACTAAGAATTAAGTAAAGTAAAACAATCTCACTACAGGCCTCGGGAGGTCCTTGGGGTAGTAGGAGGTTAAGGCTCCCACTTTTTCTAGACAATCGGCACTTGATATCAGCCGGGTTGTCAGCCCTGCGTAACGGTCGCCTTTATCCCCAGAACAAGAGTCTGGTACTCATTTCCGTTAGAGGCTGATTCAACCCCAGGGCAATAATGCCGCCAGAAGGTTTGGGTCAGTTTAAAAATCCTGACCCCACCGGGACTTGAACCCTCGACCTTCCGATTTGTAGCGCAGTGCCTTAACCACTACGCTACGGCGTGTCAGTGCTGAACTACACTATTAACAATAGACGGCCGTCCGCCGGTCTGTCACCCCGCAAATTATCATATTAAAACTGTGTTGACTTGTATTGTATTAGTCGGATGAAATCTTAATATACATTCAAAGTAGATACAAAATAAGTCAGTAATTAAAAGCTATTCTAGGAGATTTTTTTTTTCAAAAATCCTCTAAAAAAAGGATAAAATATTTTTATTTTCTTTTCTGTTTTTCCTTCCCCAGCTTTGGGGGAGTTGGTTTATAACTGGTAGCAGCCCACATTCTTCCTAACTTTGGCCTACTTATTGTATAACACCTTTACAGTAGTGGGGGTAGTAAAATGCGGTCCCTTCTATCAACTCCGTTGACATAGATTATAGGTAAGAAAATTCTTCTAAGAACTTTATGCTCAAATCTTTTCTTAGAGCCCATGGTTTCGCATCTGTATAACATAACTTAATAAATAACAATTTGCCGCCTTTTTTTTCATATATACACTTTCATAATCTAAGGTTTAAATATTTTGTTTCTTGTCACTATCAAACATATGACTAAAGACGAAAAAAAGAGTGTACTTATTAATTTAATCTTTTCAAAGGAATTACTGTCCCCCTGCGAGTTAAACGCTGGGAGGGTAGGGTTTTTCTTGCCATTCGCTTGACTACTGTTAAATGGTAGTTTATTTGGTTCCTACCGCCCAGTCGAAGAGAAGTATTATTCATTCACATACAAACGGAACAGTTCGTCCAGTTATTGTATATGGAGCAGAAACTAGTGCTGATACAACAAAAAACTAAACAAATAATAAGCACATGTGAAATGAAAATCTTAAGAACTATTCAGGGGAAAACATTATTTGTTAAAATACACAACACAGAAATTAGGAACAAATGTCACATTCAAGACATAACCAAATTTATTATAGAGAGACGAAAATATTGGAAAGGTCATATAGAAAGAAGTCCACCGCTGTGGTCTCGAGGTAGCGTGCTGCCTTGTCACACAGCGGGCCCGGGTTCGATCCCCGGTCGGGGCAGTTTTTCTGGGTGAGGTTTTTATCGGGGTTTTTCCTCACCTGTAAGACAAATGTCAGGAAAACTTTAAGGCCCAAACGGTCCCCGAAATCATATGGCCATCATCCTTATCATTATCATCCTTACCATTATCATCATCACCATCACCCTTCACCCGTGTGGAAAGCAACGGGAAGCTACCACACCTACACAATTCCCTAGTAAAGCTGCAAGCATAGCATGAAAATGCTATGATTGCAGTGAAGGACCTGCCTTCGGGCAGAATTATTATGGATGGATATAGAAAAAATGTGAGAAAACCGACTTGCAAAAAGAGCTAAAGAAGATAGACCAATGGACGGGAGAAGAACAAGAGGAAGACCAGTCAATAGATGGATAGACAGTGAATGCACATCCAATACGTCTTCCTCCGAGGAGTGATTTTGGAAATAAACAGGATGAAAATCCTACAAATTATGTTTAAGAAGAAGAAGAAGAAGAGATATGCAGTTTTCTGTGACTGTCTTCTTATTCTCCTTCCGAATGCAGTATTGGGTGATGATGCCCGTTCTGCGACTACAAAAACTGATCTTTCCATCGGTTGAAGGGTCTTCCGAGGTCTCTTTTGCCTTTAGGGTTGAGGTGTAAATCATCTTTGGTAAACGGGAATTTGACATTCTCTGGACGTGTTGGAACCATTTATTCTATTCTGTGATTGTGCCTTTTGTAAATAGAGCAAATGTTTTCAATATGATTGTATATTCTTTCATTGCTGGTGTTATCATCCATCCCCACACCACATTCCTTGGGAGGATTACAATATAACAATTAACCAAGCTGCTGAACAAAGAGACAGTATACCTAGAAAAAAAAATTGTTTTCTTTATTGCCAATACTGAACAATAGATGGTTTTCTCGCCGCCCTTCCACTCTGCATATTGTCCCATCAATCTAGTTACGATAGGTAGAAGGGAAAAGAAAACCCCCTTCCAATAATTTGGAATAATAGAAGTTACCTGTAAATGAGTTGGGATATAACCCTAGACTAGAGTAATGATATGGGCATTAACACTTGGAACATTAAGCATTTTAGTGTAGTGTCCGCTATAAATAGTGTAAGATCGTGAATGTATACGTCAAGTTGAACTCCATAAGCGAAGATGGCTGAATATAATCTCGGATATTCTTTGGATGAATTTGAAGTAAGTAACAGTATATTATTACGTTATGTCTACAGCATTTTCACATAGTGTCCATTCCAATATATAACTAAGTGTTTTGTAAAAGTGTGTAATATTTTAATAAGATATACAGGCTTACTTACTTACTCACTGGCACCATCGAACCCGTAGATTCATGGCCGCGCAGCATAATCTCTCCAAACATCCCTATCCTGAGCTAATGCTTCCCAATCATTCCCTGTATAATCTACTTCCCTCAAATCATAGTTAATGTGGCTGTTGTACACTTCAGGTCGCAAAAATTTTTCAATTTAATATCTTATTCCACTGATGCACTAAACACTTTTAAACACGTTTAAAACATTTTGCAACACTTTTTAACACATTTTAAACATCTTCCAATGTTCCAACGAGTTTTTTTCATATTTATATATTTGCGTAAAACACGGTCGTGCTACATAGCATATCCGTTAATGTTATTCTCCCACCTCATTCTTGGTAATCCAACTGGACTCAGATAATTTTGAGGGGTAACTCGTTCCATACCCTATAAAAATATGGCTGAAGTTTCCATTAAGCGCAGTGAGAATTTTTTTTCAAAGTCCCAGGCAGGCACCATGGGCATGCGCCAACAGGGTTTTATTTACAAATTATTTTCCACCATTCACAATAAATTTTTAATTTTATCTAACGATTATTTCAATACATTTTTCTATGATATTTAATTACACACGTAACATAAATACCTGGCGATCATATTGATTTTAACAAATATTCTATACAACACATGTTCCAGTACAGTCAACATAGTGTATGTATTTTGGGTTGTTGATGGTGGCAACGTTGGAACAACATAGGAAGAGGAGGGAAAATAGCAGAAAGTAGCAAGTAAGCAATGTAGCACGACCATGTTTTACGTAAATATATAAATATAAAAAAAAGATCGTTGCAACATTGGAAGTAATTTAAAACGTGTTTAAAAGTGTTGCAAAATGTTTTAATGTGTTTAGTGCATCAGTGGCATAAGAAATAAGATTCAAAATTTTGTGCGACGGTTTGTATAGCACACCCAGTATTTATTTTTGGGATTCGCATTCATTAACAGGTTAGAGTGCTTAAATTACGTTAGGTTAGCTCTTAGGTTGGGTTTTCACAGGTTAGAGTATTTAAATTGCGTTAGGTTAGCTTTTAGGTTCGTTAACCCAAGAATGCATAACGACGGGCAAATAGTGCCCTCGCTTTAGTATTTTCAAAGTCATATTTTCTATTTGTGCTGCAAATTTCTAGTAGTTTATGAATTTGTCTATTAATGTGTGTGTTATGGTATAGTAATATCAATTGTTCAATTATTTCAAAATATAAAAAATATATAGATAGATTTAACAAGGAGGGCACTTCGCCCCCCCCCGTGTCATGTATCTATGTTACCATGCTTTTCTTGCATGCTAGACTTAACTCTATTTAAATTCATAATATATTCAACAGTTTTTTTTTGAGAATTTTCCACATCATTGACGGTTTTGTCCAACCAAACTTAGTAATTAACAAGAACTAAAAAAAATAAATATAAATGACTACGGACTTATAGACTATCAGTTTGCAACAAACATTCACAATTTTCACCTAATTAAAGTTCTCCATCGTTTTCTGTTCTCTGTCCTCTGTGTCTTCATCTGTGACACCAAATTTCCACATTGAATTTTGAATGTTGTTCTTCCAAGTTGTTCTTGGTCTTCCTTTTCTATTTCTTCTTTCAATTTACCATGTATTGACAGTTCAACAGTTATATAAATGTAACATTTGAATTTTTTATTACATTTAAAGAGCAAGAACTTTGATTCTTAATCTTACTATCTTATAACAGGTATATTCAGCAAAGGTTAGTGTTTTGCAGGCTAAAAAATATACACTTTTTTTTATGTCTAAGATATTTGAAGGATGGTGAATTACATGATTATTTGAATGTAATTCAATATAATACAAAAGGCATTATGTTATGTAGTAGCTGTAATACTGACTGATAAAATAATTTAGTAAACTTTGGGCTCATGTTTCCATTAAGCGCAGTGTGAATTTTTTCTAAGTATTATTTTCAAATTATTTCCCACCAGTTACAACACATTTTTTGTATTGTAAGCCTATGTTTTCCCTTTACAGGGATTTAGGAGCTCTCCCCCTATAGGGAAGCTTTTGAACCATACTAATTTAGTTACACTTGTTTTCGTATAGATGTCATTTTGAGTGGTACGTGGTCAGCGTTCCGCCTCATACTGACATCTAGGAAACCAAGGTAATACTAGGACGGGAAAATTAGTAAATTTTAATTTTTTCTAACGATTATTTTAACATACTTTTCTATGATATTTATCTATAAACGTATCATGAAAACAGAGCAGCCATATTAATTTTTAAGAATGTTCTATACAACAACAGTGCAGCCAACATAGGGTATGAATTTCACAATTTGAGAACTAACTATTTATTCTTGGGCGTTGCATTCTTTCACACGTTAGAGTGTTTAAATTTCGTTAGGTTAGCTTTTAGATTGGTCTTTCACAGGTTAGAGTACGTAAATTTCGTTAGATTAGCTTTTTAGGTTCCTTAAATAGCATGTAAATGTTGGCTGCATCGCGATATTCCATAGAATAAGCAGCTTCGCGTTTGTTAACGCATGCGCGTGGCGTCTGCCTGAGACTTAGAATATATTCTCGCTGCGCTTAATGGAAAGATTATCCGAACTTTGTTTATTATTGCATAGTCAGTTCTATACCTATTATCATTTTATGAAACCTACTAATTTAATGCCTAAAATAGTCATAAAACTCAATAAAATTAAAAAGTTCTATTGAAATGGTTGTAGCTTACAATTAAAACAAACAAATATATTCGTCTTCTTCCTTCCAAGTATTAGGCCAAGGCCTGTTACGATCCTATAGAAAATTTTCCCTCCAGCGTTTCATAGGACGGCCCAGCGATCTTCGTCCTATTGGTATATAATTATAAACAGCTTTGGGGATCCGATTTGAACTCATTCTTTCAAGATGGTGTTTCCAATTTAGTTGGTACTTTTTAATATATTCCAAAATTGGCGTAGTCTTCAATTCTTTTAAGATATCGGTGTTCCTTTTCCGATCCCATCTGGTCTAACCCGCTGTTCTGCGCATGAATCTCATTTCACAAGCCGCTATTCTGCTTTGATGTTGTCTTTTTAGTGTCCATGCTTCACTACCATAGGTCAACACTGGTCTAGCCAAAGTATTATATAAACGTAATCTGGTGTTGTTTTGTACAAGGGATGGTTTCATAACTTGATTAATAATTTCCAAACTTTTATTATAACTATTAATTGTTTCAGGGATATCCTTTTCATCCTAGATAGAGAGATAGTATCCAAGATAACAAACAAATATAAAAATTACAAATTTTCATCGCGGGCAATTATTGCCCTCCTCTTGTTCATCCATGAATCAGATTTTACCTTAACCATTCTAGGATTAAATAGCGTGTATATGTTGGCAGCATCCCATGATTCCAATCATTCCCTGTATAATCTACTTCCCTCAAATATTGAATTATGTTATTCTCACACCTCATTATTGGTACACCAATTGGGCGTTTTTCCTATGGTTTTCCTACCAAGAAGTTTCCATGCACCTCTTTCATCCCCCATACGTGCCACATGTCCTACCCATCGCAGTTAACGCGACTTAACCGCTCTTAATATATCCGGGTTCTTATACACATCGTGTACCTCACTATTATGTAGTTTTCACCACTCGCCTGTCCGTTCATCTCATTTTGGCCCAAAATCTTTCCTAAGAACTTCATTCTCAAATACTGTCTGATAGTCATAGAAACATCTCCACAGAATTCAAATCTCAACCCGATAGAAAATTGTGGGCACGAGGTCAAGCGCAGGCTGCATAAAACACCAAATTCAAAAAGTTACCTAAAAAGAGGTTAGATAAAAAATGGGCTTTTATTGACTTGAATTGTACTCACAAAATAATAGTCAGTATGTAAAAACAATTGAAGTTCATAAAACAAACAGTCACTCACTGACTCACTGGCACTATCGAACCCGTAGGTTCATGGCCGCGCGGACATAAGCTCTCCATACATCCCTATCCTGAGTTAAAGCTTTCCAATCATTTCCTGTATAATCTACTTCCCTCAAATTATAGTCAGTGTTATTCTCCCACCTCATTCTTGGTCTACCAACGGGGTGTTTTCCCTCTGATTTTCTACAAGAAACTTGTACGCACGTTTTTCATTCCCCATACGCGCAACATGTCCTGCCCATCGCAGTCTATGAGACTTAACTGTTCATATTACATCTGGCTTCCTATAAAGACCATGTAGTTCACTGTTATGTAGTCTTCTCCATTCACCGCCTCCTCATCTCTCTGGTCCAAAAATGTTCCTAAGTACTTTATTTTCAAATACTCGTAATCTCTTTTCCTTCCTTAAAGTAAGAGTCTATGTTTCGCACCCATATAATATAACTGGTAGAATAATAGTTTCATATATTTTCAGTTTGACGTCTTTTGAAAGGAGTTGGGACATCAAGAGTCTCTGCAATGTATAATAGCATGCATTTCCAGAATTGAGCCTATGTTTAATTTCTTTGTGTATCTCATTCCTATTTGCGATTATTGTTCCTAGATATTTGAATTCAGCCACTTCCTCAAAATTTCCCTCATTTGTCATTAGCTGTCCATTTCCGTTATATCGTGTGATCATATATATAGTTTTATTGATATTTACTTCCAGTCCTAATTTATTAGTGTTACTCAATAGTGTGTGCTTGTTGTCTTTAGTATCTCCTCGCTATCGGCCAATACTACTACATCATCAGCATAAACTAACAGCTTATTAATACCATTGATTTGTAGGCCTTCCTCGTCCTCTAAAGACCTGATGGATGGCATGCTCTAGTACCAAACTAAATTTTAGAAATTGTGTTTGCATTTAAAAAAAGGTTTTAATTTTGTTGCTTCAATTTTAAGTTGAATGAAATATTAGAAACATAAGACTGCAATTGGCAGGACACTTGGCACGAATAGAGAATGAAAGAGAGCATTGAAACTCCTTGTAGGAAAACCTGTGGGAAAGCGCCTATTTGGCAGGTCAAGAATAAGGCGGGAGAATAATGTTAAACACGATTTAAGGGAAGTGGATTATGCAGGGGATTGGAAAATATTGGCTTGGGATAGTGATGTGCGGATAGCTTACTTCCGCGAGGCCATGAACCTAAGGTGTCCATAGTTCCAATGAGTAAGTTAATAAATATTAATAGTGTTTTCCTTTTCTACATAAACTGTATTAAGAGAAAATGTATAGTTATTTATAGGGTAATTTTATTTTTTAAGTAATGCGGTAGACAAGTGGTTATGCTCCTTGCCTCTGGTCCAGAGGGTCGCTGGTTCAAACCCGGCCGGGATCGATGGATTTTTTAGGACGGAAAAATCCAAGGGGCAAGTCCTCCGGGAGGGACTTTAAGCCGTGGGTCCCGAGTCTCAAGATTTTCAGGCTCGTAAAAAAAGCCTTACGCCTGAATTAAAAGGCCTCTAAGCAAAATTTACCGAATTTTCCCGTCCTAGTACTACCTTGGTTTCCTAGATGTCAGTAAGAGGCGGAACGCTGACCACGGACCACTCAAAAATGACATACACGAAAACAAGTGTAACTAAATTAATGTGGTTCAAATGTTTCTCTGGAGGGGGAGAGCGCCTAAATCTCTGTAAAGGGAAAACATGGGCTTACAAAAAAAGTATTATTATTATTATTATTATTATTATTATTATCAAGCCGGGAAAATATAAGTTTAGTTTGTGTAAAAAACTCAAGAACACATATCATGTAATACAAAGAAAAGTTTAGGTTGTAATGAAATTAAAGTTATTCTACATTTGATGAAGGGATTATGAAAAAATAAAATTATATTTGTAGATATAAAATAAAATAGGTTAAAATATACCTTCTTCTTCTTCGTCAGGCTCTACGACTTCCAGTGGAATGTCTTGGCCTTCTCAACCAGTTTACGCCACTTCTTCCTATCTTGTGCAGTGGATTTCAAATCAAAAATCCCCATCTCTCTCAAATCTTCAATTACGTCATCTTCCCATCGATCCTTGCGTCTTCCCCTTGGTCTTGTTCCTTGTGGCTTCTTCCCTTTGGCATTCTTAGTGTATGTCCAAACCATTGTAATCTTTTGGATTTGATGAAACTAACTATATTTTCTTTATTATTCTTGAGGTACAATTCGTCATTCCTTCTCAACCTCCAATTTCCATTTTCCTTTACTGGACCTAGCACTCTTCTAAATATTTTCCTCTCAAACGTTAATAGTCTTAGTTTATCTGCTTCTTTTAGTACCCAAGTTTCAGCTCCATAACATATGATTGGTCTTATTATTGCTGTATATAATTTGAATTTAACATTTTTTGATATTAATTTGCTTTTGAATATATCGAAATTAGCAAATTATGCTTTATTCCCTTGCGATATTCTTGTTTTGATCTCTTCTTCAACAGTATTATTATCGTTTAGTATTGTACCTAGGTACTTAAAGGAGTTAATTTGATCAATACAGTCACTATTTATAGTTAGTTCAGTCAAATTTGTTTTATTTCTCATACATCTTAAATATTTTGTTTTATTTAGATTGATTACAAGCCCATATTTTATACTTTCATTTTTCAATTTGTCAAAGGTTTCCAGTAGGGAATTTTTTGATCTTGTAAAATATACTTTCTTAGGTAAAATCCGTCGTCCTCAACTTATATTTTAACTTATTTTATTTTATGACTCTCTACCTCAGCGGTTTTAGCGCCGAAATCACTGTAAAGGGAAGACATAGGCTTACAATACAAAAAAAAAGTAATGCATTCTGTAATTTAAGAAGAAATAATAATTAATAATTCTAAAATTAATTGAAAATCACCGTTGAGTTATGTAAAATGTTAAAATATAACCAAGTACCTGGCGTATCAGTCGTCCTCAATTAAATTTAATTTCTGTTTAAAAACTTCGTCAAAAGTTAAAACCGTGTTTTTAGTTGTGGATGACTCATATAACAGACTTTTATTTTAATATTTTAAAAGAAATATACATATAGTTTGTTTTTATTTCATATATCAAATAAAATACAAGAGTAAATAAAATGATGTCCCAAATAAGTCCACCGCTGTGGTCTCGAGGTAGCGTGCTGCCTTGTCACGCAGCGGGCCCGGGTTCGATCCCCGGTCGGGGCAGTTTTTCTGGGTGAGGTTTTTATCGGGGTTTTTCCTCGCCTGTAAGACAAATGTCAGGAAAACTTTAAGGCCCAAACGGTTCCGAAATCATATGGCCATCATCATCATCATAATTCGCCGGTGTGGGAAAGCAACGGGAAGCTACCACATCTACAATTCCCTAATAAAGATGCAAGCATAGCATGAAATGCTATGATTGCAGTGAAAGACCTGCCCTCGGGCAGAATTACTATGGATGGAATATGAAATAGATTCACTCTACATACTTTATTAAGGGTGTTAACATAGTAAATGTTTTGTACTCCGCTGTATCTGTAGATTTAATCACAGAAGATATTGTGTATAAAGAACATTAAAAAAATACCATAAATTAATCAAATTCAATAGTATGTTGTAATATTTACACCTACAGGGTGAAAATTATTTAAACCGACAAACTCTGGGAGGTTGTAGGGGACACCAATACAAATGTTTTTCCCTAATGCCTTTTTTTCCTATGTGGATTATTTAAACCGACGGAGGGCGTATTACGCTCTTCAGTTGTCATGACAGCAACTGCTGTTGATGGTAGGAATTGTTTTATCCTTAGTGTAGTAGTGAATTGTATCTGTTTACTAATGGAGCGATACACCTGGAGTGCGTACACTGATATGTGTGGGCCGGTGTTGTTGGGGACTGTTTAATTGGGACATATCTCCTACCTAGGTCATTAAATGGCAGGCACTATTACAATTTTCTCGCCAGAGCATTACCAGAATTGCTGGAAGACGTCCTGCTCCCTACAAGGCAACGCATGTGGTTCCAACATGACGGGGCGCCGGCACATTTCAGTCGTCAGGTTCGTCGATTCTTGAACCAACGATTTTCAGATAAGTTGATTGGCAGAGGTGGTCTTATACCATGACCTGCTCGATTCCCAGATATGACCGCTTTGGATTTTTGTGGGGAAGTGATGCGCAACCTTATTTACACAACTCCTGTTGCATCAGAAAATGATCTGGTTGCCCGGATAGTAGCAGCAGCAGGACCAATTAACCATACTCCTGGGGTTTTTTGCCCGTGTTAGACACCATGATCCGCCGGTGTAACCTTTGTTTATATGTCAATGGAGGCATTTTTGAACCTCTACTGTAATTTAAGTAATTGCGTTGTGTTAATGTGTTGTCTCTTGGTAATAAAAAATGCAAAAGTGTTTGTTGGTTTAATTAATTTGCCGCTAGAGAAATATTCCTCTACCGGTTTAAATAATACTCATAGGAAAAAATGACAGGGAAAAATACAGGATGATTCAAAATTGACTTTACAACTTTACAAGCTTATAGAAATTTATTTAGAAGGCCTACAGACTTGGTTTTAATGTCATATGATATCACAACTCATCAAGTTTTCACCGACATAGTTTTATAGTACCTAGTTCTCTCACCACGTGCGCTAACGTAGTTCATATCAAAATGGCTGCTTTCACAGGAGCCGAGCGTGCTCGTTGTGTGTTTTTGTTCGAAGAAACTAAATCTGCGACAATTGTTCAGCGTAGATTTCGTACCCAGTATGGTAAGGATCCTCCTAGCAGGCCAACAATTTATTCCTGGCACCAAACATTTGTTAGGACTGACTGTTCTGTTAGTCATTCCAAGCATACTGGCCGTCCACGTACGGCTGAAGCTGTGGTTGAACAAGTGAGGGAGAGCTTTGCTCGGAGCCCTAGCGCACGCGGTGAGAGAACTAGGTACTATAAAACTATGTCGGTCAAAACTTGATGAGTTGTGCTATCATATGACATTAAAACCAATTCTGTAGGTCTTCTAAATAAATTTGTATAAGCTTGTAAAGTTGTAAAGTCAATTTTGAATCACCCTGTATTTGTTTTGGTGTCCCCTACAACCTCCCAGAATTTGTCGGTTTAAATAATTTTCACCCTGTATCATTGTAGCAAACAAGACTTGATTTTTTCCCAAGTGTTACAATACAGTTATTTACGTATGCATTCAAATTTGATTTTTTTTATTACAGTTGATGGTGGAAGATAAAAACTCGTTTGTTTTTAATTTAACCGCAACGTTGCTTGGAGCAAAGACTAAGGTTGAAGTATCAGATGAAGTTAACCACGCGTTTAAGTGTATGTATGGTTTCTTCCATGGAGAGTTGGAGGCAAACGTTGATACTTCAGTAGCAAATAAAATATGTAACTCTGCACTACAAGCTCTGAATTTGTCTCCTCAACTACAAGAATATAATACGTGTGCAGCTTACAGATACATAATACCTAAAGTTATTCGTCCAGAGGTATCCACGATACAATTCTCTCAAGACTCTCGTCACACGAATTTGGACGATTTAAAAAAAGGTCCGAACCGATGTCTGTTAACTACAATAATTCGACATCTACCCAAATTAAAAAATCTCGTAACCCTGAATTTAGGAAGACTTGATTTTACTGTGACAGATTTCCACACAGATGAAAATGTTGGAATAAAATTTCCAAAATATTTGCAAGAATTTAGTGCTTCAGGATTATTTGTAAGCGATTCATTGATAGAAAATCTGTGTTTATGTTGCAAAGACTTGAGAAGCTTAAGTATCAATAGATCATATGTAAGTCCAAATTGTATAGTCAGTATTCTGAAATTTAAGAAATTGGAAACGCTATTAATGTCTGACTTAATATATTACTTTTTTGATGATCACATTATGGAATTGTTAATTGGATTACAGATGAATAGAGATTCTGATAATCGTTTTCCGAAACTGAGAGTGTTACAATTGGATAATATGAGCCAGATAAACTTGAAATTCTTTGCTGAAAATTTTCCTTTGATAGAAGGACTTCATTTATCTAATCAAATGTGTCTAGACTTTGAAGAATTACATTGGCTTGAAAATTTGAAAGAGTTTAGTGTCAGTGACTTAAGTGTCAGATCCAAATCATGCTATTGTAAATTTAAAAAAATAGGCAGAGATTATTTCAAAACCAGTGTATGTATTTCTAGCAATAGTTGGATCAGGATTACGCCATTTGAAACTGGAAAACGTGTGTACAAATAGATTTAATGATAATTTTGAGACTTTGTCCTATGTTAAAGTGTCTCCATTTGTACGCTCCTGTATTAAAGGATCCGCGTAAGGAAGATTTGCAAACAGCCTTGCCATGCTTGAAAGAGCTAGACTGTATCTCTCTTGAAGTAACCGAAATCTGGACTCATACTCTCCTACGAAATTGTAAAAATTTGAAACGAGTTTGTGTATTTAAAACAAATAAAAACAATTCTCCTAGATATATTTGATAAAAATAGATTGCATGAACTCGAAGAAATAACTTGGGATTCATTTGATGAATTAAACCCTGAATTTATACTGCCTTTTTTAAGAATGAATGCAAGAGTGTTGAAAAACGTTTTTGGGTTTAGTGAGGACACAGATTATGACTTTCTACTTCTATTCATTGAAAGACATATTAAAAAATCCCGGAACCTTTGTCCTTTCCATAAAAAATCAATAATACAATGATTAACGCAGTGGTCTCAGGTGGCGTGCTGCCTTGTCACGCTGCGGGTACGGGTTCGATCCCCGGCCGGGACATGTTTCCTGCATGAGGTTTTATTCGGGGTTATTCCTGACCTGTAAGGTAATTTTCAGGAAACTTTATGGCCCAAAAGTTCTCCGAACATCATCTGGCCATCAATATTATCATCCAGGTATTAAGCCTGTTGGGTCGTACCGGTTTCTTGAAAGTCAGAATTGTTAAAATTGTTCAGACCATCTTCTGTGTGGGCGTCCAACATTTCTCCTTCAAGAAAAAATAGAATTCCTGTGACATATATTTTTTATAATTTTTTTTTTCATTTGAATAGAAATAGTAATATCAGGATAATGAATTTGATAATTTTTTATTTAAACCTTTTAATCCAGAAAAAATAAATAAAATTATTGAAAAAGAAAATGTGAAAATGCCGTGTGGTTCATAATTTAGCAATCATTTTGGAAATCTTTCTCCTACATGTTCTTTCCACGCGTTCTTATATTTAATTATTCGATCTGTAAGTTTGTAAATGTTTTGTTATTTTCTTATGTCTTCATTTCCTTGCAAATCCAACAGAGTACTTCCTGCTACGTCGCCCATTTGCTGCAACAACGTCATAACTAAAAAATCACGATATTTTAGTTAATATCGCAGGGTGACTTAGAATGACAGTATTTAAAACTGCAAATGCTTCTCCTGAAAAATAGTGTTTTTCGAGATATCGAATTGTTGCAGCAAGTGAGCAATTATTTCTTAAAAATCTCATCTCGGCTGCTTCCAATCTTTGTTCTTGTCTTTTAGTGATCGTCCAACTTTCTGATCCATACATCAATACAGGAACAGCCATCACATTATAAAATTAACTTCCTGTTTCTTTCCTGTGTTTTTAATGGTTCTTTTAATAGTACCACACATTAGATTACATTTATTTATTTTGTCATTAATATCCTCAATTTTAACATATGATAAATTGAAACCTAGATATTTAAAACTGTTCACTTGCTCTAAAGTACTATCATCAATTACTACTTTTTGTTCTTATGGTATCATGTCCTTTAAATGCTGAAATTTTATTTTATTCTTTGAAATTTTAAAATTATAATTTTTTTTTTCCAAATTAAAAGTAACTCTTTGCAGATCATCTTCTGAACTGGAAATCACTACTGATCTATATGTATCTTACTTAATTCCTTTTATAGTTCTGGTTCTTTATTTCTAATGCCCCTTGCATTCCAAATGCCAATTTTCGTTATTTCAGATATACCTAAATCTTTAGTCATTTCTTACTTTAGTTGTCTTCATATGGTCAGTCCGGTTGCTTCCATGTGAACATCATCATATCATTCCCCTAATTAGCTAAAATTAAATTTAAGGCCTCTCCTCCGCGCAACATTACCCACCATCATCAACTCGTGTATCATGGGGCAACGTAACCCCGCCTTCCATGCGCCCCAATCTCAGAAGTGAGTTACAAGTACGCATCCCAAGAGAGCACACCAGGAATGTCGAAAGACAATCTGAGGGATTTGCAAAAAAATTGATTAACGCTAGAAAGTTACTGAAGTGGAAGTTATTTAAGTGTATGTAAATGAAATGTATAAAATGATATTTATTAATTGTGAAAAATGTACTACTTCTGTATAAACTAACTCAGTTTTAAGAATATGTAATTAAATTCGCTTAATATCAATGTATTGTCTTTAATTTTATTCAATTTGTCTTCCTTTTAACGTTCCTCTTGCAAGGATTATAGACTCTTTCATGTACCTGTAGAAAATTTGGTCTTTCTGATCCTGTTTTCAGGGATAGCCAATCACAAAATAGCTCACACACACGACGGACCGCCTAGAGAACCAAAAGGCATTATGCTTATCCTATCTGCCCCTAGCTTGTCCGCACTCCCACGGTCCTTGCCGGGGCATCTCCAACCTGTATTCCAATATCCCTCAACCTAAAAGGACCTTCAATCAATGGTAAATCTGTGAGAAAATCGATCAGTAGTTCCGACAACATGACAGTTGCGCACCGAACGCGTCTGAAATCCAAGGTAATGAATCAAACTTCGATACAAACACCAGTAGCACACGCTGACAGTAATGTCGAGTCCCATCTGATCGTCTCCCAGCCTCCGGATACCTCACCATCCAATAATGACATGCCGCCGCTGCGTAAAATCCCCTACTCCAAGGGTGATAAACAAAAACCGAACGCTACGCTTAAGTTCGTAATTAAGGGCACCGACTCCAGCGTGGATCCAATCGAGATCCAGGAGGACCGAAACGGTCTTGTGTTCGTAGCCTTGAAGGTAGTCAATAAGACAACTGGTTAGACTAAGAGTCCGCTGTCTATGTTCGTGGCAGTTCTGGCGAAAAAAAACTGTCTGCGAGGCGAGGAAAATAGGCCGACGTTGCCACTATAAGGTAAAGGTTGTGCCTTACAAACGCCTGAGGAAAGTGCCCAAAAGCGTAGCGCGTAAAGACAAGGTGGTTTCAGTTCAGAACACACCTGCTACCGCGCAACAGACAGTCCCAGTAGAGGCCGCAAATACAGTTGCCCAAAAAGCACTGTAAATTAAATTAAAAGGACGACCCGGAAACAAAAGTCTCACAAACGGAGGACCTCAGCCTGGCCGCACACAAACCTAAAAAGAAAAAAAACATCCGTGGCACTCAAATATCCTCGGATGTGATCAAAACTACGGCCACATAAGGACGTATTAAAAATGCCTGTCATTGTTCAGAGTGGAGTGAAGACTTATTTATGTTGGTATGACTACCCAAAATATTATAGCATGCTGGACAATGATATTCCACATATAATAGGCACTCTGATGGATTAATGATCTGAACATTTACAGAAAGCTATATCACAATCCGTCCAACGGTATGGCCGCACATAAAGTACAAACAAACATTTTTATATATTAGATTTCTACCTAGGCTTATACTTGCTTACTTACTTACTCACTGGCACTATCGAACCCGTAGGTTCATGGCCGAGCGGACATAAGCTCTCCATACATCCCTATCCTGAGATAATGCAAAGCTTCCTGATTCGTGACTACCTTGTTCTGGCAATCTAACTTCCTGTAAAGCGACTATATCCAAGGGTGATTTATCTAATTCCCGCGTTAATATCTCTAGTGCCCCGCTATTGTATAAAGTCCTAACATTCCATGTTTCTAGGAACATGTCCCTGTGTTTGAGCCTTTGGCATGGGTTCCCTGAAGTATTCCCCTCCCGGAGAACCGAATGGAAAATTTTACCACAGTTGAACCCACGTCCGCATTTCTTGACGGTTGTATTTTATGGTGAAAGATCGTCACTCTTTCGTCCAAGGTACTTTTTTCGTCTAGCTTATCACCTTCGACCAGGCCGGCATGGGAAACCCTATCGGCAGCAATGCTACAGCCGGCATAGCTCTCAGGACCATTTAAGCACACAAGCCACTACACAACGACAAGGTAAAGATACCATGGAGGGAGGCTTATACTAGCACATTTATTGATTTTTTAACATCTCCCTTCATATGTTCACAGCATTCTATAGTCCACAGACGATGAGAATGAAAGCACGGGATGAAGGGGGTCACGGGAAATTGCAAGCAATACAATGGCATACTACCTGAGAATAAAGGAACACCCATGAGGTATAAAATACCTACTGCTTTCATTCACTTCGTCTGTGGACAATATGTGTGTGTAATTAAAATATATATACAGTCAATATGCCCATTTCACCAATAAATGTTTAAAATGGTCAACAAGTTTCTAACAGCCAAGCTGTCATTCTCAAGACCAGATATTGACAATATTTAAATTTATTTTCACAGATTTGTCGGTTTTAATTATTATTATACTAAACAAGATAAGTAAGCCTACTATGACACTTACATCGATAAAAAAAATACAAATTCCATCTTTCTTCAATAATCTGTACTTTCTGGAGCTCGATACTTTAAGTATCTGTACATCACTATCTTGTCCCGCGCCGTAGCCGAGTGGTTAAGGCAGGAAGCCTTGGCTGGTTCGAGTCTCCATGGGGGAAGAAATTTTCTCATAGTATTTCGGCCAGTATGGGACCGGTGCGCAGCATCGTGAGGCATTTGGGTAACTACAATAAGTAGCGGCTTCAGGTTGAGGAAACCAGCTATAACGGCTGGGGGACTCGACATGCTGACCACATGTCACACTGGATGATAATCATCTACCTCTATGATTGACACGTGTGAATGTGAGGCCAGGAGCCGGCTGGTAGGCTAAGGGCCTTCTAGGCCTGTCGCGCCAGGAGTTACTAAACAAGATAACTAAGCCTACTACGACACTTGTAGTGAACTTCATGGTGTTTCCAATTGGTACTGTTTAATATATTCCAAAATTGGAGTAGTCTTAAATTCTTTTAAGATATCGGTGTTCCTTTTCCGATCCCATCTGGTGTAACCCGCTGTTCTGCGCATGAATCTCATTTCACAAGCCGTTATTCTGCTTTCATGTTGTCTTTTTAGTGTCCATGCTTCACTACCATAGGTCAACACTGGTCTATCCAAGTGTTTAGTATAATAATAATTAAAACCAATACACCTGTGAAATTAAATTTAAATATTATACACATGGAATCCTGAATTGTGAACAAGTAAATGTGCATATAATGGTAAATGTTAAACGAGATAAATAAATGTTTAAGTGTATATAAATATACCTTGAAGAGTTGCCTTAAATAGCCCGTGTGACTTGGGAGAGGTAAAAGGACCAATAAAGCCAGAGATTATATCGTGGTAAAGACAAAGTGTGTAATGTGTATTCAATAAATGAAATGACTATTATATTTTCATAACTTTTGATGACTGACGTTTTTACAACAGGTAGTACAGATATATCTTCAAAGGGGAGTCATCATCATCATAGTACATTCACGAATTTAGGCCATTTGTTGACCTGTTTCGGCCTCAAGAGAAACAGCATCCAAAAGTCTTTTGAGTGGACGTCCTGGTCTTCTTCTTCCTGCAGGTTGATATCTGAACATTCGTTTGGGTATTCTGTGATCTTCCATTCGATGAACATGTTGCATCCATCTTGACTTATAATCAGAAATGTTGTATTCTAAAGGTTCCATGTGTAATTCTTCTAAGATGTCTTCATTTTTTTTTGTGATCTAGTAGTGTGTATCCTGCAGTCCTCTGAAGGTATCTCATTTCAGCAGATCTAAAGGTACGTACATACTTGCGCGCCGCGCGCGCGTCTCGCACCGCGATCCACTCATTGTCGGTTTTTTCCACGAACACTTTGATGCTTCGCTGTTTAGATTTTGACGGGTACCTGAGAGGTTCGTTGTTTTCGGTCGCACCTATTATTTGAGTATGGAGTGGTCAGAGGAAAACATGTTAAAACTTATTGATATTTATAGAAGCAAGCAATTATTGTGGGATCCTCAACATAAGGATCATTTTAAAAAATCATTGAAAGGAGATGCCTGTTTTTTTTCAATGTTATGTGTTTTTTTTTTTCGTGTGCACTGTAATTGTATGAATAAATTAGAATTATTTAGAAAACATTATTTATTTAAGACGTACATTTCATAATATTATGTATGAAGTATCACAAAACAATACAATATATAAACACATTTATTACTAATTATTTATTTATTTCTTCAAAGACTCCAAAGAGCAAGTTTGCTCATGTTAAGGGGCAATATACAAAAAATAATGGCCATAAAACAATTAACAATAAAAACAAGAAAACAAATTCAGGCATACGTTTAAGTACTACAAACTACGATAGATGCAACAATCTATATACACCCTATAAATACAATATGTAAACAGGATAATAGTAATAATGAATACAATAACCACAATTAATTAAGAACAGCATTCAAGAAAAAATATTTTTACCTACACTTAGAAAAATGTTTTAACATGCCGTGAAATGTTGATATGCAATAGGTAAGTTTACATGTAATGGTTGAGTACTTCATAACGAATCCCTTTTTATTACCTTTTTTTTTTTGGAGAAACTAGTATCTTTGTGCAATAAAGTATAACTTCTAGTTAAATAATCATGTACATCTTTATTAAAAATGAAGGCCATGGGCCATGTTATGCGTGAGATAGCTTCTTAATAATTTTAAACATATATATACAAATCATATTTTTTTAAAATTCCTTTAATGCTATAATATTTAAAAAAGTATAAATAAAGTTATAAGATGTAATAAGTAATAAGCGTGACCAGACGTCCCGATTTTGGCGGGACAGTCCCGATTTTTAACAATTTGTCCCGCGGCATTTTAAAAAAAAGTCCCTATTTTTGGGAAAGAATGCAGGACAACCGGGAGAACGGAAAGCAAATAGACATGGTTGGTTACACCTGCTCTGCAAAATGTCTACTGAAGGTTTGTGGGTTTCCTATGGATCGCAGGAGGTTCGTTGAAATTAATCATTTCGACGAACATAACACGCGCCGCTCGCGCGCCGTTCGTGTTCGTGGCGCGCATATGTGTACGTACCTTAAGTCTCTGTACATCCTTCTGTTTCAACGTCCATACTTCGCTACCATACAAAAGAGTTGGAAGGGCCAGTGTTTATACACTTTTAATCTTGAATGCTTTTGGACTAACTGTGGCTTGAAGATAGAATTTATTAACCCTAAAATTATAAAAAATTTGGATATTTTTGCATTTACATCCTTTTCTTCTTCATATGAGATATTGCATCCTAGATATGTAAAATTATTCACCTGCTCCAAAATTGTATTGTCCAGTCCACTGCGATGGGCAGGACATGTTGCGCGTATGGGGAATGAAAGGCGTGCATGGAAGCTTCTTGTAGGAAAGCCAGAGGGAAAACGCCCAGTTGGTAGACCAAGAATGAGGTGGGAGAACAACATTAACTATGATTTGAGGGAAGTAGATTATACAGGGAATGATTGGAAAGCATTAGCTCAGGATAGGGATGTATGGAGAGCTATGTCCGCGCGGCCATGAACCTTCGGGCTCGATAGTGCCAGTGAGTTAGTTAGTACAATGTTACTTCTGACAGGATCTACACCTTGAAATGCTCAAAGGGGAGTCCTGGGTAACAAATAAGTGTTGGAGTAGAATGCAAAGTGAAGGCATGACCTTTCCAAGAAGGACCAAAGGATGCACAAAATTGGACCATATATGCATTGAAGAAATAAGAAGTGAACTAGAAATATATTCAATAAATGACAGAATTCAACAACACGGCGTCGGCTGGGAACAGCATTTTCACAAAATGGAAGAAACAAGATGTCATAACATTATAAATCAGAGGGATGGAGCAATGGAAAGGAAGCAGTGTGAATTTGGTACAGAGGAATCGCCTGAACCTTGGAGTGAAGATGATGATGATAATGATGATTACTTGTACCTGCTAGTGGAGTGCTTGAAGGGATCTATTCTATCAATTTTCTTGAAATATAGAACTGTATCAATTCTTGGAAATGTCACTTTGTGCCCACATACCTTTTACTGCATTCTTTCCTTTTTCTTTGATATCAATAACCTCATATTACTATCATTTATTATTCACAGACGAGGTGAATGAAAGCAGTTGGTATTTCATACGTCATGAGTGTTCCATTATTCTCAGGTAGTATGTCATTGTATCGCTTGAATTCCTCTTGACCCCTTCGATCCCCTGCTATTATTCTCTTTGTCTGTGGATTATGCAGGTACTTTCTGTGCTATTCCAAATTATTCGAAGGGGGGTTATCTTTCCCTCTCTATCTACCGCAAGTAGACTAGGCTTGCTTACTTACTTACCTACTCATTGGCACTATCGAACCCATAGGTTCATGGCCGTGCGGACATAAGCTCTCCATACATCCCTATCCTGAGCTAATGCTTTCCAATCATTCCCTGTATAATCTACTTCCCTCAAATCATAGTTAATGTTGTTCTCCCACCTCATTCTTGGTCTATCAACTGGCCGTTCTCCCTCTGGTTTTCCTACAAGAAGCTTACATGCACATCTTTCATTCCCCATACGCGCAGCATGTTCTGCCCATCGCAGTCTACGAGACTTAACTGTTCTTATTATATCTGGCTTCCTATAAAGACCATGTAGTTCATTGTTATGTAGTCTTCTCCATTCACCTGTCTGTTCATCTCTCTTTGGTCCAAAACATTTCCTAATAACTTTATTCTGAAAAACTCGTAATCTCATTTCCTCCCTTAAAGTAAGAGTCCATGTTTCGCACCCATATAATATAACTGGTAGAATAATAGTTGTACATATTTCAGTTTAACGTTTTTTTTAAAGGAGTTGGGACATCAAAAATCTCTACAATGCATAATAGCACACATTTCCAGAATTGAGCCTATGTTTAATTTCTTTGACTGGCCACCTAACTTCCTGTAAAGCGACTATATCCAGGGGCGATTTATCTAATTCCCGCGTTAATATGTCTATTGTATAAGGTCCTAACATTCCATGTTCCTAGGAACATGTCCCTGTGTTTGAGTCTTTAGCATAGGTTCCCTGAAGTTATCCCCGCCCGGACAACCGAATGGGGGACTATTTGACCTCCGGAAAATTTTACCCCATTTGAACCCATGTCCACATTTCTTGACGGTTGTATTTTTACAATGAAAGATCGTCACTCGATAGTGCCAGTGAGTAAGTAAGAATGCCATTATGTCGCTTACAATTCCCGTGCCCCCAATAGTACAGTGCTTTCATTCTCTTCCTCTGTGGACTGTACCCATAGAAAGACAGATGTTTTCTTTATTGTTAATACTGAACAATTGATGGTTTACCACCGCCTTTCCTGAATCATATTGTCCCATTAGCCTATTTATGGTTGTTAGAGGGGAAAAAATTACCCCCCTTTCATTAATTTTGAATGTGGTAGAGTGTTTACCTGAAAATGAGTTGCAATATAACCTTAGTATTACCCATTCAAGTGTTTCGTGCAGGCGGCAAATATGTTAACTAACTGTCTTTATCTTTCTATTCCTTACCATGTTGCCACTTCGTGTCCTTTGTATTATATTGTTTGATTGGCAGGTAGAGAGCTGACAAATACTGTGTATTTTAATGATCCGGTTTCTGCGCGGTTAGTGGCAGAATGACTAACTTGACAACCCTGTTACTTTTGGATTTACGTCTATGAATGAGCTGTCCCTTCCTTGCCCTTCTCATTACATGTTGCCACTTGTGATTTATTATGAGGCTGATAACATCATCATCATAGTACATTCACAAATTTAGGCCTCAAGAGAAACACCATCCAGAAGTGGACGTCCTGGTCTTCTTCTTCCTGCAGGTTGATCATATTTCAATTCCTTCTGGATTTTTTCGTGTTGAGACTTGAAAGTAGTTTTGAAGTTCCTTAGGACAGGTTACTGGCCCGACGCTAAGTAGTCCAGTGGTAGGGCTGCTACCTTTTAGTCTCTGGACAGACATTAGGATACCGTATTTATTCAGTACTTGATGGAACGGTTATACCGCCGTCGGTCCTCAGAGCCTCATTTGTGAAAACGGGTTGTACCACGAGAAGGTATGGATGAGAATTGGGTAGGAGAGGTTATACACACGTCACTACCCCTTACAAACCGCTGATAACATAGAGACGACAAATATTATAATTTTAAATGATCGGACCGTTTTAGAGTTCCGTCCTTAAATGACTAATTTGACAACCATCTTAAGAACTTTCACACGAGTTTAGAGATTCTCCCCCCACATTTGAAGTTGAAAAATTTCAATACGTGATCGGATGTACAGTTTTCTCCTAGATCCCTTCCACAGATTCAATAGATCGGCGACACTTGCGCTAAAACTCTTCCCCTCCGCCCGTGAACTGTTAACTTGGATGTGTAATATCGTTACATGGACTTTAACACTTTGAACATTGCATGTTTGGTGTAGTGCGCTCTATAAATACTGTAAGATCGGTAACGTATGCATCTAGTCGAACTCCATAAGCGAAGATGACTGAATGTAATCCCGGATATACTTTGAATGAACGTGAAGTAAGTACATTATATCTACAGCATTTTCACGTAGTTTACATTGCAATTTATAAGAAAGTAGGGTGAGGTAGGTTTTATGCTCGTCACAATTCTACACTTACATTCTTATGCCACTGATGCACTAAACACTTGTAAACACGTTTCGTACTGTTTTAAACATTTTGCAACGATCTCCAAGCTTTCTTTACAATATTGTCATCATCATCATCATCATCTGCATTCATGGATTAGGTCTGTTGACCCGTTCCGACTTCCGCCCATCTCTTTCTAGGTCTGCCCACATCTCGGGTGCTTTAGGTTTGTATTTTGTTATTTGTTTTGGATATCTATCTTCATTCATTCTGTCTATGTGTTGCTTCCATTTTTGTCTACACGTATCTATTTTATCAGTTACTGCAAATATTTCAAGTTCCTGTCTTATTTCTGTGTTCTTGATTCTGTCTTCCTTAGTGCACCCTTTAACAGATCTCAAAATTTTATTTTTTCTGCCGCCGTTATCCTACTTAGATCTTGTTTTTTATGTATCCAGGCTTCTGAACCATAGAGCAGTACCAGTACTGCCAACATTTTATAAAATTTCAATTGTGTCTTTCTTGTTGTTTTGTTATTTAGTGATCGTTTTATCGTACCACATATTCCCTGGAATTTTGCTATTTTATTATTTATATCATTATCATAATTAAATGAAATGTCACATCCTAGATAATTGAGATGGTTCACCTGTTCTATGATTTTGTTCCCTAATACTATTTTATATTTATATATTTACGTAAAACATGATCGTGGATACATTACTTACTTGCTACTTTCCCATGTTGTTGCAACGTTGCCAACATTGTAATACAATTTCAAACCTTATTTAGTGTTAGAGTACGTAAAATTAGTTTATAGTTTATTAAATAGTACGCATGTAAATTGCTTTCTTAGGTTAGGAAATGGGAAGTTGGTTTACGTCCATTTTTTAAGCATTTGGGAATAAATAATATGCATGTAAATTGTTTTCTTTAGTTAGGAAATGACAAGTTTTTTCATTTTTTTTTTTTGCATTTGGGGATTTATTCCCAAAGTTGGTAACACCGACTGCAGAGCCATCTACCGGAGGCTATATTAACCATTACAGCAACTCCCGCGACTCGCGCATGCGCACTGCGATTCTGTGGAACTTAGAAGATTCCGTCACCGGCATAAACCAGACTTTTTCCAGAAAGTATTTTTCAAAACGATTAATACTTTATTAAGGAATGCAGATCATGTAAGTTTTTTTAGAACTAATGTAATTAATACTCTAAATAGGGTCCCGAGATCGAGTCTCGTTCTCTCAGTGTGGATACCATGGTAGTCGAAACGGTGTTTCGGTAGTTTTTCTCGCGATTTCTCCCGTTTTCTCCTCACACAAATTTCATCACACTGTGGATCTCATTTATCTTGTTTTTATTAGTTCATCCGCCCCTGTGATGTATTCAGCCGGTACACATGTCGCTCAAGAACATTTACAAATATAGACTTTCATCTCATCTTCAGATCCGACTCTGAGTTAGACACAAATTGAGCATATAAAACATTCTAAATATTTTTGTTTTGTTTTAGAATATTCTTACACATTTCATTCTTTATTTGAAAGCACATCCCAAATGAAAGCAAAGCAATTTAGGTACTTAATTAAAATGAGCGATTGAAATAGCCAACGACTGCAGATTTACGCGCTGTGGTTCTACAAATTAATTAACTTGGAAGGCGGAAATTAAGATAATAATGGAATCTAATTGGGGCACGCCGTGGCGTAGTGGTTAAGGCACTGAGCTACAAGACGGCGGGTCGTGGGTTCAAGTCCCGTTAGGGTCAGGATTATTAAACTGACCCAAACCCACTGGCGGCACTATGGCCCTGGGGTGTACTCAGCCTCTAACGGAAATGAGTACCTGACGCTTGTTCTGGGGTAAAGGAGGCCGTCGCGCAGGGCTGACAACCCGGCTGTCATAAAGTGCCGATTGTCTAGAAAAAGTGGGAGCCTTAACCTTCTACTACCCCAAGGGCCTCCGGGTCTGTTGTGGGATCACTTTACTTTACTTAATGGAATCTAATTTCTTTTTGTTTGTAGTTAAAACTCAACTTGAATCTCTTCTTAACCCATTCGCTTCAGGTTTAAATGCTCAATGCATTTTCCCAGAAATCGGATTTAAGTTACCATATATTTTATTGTCCATTTTCAGTCATTCAAAACAAACAAAAGATAACGGTACTTGCGATCACATTATTGGTGAAGGCAAAAACCCATTCCTCTACTATTAATTAATGTTAACAAAAGATTTTCCTGCTAAGGGATGTATAAAATATTGCAAAATATACAAGTGCAGAGTTAAGCGAGTGTACCTCGTCTTCTGAGTTTAAGGCCATTTAAGTGCCGGCGAGTCTACCTCGTCTTTTGAGGCGAATGGGTTAAAATAATGGCATTTTGGGATAATACATTTTTACATATTGTACTTTTGCACTCGTGTAATAATTACATCACAGTTGTGCCGTTATGTTTATTTCAAACAGACACAAATTCCGTTCAAAAATGTAAGTTTTAGAGGAACATTTTAAATGCATTCTGAGTAAAGTCCACAAAATTCCGTTACATATTTTGTAGATAATCGTCAACTGGATTGTTTAAGTCAATAATGAGATAACGTTCTACAGGACGCCAAACTTAATTTGAAATTTAAACAATATGACTGATAATAGTTTATAGTTAATTATGATTAAATTTATGCAGGATAATATGACTACTTAATTACAGTTTCGGCGTGTATTTTGTGCTAGAGTGTATTAACTTAACATTCTCCTTGCTGAGAGAAGTTATCAAGATACATGTGGAGTGGTCCTAATACTCTTTTGACTGAGATAATTCTGAGGGGTAACTCGTTCATTACACTGTAAAAATAAATTTCCAATTTAAGTAATGCACTAGTACATTATTCTATAGAATCGCAGTGCGAATGCGCTAGTGCTCCATGTAATCCCCGAAAGATAAATGCAACCTCCAGCAGTTGGCGGTATATGTATGTGAAATCAGTATGACCAACATTGACACAAAATTCCCAGAACTTGTCTAAAAATGTATAATTAACACGAAATGAACTAGTGGAAATATGATTTTACGTGGTAACCGTCCGATATTTTGAATTTTTCATAGAATAACAGATATGAAGAGGTAATTTATTTTACGTATCAAATCACATGTAAAAAGCAAGGAACCTAAAATATAACCAAACCTAAATCAATTACTGTAACACTAATCAATTACTCTAAAGTAGGTGAAATCCAGGGAACGTGGAATCACATTTAAAAAGCAAGGAACCTAAAAACTAACCAAACCTAAATCAATTACTGTAACACTAATCAATTACTCTAAAGTAGGTGAAATCCAGGGAACGTGGAATCACATTTAAAAAGCAAGGAACCTAAAAGCTAACCAAACCTAAATCAATTACTGTAACACTAATCAATTACTCTAAAGTAGGTGAAATCCAGGGAACGTGGAATCACATTTAAAAAGCAAGGAACCTAAAAACTAACCAAACCTAAATCAATTACTGTAACACTAATCAATTACTCTAAAGTAGGTGAAATCCAGGGAACGTGGAATCACATTTAAAAAGCAAGGAACCTAAAAACTAACCAAACCTAAATCAATTACTGTAACACAAATCAATTACTCTAACGTAGGTGAAATCCAGGGAACGTGGAATCACGAACCTAAAAGCTAACCAAACCTAAATAAATTACTGTAACACAAATGAATTACTCTAACGTAGGTGAAATCCAGGGAACGTGGAATCACATTTAATAAGCAAGGAACCTAAAAGCTAACCAAACCTAAATCAATTACTGTAACACAAATCAATTACTCTAACGTAGGTGAAATCCAGGGAACGTGGAAGTGATGTTGGTAACATCTGGAGTATTTTGTGTTGTTGATGGTGGCAACGTTGGAACAACATAGGAAGAGAAGGGAAAATAGCAGAAAGTAGCAAGGAAGAATGTAGGACGATCATGTTTTACGTAAATATATAAATATAAAAAAAGATCGTTGCAACATTGGAAGATGTTTAAAAGTGTTGCAAAATGTTTTAAACGTGTTTAAAAGTGTTTAGTGCATCAGTGGCATAAGAAATTAAAATTAATTTTTTTTGCGACGTTTAGTATACAACACCCCTGTATTTATTAGAAACCTAGTGATGACGGATTTGTTGAAATTAATTCTCATTCACTCATTGGATCTATCGAACCCTTAGGATTATGGTCGCGCGGACATAAGGTCCAGTGCTAATGCTTTCCAATCATCCCTAGTATAATCTACTTTCCTCAAATCATGAATTGTTATTCTCTCACCTCATTCTTGGTCTATCAATTGGGTGTATAAACCGTCGCACATAATTTTCCATCTAATATTCTTATGCCACTGATGCACTGAACACTTTTCAACCATTTATAATAACGTTTGGTATTATTTTAAACATTTTGGAACCATTTTATAAACATTTCTTATGATTTTTAAATATTTTTAAATTACGCGAATTTGTAAATCGAGTTCTACAGGCGCGGAAATGCTTCATGTAACATCCTCTAGGCGACTTTCACATCGCAGTTACCAACATTTGAAAATAATTCGAAACCATATTTAGTGTTAGTGTACGTAAAATTAGTTTATATTTTGTTAAATAATATGCATGTAAATTGTTTTGTTAGGTTAGGAAATGGGAAGATAGTTTACGTCCATTTTTTTTTTTTTTTTTTTAGCGTTTGGGAATTTATTCCCAAAGTTGGTAAGGCCGACTTCAGAGCCATCTACCGGAAGCTACATTAACCATTACAGCAAATCCTGCAACTCGCGCATGCGCACTTCGATTCTATAGAACTTAGAAGAATTCATGTGCCACGGTTTATACACCTTATCCAAAGTAAATTTAACAATAAAATTTCTTTCAAAACTAAATAAAATGTATATATAATTGTAGTAAGATCTATGATGTTATTTCGAGAAAAAATTGTGAATACCGCAAATCAGATCCAGGGGCCCCAAGCACTGGCTCTGATAAAATGAGAGGCCGATCAAAAATATAAATACATTTAATTGTTAGTGCGGTCTACCGAAACGCTGTGCAAATTTTAAAAAAATCACATTAGCATCATAATTCGATGCTCAACACAGAAAGAGCAGCCGATTTGTATAAAACATGGAACTCTGCACGTATGTTTTCTAGTACAATACATTTTATACGAGTATTAAAAGTTATAAGTGTCGACCGGATGTTAGGGAAAATTCCTGCAGTTATTTATTATAGATATTGTAAAAGTGACTTCATATAAGTTCATACAGACACTAGAGTTGCTTTCCATGAAGTTCATTTTGCCTATAAATGCTTATTTGCCATTTTTATTCTCGAAATTAACTTAGGATTTCAATGAAATCAATTGAAATGCACAAACTTCATGACATATCATTTCATAGAAATTTTCAAGTGTTCTGTTTTTCTATTATCTTAGAATATTTTAGGCATTTGTGGAAGAAATACTCTGCGTGCAAAAATAGTAATTAGAGACGAAATTATTGAACAAGTATCCCACTTTAAATATTTATGATGTGACATCAGCTGTGGGTATGATAAAGATATTGAACACAAAACACATCAGTTTCAAGCTATTTGTGGTACAATAAATGGAACATTGAATAATAAAGCTCATAAACAAACAAAATTAAAATTTTATAAAACAATGGCTGCCCCTGTCCTTTTGTATGGGAGTGAATCTTGGATTACCACTACCAAACAAGAAAGTAAAATCCAAGCAGCCGAGATGAAATTTTTAAGAAGAGTAAAAGGCTGCACTAGAATGGACCAGATAAGAAACGAGGATATCCGTGAAGAACTGCAGATCTACTCCATAAAAGAAAATATATTTAACAACAAGATACAGTGGAAAGAACATGTAGAAAGAATGGAAGAAAGAAGATTACCAAATAAAATTTTTCATTATTTTCCAAGAGGAAGAAGAGATGTCGGACGTCCTCGGAAGAGATGGTCTTAGATCTATTAGTGAAGACGGAACAGGCAACTCTTGCCTAAACCAGGAAGTGAAAAAGAAGAATATTTTAGGTTAAGGCTGGCAATAAGCCAATAACCTAGCAGGTAGATGGTTTCCCGCTCAATGCACTCCCGTTATGCGAATATTGCTTTTTTTCACCTCATGCACTCCCGTTAAGCGAAATAGCCCTATACTACGTCCCACTGTATTATGCTCCGGCTCTAAGGCATGGAGAAAGTTCTACAGTACAATTTTGCTTCTCTGAAATACAAACATTTCTAAGTGACAAAGAGGACAGATGGCTCAAATTTTATTTCTCTGTCTCATATATGGTGCTGAAACCGTTAAGTGACTGGCAAGATTATTTTTTATGTTGGTAACACTGAATTCAGTCTGTAGTCCTCATTCACAGGCAGGTGCTTCAAAGAAAAATTGGTGCGACGAATATTAGGCTGTAAAAATATATATAGTCCATTTTTGTAAGAGCCTATTTTGAATTTTTTAGTGCCTTTTTGCCTGCCTATTTTGAAATTTTTAAGTGCCTAACATCCGCACTTTAGTTATAAGGATATGAAATGTTCATGGAACTTCACCAAGTTTCAATAAGCTGTGATTAAATCAAGATAGAAAAAAAAGTATACGTTAATCTAAGGTAGGCCTACTATCAATGGCATTTAACGGAATGAAAAAATATTAATACTTGAGAAGATGAATTAATTACTTTTTAATACTAGTAGGAAATAAGCATTTTTTAAAAGAAAAATGATAATTAACATTTACATCTGTAATGAAAGCAGCCATAATTTTACATTGTATTTTACAGAACCATCGTTCATAAACTATTAGATCATATAGCTAATTAACTTAATATGGATAGTAATAAACTGAACTTAAATAAATAATAGTTTAAAAAACTAAAACAACACGCTTTCTTACAAAACCGAACTAAAAAATGATAAACAATTTTAATTTCCTACGCACTTGGGATAAAATTAAAGTGGTCAACAAAAAAATCATCTCCAAAACATACAGAATAAAATTAGAGTATTTTCTACAAAAAAATAATAATTTTACCATCAATAGCGTAGGGTGCTCTATATGAATTAATATATTTGATAATGAACAAATATTGGTGAAAGTAAAGTTTTTAAGAAGGAAACGTAAAAACCACAAAAAGCACTCCACACTTGTGATGGTAAAATTATTTTTTTTTGTAGACAACCCTAGTTTTATTCTATATGTGTTGGAGATGATTTTTTTGTTGACCTCTTTAATTTTATCCCAAGTGCGTAGGAAATTAAAATTATTTTTCACCTTTTAGTTCGGTTTTTTAATAAAACGTGTTGTTTTAGTTATTTTAAACTATTACACCAGTCAACAGTGATATTTGTTGCCTTTGATAAATAATTAATTTCGGATAATATATTTATGTTCACAATTTATGAAACTCTCTATGATTTTGGAAGATTTGCTCTGGTTTTTTTAAATCTTTATTTTCATTTTACACTACAAAAATTGGAAAATATGAATAAATATAACATATATATTTATAATGTCAATAGTTTTTAAAACAAAATAGTAAACACCGACGTAAATAGAAAGAAAACTATCCAAAACTCATGTTATACTTCAGTGAATGCCTTTTTATAAGATTTTCTTCTATAATTTTTTAGGGGACAATTTCTTTTTAAAAGCCAGCAGTAATCTGCCATCATGTGACTGTCCCATTTACCCTGATACCTTTCCTCCATTACTTTTAGGTCCTAGTGAAAGCGCACTCCCTGTTCGTCGTTATAATTTCCTAAATTATCCAGAAATCTATCCAGGTGACTGTTGAGAATGTGTAACTTTATACTCATATTTGCTCCTAGAATTTTGAAGCTAATCAATATATTTTGCACAATTTCTTTATAATTTAGTGCTTTATAGATACCTAGGAAAGTTGTTACTACCAATACAAAACCCTTCCAAGCTTGACTTTGCGGAAGTCATAACTTCGATAAAATTTGCATCTTTCATCAATTGCTGAATTTGAGGACCATCAAAAATTCCGCCTTTTAACTTTTATAGAGCTTAGCAAATTTTCTACAAATGTAATTTAAACATTTTCCTTCCTTGTCCAATGCTTCGACGAATTGTTTTATCATATCCAGATGCATGTCGTGAGTACTTTAAGGGCCGCATGCAAATACATTAGTCTCTACTCAAATTACTTCCAATCACTGGTGAGCTGACTCACCGTGAGCAATTGCTGAGATCGAATTAACGGCCAACTTACCGGTCATGCATGAAAGTTGACGTTTTCGTAATATTGGCAACGAATTACCCAGAATTCTCAGCGATAAAACCACTTCCGTTATTTTCGTCTGCTATAGAGGAATGCATTTACGCTTCATTTAAACCTTTTATATAAGGATTGGAAAAGAAATTGAAACCATTCAAATTTGTTTTTGTTCATAGTGTTCCTAATAACCTTGAAGGAAATTTAATAAAAAATGGCAAAGATAAAATCGATACTAGTAAATTGATAGATGTTGTATACAAAATCCAATGTGGTGATTGTGAAAAGTCTTATATAGGCCAAACAAAAAGATTTATAAGAAAAAGAATCGACGAACATAAAAAGAATATCAGTACACCAGGTGCAGAACTTTCAGTAATCAGTGAACATATAATTAATCAAAATCATAAAATGAAATGAAATGACATAAAAATTTTATACAAAGAAAATAATTACCAAAAAAGATTAATAGCAGAAATGGCCTATATAAAAAAGAACAAAATAAAGCATTAAATAAACAAAAAAATTTAAATGAATGGTGTGGAACATATGATTCCTTGCTAAAATATTTTTAATTATAAATTGGAATTTTAAATTTATTCATTTAAATTTGTATACATATATTTATCAAAATATTTAATTGTCTTGGTGATGGCAAGTCCCGCACCGTAGCCGAGTGGTTAACCCTTAAATTCGTAATGTATCCTTTTGGATACATCAGTTGGTTTAATTAATGTAATATTTAAAATAAATCAGAAGAAAACGAACAAAAAGAAAGCACTTAAATGTGTGTCTAATCATACAATATACCTAATAATAACATTTACACAAGATTCCGTTTTCACTGCGGTCCGCCACATTCAAATAACCAACAGAAGAAATTTGTGTTTTGCTAATTTAAGGGTTAAGGTAGGAAGCCTTGGCGCAGAGCTACGCGACTTGCGCTGGTTCGAGTCTCCATGGGGGAAGAAATTTTCTCATGGTATTTCGGCCAGTATGGGACCGGTGCCCACCCAGCATCGTGAGGCAATTGGGTAGCTACAATAAGTAGCGGCTCCAGGTTGAGGAACCAGCTATAACGGCTGGGGGACTCGACATGCTAACCACATGTCACCCCTACACTGGCTGTTGATCATCTACCTCTGTGATTGACACATGTGGATGTGAAGGGCCAGCAGCCGGCTGGTAAAGGGCAACCGCTGAAAAGTGGAAAGACCCGCAATCGGATTAGTCCCGCGCCGTAGCCGAGCGGTTAAGGTAGAAGCCTTGGCGCAGAGCTACGGGACTTGCGCTGGTTCGAGTCTCCATGGGGTAAGAAATTTTCTCATGGTATTTCGGCCAATATGGGACCGGTGCCCACCCAGCATCGTGAGGCAATTGGGTAGCTACAATAAGTAGCGGCTCCAGGTTGAAGAACCAGCTATAACGGCTGGGGGACTCGACATGCTAACCACATGTCACCCCTACACTGGCTGTTGATCATCTACCTCTGTGATTGACACATGTGGATGTGAAGGGCCAGCAGCCGGCTGGTAAAAGGGCAACCGCTGAAAAGTGGAAAGACCCTCAATCGGATCGGTGATGGCAACTATGTATAATAAATTTATAAACAACCATGTCTTGAAAATGATCTCACACAAGGAGATTGAAACGTCGACACAATAAATTTATGTTTTGACTGAAATAATGTTTATTTCTTGGTAATTGTAACACAAACAGTTAACAATCAACAGCGTCAATGAGGCCGTGATAGAAGCTTCAAACTTTTCTGTTTCCTGTAACGTTCCAATTGTGTTATTTTTGCAGTGTGGAAGAAATAAATGTTTGAAATCTCTTCCTTCTTTTTTAATAGCCCCATATTTTAAAAGAAATAATGTTTTCTTTTACGATATATACTTTATTTTTTTAATATATCAAATAAAACTCAAGACAAAATAACAAGATCCCACAATATGAAATTGATTCACTCCATATACTTATAATATGATTGCCATCATCGTAAATGTTATGTAATATCTTGTATTCGCTTTATCTGTAGATTTATTCAAGAAAATATTGTGTATAAAGGATATTTAAAATATACCATAAAATAATTAATTTCAATAGTATATTGCAAATTTTAGACCTTTTATTCTACAAACAAGACTTCCACTTTTCCAAGTATTACAGTATTGTTACTTCTGTGTGCATTCAAATGGAAATTTTGAGGAATTGGCAGAATTCAAATACCTAGGAACAATAATCACAAATAGAATGAGATGCACAAAGAAATTAAACATAGGCTCAATTCTGGAAATGCATGCTATTATGCATTGCAGAGACTTTTGATGTCCCAACTCCTTTCAAAAAACGTTAAGCTGAAAATATATAAAACTATTGTTCTACCAGTTATATTATATGGGTGCGAAACATGGACTCTTACTTTAAGGGAGGAAAGGAGATTACGAGTATTTGAGAATAAAGTTCTTAGGAAAATTTTTGGGTCCCGCGCCGTAGCCGAGCGGTTAAGGTAGGAAGCCTTGGCGCAGAGTTACGGGACTTGCGCTGGTTCGAGTCTCCATGGGGGAAGAAATTTTCTCATGGTATTTCGGCCAGTATGGGACCGGTGCCCACCCAGCATCGTGAGGCAATTGGGTAGCTACAATATGTAGCGGCTCCAGGTTGAGGAACCAGCTATAACGGCTGGGGGACTCGACATGAACCACATGTCACCCCTACACTGGCTGTTGATCATCTACCTCTGTGATTGACACATGTGGATGTGAAGGGCCAGCAGCCGGCTGGTAAAAGGGCAACCGCTGAAAAGTGGAAAGACCCTCAATCGGATCGGAGGAAAATTTTTGGACCAAAGAGAGATGAACAGACAGGTGAATGGAGAAGACTACATAACAATGAACTACATGGTCTTTATAGGAAGCCAGATATAATAAGAACAGTTATAAGTCCCGTAGACTGCGATGGGCAGGACATGTTGCGCGTATGGGGAATGAAAGACGTGCATGGAAACTGCTTGTAGGAAAGCCAGAAGGAAAACGCCCAGTTGTAGACCAAGAATGAGGTGGGAGAACAACATTAACTATGATTTGAGGGAAGTAGATTATACAGGGAATGATTGGAAAACATTAGCTCAGGATAGGGGTGTATGGAGAGCTTATGTCCGTGGGGCCATGAACCTACGGGTTCGATAGTGCCACATAGTAAGTAAGTAAGTAAGTAAGTGTGCATTCAGATTTTATCTATTTTGTTTCAGATGATGGAGCAGAAAATTGACTTGTTTCTTTATAATTTAACAAAAACGTTGCCAAGATCAATGGTTAAGGATAAATCGCCAAAAGAAGTTATCAAGAAATTTATGAGTACATTTCAATTCTTCGATGGAGGGTTGGAGACTTCAGTAGCAAATAAAATATCTAACTCAGCTCTACTAGCTCTGAATTTGTGTCCTGAGGAAGAAACGTACAACGTAGCTTACAAATATATAATACCTAAAGTTATACGTACAGAGGTATCCGCGATAGAATTTTCTCAAGATTCTCGTCACATGAAATTAGACATTTTAAGAAAAGGACCGAATCCACTTTTGTTAACTGCAATATTTCGACAACTACCCGAATTAAAAATCTCGTAACCCTGAATTTAGGAAAACTTGAGTTTAATAAGGATTCAGACCACACAGGCGATAATGTTGCAATAACATTTCCAAAATCTTTGCAAGAATTTAGTGCTTCAGGATTCTTTGTGAACGATTCATTAATAAAAACTCTCTGTTTATGTTGCAAAGACTTGAGAAGCTTAAATATCAATAGATCGAATGTACGTCCAAAGAGTATAGCCAGTATTCTGGAACTGAAGAAACTGGAAAAGCTATTAATGTCTTACACAACACGTTACTTTCTTGACGATCACATTATGGAGTTGTTAATGGGGCTACAGATGAATACAGATTCTGATAATCATTTTCCGAAACTGAGAGTGTTAGAATTGGATAACATGTCCGAGTTAAACTTGAAATTTTTAGTTGAAAATTTCCCCATGCTAGAAGGACTTCATTTATCTAAACAAATGTGTCTAGATTTTGAAGTATTACATAAGCTTGAAAATTTGAAAGAGTTTACTGTGAGTGATATCAATAACAGGTACATATACAATAATATGCCTACAAATATGGAAACAGGTAATGATTATTTCGATCCAGTGTACGAATTTCTGACAAAAGTTGGATCAGCATTACACCATATAAAACTCGAAACGCGTGTACAAATGGATTTAATGAAAATTTTGAGACTTTGTCCTAAGTTAAAGTGCCTCCATTTGAACGCTCCTTTCTTAAAGGATCCGAGCGAGGAAGATTTGCAAACCGCCTCGTCATGTTTTGAAGAGCTAGAATGTATCTCTCTTGAAGTAAACGAAATTTGGACCAGCATTCTGCTATGTAAATGTAAAAATTTAAAGCAACTTTGTGTGTCTAATGTCGATAAAACAATTCTACTAGATATATTACATAAAAATAGATTGGATCAACTCGAAGAATTAACTTGGGACTCACATGATCGAACCAACTCTGAATATGTAGTGCATTGTTTGAGGAATAATTGTAGAAAGTTGAAAAAAGTATTTGGGATTAGGGACAAGAAATGTTACAGAAGTACAGTTATATTCATTTAAAAACATTGAAAACTCCCAGCTCTCATGTCCTTTACATGATAAATCAATAATACAGTGATTGACGCTGTAGTCTCGAGGTAGCATGCTGCATTGTCATGATCCTCGCCCGTACAAGTTTACTGGGTGAGGTTTTTTCCCGGTTTTCCCACACATGTAAGATAAATGTCATGAAAATTTAAGGCTCTAACGCAGGCATGGGGAACTGCCGAATGAGGGGTAGTATGACATCCTTCCTCATTCCACCCTTCATTGATCTCGTAACTGTTGTCATTATCGTCTCGCATACCATGCAGTATCAGTGGCGGTACACCCTTATAACCTGAAACATATATACTGCTCGGGACCAGCTCCGTGTGTCTGAAAGGAATTTGCTGTCTCAGCTGTTAGTACTATGAGAAGCATAGAAGTGTACCTCCTCCCACTCCCCACACTTCTCCCCGCAAACACACAGAGCTTGGTCTCGAGCTGTACTAATCCCTTCCATTCTTACGTACATTACGTGTAACGTTTGAAGAGCGCGTAGAGGACCGCTGATGCCTTTTTCTTGACACTAATTTGTCTATGTCAGGCTGGATAGTACTCTTTAGAGATGCGTAATACTGAGACTAGGGTGTTATCGTTTATTCTGGATTTGGTATGGTTCAACTTCGAAAATAATTGTTCGCATGTATAAGTCGAACCAAACATTGCGAGAATGTGGCCTGCAAAATCTCTCATGTTGGGATACGAGTCTATTGACAACAACCTGTATAGTTCCAAGCCTTCCGTGCCACAAACAACTTCCGTGCCATTCTGAATACAAAAATAATCATTTTCCCAGTCAGTATTAAAATGGTATCGGTGTTTAGAATTTGCCATGCTCACGCTGAATTGTACGCCACTGACTCTCACTGCGTATTGTTAATCACTGTATACCTGCGTCTGCAGTGCAAGTACAAATGAGTGGAATGGGTATTGGCGGAGAGGATTTGTTATGAGCTCCCGGAGCCCCAGTTCCCCATGCCTGCTCTAACGGTTCCAAAATATCATATCATCAGTGTCATATACGCCTGATTAATTTTAGGTTAATTTAAGGCCTCTCCTGGCGCATCATTACCACTCACATATCATGGGGGCAATGTAGCCCCGCCTTCCTGGCCTCCCATCCTAATAAGTGGGTTACAAATACGCATGCCAAGAGAGAAGATCAGGAATGTCGAAAAACAATCTGAGACATTTGCAAAAAAAATGATTAACGCTAGAAAGTTAATGAAGTGAAAGTTATGTTAGTGTATATAAATTAAATGTATAAAATGCTATTTTTTATTGTGAAAAATGTACTACTTCTGTATAAATTAACTCATTTGTAAGAATATATTTAAACTTGTTCAATGTCAATGTGTTCTCTTTAATTTCATCAAATTTGTTCTTCTTTTAAAACTGCTGTTGCAAGTCTTATAGATTTATTCCTGTTCCTGTAGATAATTCCGTCTATCTGATCCAGTTATCAGGAGCAGCCAACCACAAAAGAGCTCACACACAGTGGAACGCTTGGAAAACATGGAATGCATTATGCTTATCCTATCTGTTCCTAACCTGTCCGCACTCCCACGGTCTTTTGTCAGGCTACCTAAAACCATCATCATCATCATAGTACATTCACGAATTTAGGCCATTTGTTGACCTGTTTCGGCCTCAAGAGAAACACCATCCAGAAGTTTTTTGAGTGGACGTCCTGGTCTTCTTCTTCCTGCAGGTTGATATCTTAACATTAGTTTGGGTATTCTGTGATCTTCCATTCGATGAACATGTTGTATCCATCTTGACTTATAATCAGAAATTTTGTTTTCTAAAGATTCCATGTATAATTCTTCTAAGATGTCTTCATTTTTTTTGTGATCTAGTAGTGTGCATCCTGCAGTCCTCCGAAGATATCTCATTTCAGCAGATCTAAGTCTCTGTATATCCTTCTGTTTCAACGTCCATACTTCGCTACCATACAAAAGAGTTGGAAGAGCCAGTGTTTTATACACTTTCAGTCTTGAATGCTTACCTGAAACCAGTTTTACAATATTCCTCAACCTAAAATACACTCCATCAAGGGGAAATCTAACAGAAAATCGGGCAGTAGTTCCGACAACACTCCAGTCGCTAGCCGAACACGTCTGAATACAGGCGTTTGATCTAATCTCAAATATGTAATTAAGGACACCTACACAACATAAAATATAATAATCATCATAAAATATTCAGGAGTGATGAGAGTTGAACCTTCCATCACCAAAGAAGAACTCAGAGAGGCCAAATATAAAATCACAAACTCTTCAATAGGGCTCAAAAAAAGTATCGGTATCGATTCAAATACCTAGGAACAATAATCACAAATAGGAATGAGATACACAAAGAAATTAAACATAGGCTCAATTCTGGTTATGCGTGCTATTATGCATTGCAGAGACTCTTGATGTCCCAACTCCTTTCAAAAAACGTTAAACTGAAAATATATAAAACTATTATTCTACCAGTTATATTATATGGATGCGAAACATGGACTCATACTTTAAAGGAGGAAAGGAGATTACGAGTATTTGAGAATAAAGTACTTAGGAAAATTTTTGGACCAAAGAGATGAATAAACAGGTATATGGAGAAGACTAGTAAGTATCGGTGTTTACAAAATTCGTGTCTCCACTGCCTGCTCGGAGCAGAGACTCTGTCTGTTAGACTCTGCTCAGTAATTGAACTGTTTGTGTGACGTGTGCTGAACGCCGAACCAACAAAAAGTCAAATATGAGTTCATTCTTACACAAACCGGACTGTACTAGAAGTCTGTCCCGATTACCGCGTGTCAACGTGCAGTTTGTAAACACAGCGGTCTAAGTACGAAGCAGCCTAGCCTGTAACCGATACTTACTTACTTACTCACTGGTACTATCGAACCCGTAGGTTCATGGCCGCGCGGACATTAGCTCTCCATACATCCCTATCCTGAGCTAATGCTTTCCAATCATTCCCTGTATAATCTACTTCCCTCAAATCATAGTTAATGTTGTTCTCCCACCTCATTCTTGGTCTACCAACTGGGCGTTTTCCCTCTGGCTTTCCTACAAGAGGCTTCCATGCACGTCTTTCATTCCCCATACATGCAACATGTCCTGCCCATCGCAGTCTACGAGACTTGACTGTTCTTATTACATCTGGCTTCATATAAAGACCATGTAGTTCATTGTTATGTAGTCTTCTCCATTCACCTGTCTGTTCATCTCTCTTTGGTCCAAAAATCTTCCTAAGAACTTTATTCCCAAATACTCGTAATCTCCTTTCCTCCCTTAAAGTAAGAGTCCATGTTTCGCACCCATATAATATAACTGTTAGAATAATAGTTTTATATATTTTCAGCTTAACGTTTCTTGAAAGGAGTTGGGACATAAAAAGTCTCTGCAATGCATAATAGCATGCATTTCCAGAATTGAGCCTATGTTTAATTTCTTTGTGCATCTCATTCCTATTTGTGATTATTGTTCCTAGGTATTTGAATTCAGCCACTTCCTCAAAATTTCCCTCATTTGTCATTATCTGTCCATTTCCATTATATACTGAATTTCTACGTGTGACCATATATAGCCTGTAACCGATACTCTACTTAAACCCTACATAAAACGCATCACAATAAAATATGATAAACTCACCTACGTAGTCCGACTGAATTTCCCTAACAAAGGAGAAACAGAAACGACACTAAATGAAGGAAGGACATCTTAGGAAAGATATACAGAGTCTGACCACCTCTCGAACGGTACAGACACATTCCATGCAGAAACTGCCAACGGTGTGGGCCCAGCCAAACGCAACGCCATCCCACAGAAATGTCACAGGTGCCGTCAACAGCCTTCTAAATGTACTCATCAGAAAAAAAAGCAAATAAACTTTTCTTACTGCGCTGCATGCAATATAAAGGGTTGTTACAAAGGGCAAAATAAATTCCCCAAAAAAACCGCCACCTGCCAAAAATTACAGTCCCCTACTTCCACAGATACAAAAAAAAAAGAAGCTAAACTCAGCACAATAGTTTGGATTATCCCCACCCCAAGCGCGAAACTCCCATAAGGCCCTGGCCTACCAGCCGGCTGCAGACACTCTCCTCAAATACAGACGAAGTTACAATAAACGTATCACATGATGAGATTCTTAAAATCACCGACGAAAATATCTTAACAGCTACCAAAAACCTGGAAAACTACATAGATGAGAAGCTGCAACTACTCAAAGAACAATTAATGAAATCCTTCCTAACCATCACTTACAACCAAACCGACAATTCTGAAAAGCCACTACTCAAAACCGGGCCACTCCATACTGATTAGGACAGTGCGCTATAAACCGGAACGTAGAGGGTTCCATTCCCGGTGAGGTCAGGATTTTTAAAAACTATCCAAACCTTCCGGTGGCTTCATGACCCTGGTGTCGGCTAAGCCTCTAACAGGAATGAGTACCTTAGAATTGGTTAATAATTTAAGTATGTTAAAATTTTACTTAAAATATTTCTTTTTTTTATTTTGAAGTGCAATGGATTTAAGCCCCATATATAAAGAAACAACTCTATATTTTGTTAGAATATAAACGCTTTTTCTGGGGGTAAAGGCTGCCGTTACGCAGGACTGACATCAAGTGCCAATTGTCTAAAATAAGTGGGAGCCTTTGCGTCCTACTATCCCAAGGGTCCCCTATCATCTGCAGGGGAAGTACTTTATCTTTTACTACTCAAAACTATAGCCAAGAGCGCAGCCAAGAAAGTCCAAAAATAATTGTCAACTTTGTTCCATCCAGCACACACATATTTACACAAAAAATGGCCTAGATGAACACCGTAAACATAGTTATAACTAGTGCGAGGATATTTATGAAATTAAATGTTTCAAACTATTAGAGAACAATTACATTTTATGATCTGTAAAATCAAGTTAAGACCAAAACATTTTTTTTTTCATATATCATAACACCTTCTAGGAAAACGCCCAGTTGGTAGACCAAGAATGAGGTGGGAGAACAACATTAACTATGATTTGAGGGAAGTAGATTACACAGGGAATGATTGGAAAGCATTAGCTCAAGATAGGGATGTATGGAGATCTTATGTCCGCGCGGCCATGAACCTACGGGTTCGATAGTGCCAGTGAGTAAGTAAGTAAGTAAGTAAGACAGACGAAAATTCCTCAGTATCCCATCCGCGGCAAGACAAATAGATTTGATAAAAGATAATAATTGATTAGGGAGACATGGAATGACCAAGTGGAGGCTTTTTCACAACTACAGAACAAAAACGTAAGAATAATAACCACCGCTCTTTCTGGCAGGTAGCAACCATTTCATTTTCCTTACCTAAGAACTGTCCTTATTTTGTGATTGGATTAAAATATTTAAATATAGGAAATACTGCTACAGCGTCTCAATTTCATTTACAACTCTGGATAATAGATTTATTTTATGAAATTTTCACTTGATAATACATGTCTCAAAATATAATTAGCCCTATAAATAGGCCTAATTATCTTATAAATAATGTTACTGTAAGTAAAGTGATCCCACTACAGACCCGGAGGTCCTTGGGGTAGTAGGAGGTTAAGGTTTCCACTTTTTCTAGACAATCGGCACTTTATGTCAGCCGGGTTGTCAGCCCTGCGTGACGGCCGCCTTTACCCCCAGAACAAGCGTCTGGTACTCATTTCCGTTAGAGGTTGAGTCGACCCCAGGGCCATAGTGCCGCCAGAGGGTTTGGGTCAGTTTAAAAAAATGTTACTGTAAATAGTTTAATTTTAAATTAAATGGTGATATAATAATAATAATAATCTGTGCACCGTTGTGGTAATGCAGCGGGCCCGGGTTTGATTCCCGGAAGAGACAGACTATCTTGTTTCCTCGGTGATAGTTTTAATTTATCTCGGGGTTTTTCCTCACCTCTAAGAAAATGTCAGGCAACTTTAAGGCCAAACGGTCCTCAAATATCATCTGGCCATCATTATAGGCTAATCATTAACATCTCCATATAGGATTACTGATCGAACTAGCGTTTAGTTTAAGCGAATTTAGCTTTCTATTGACATGTTTGTGGCGCCAAATTATATCCTGATATTTGTGCTACTTTATCAGTGCACTTCTTTTATTAAACTTTCAGTGTTTGCTATTAATATAGGCAAATAATTAAATTCTATAACTTGTTATATAATTTTTATTTCCACTTCTAATTTGCATCTTACTGGTTCTTTTGATTTTATTAAGCATCTTATCATATTCGTGTAAATTTCCATATTGTATTTTCTGGCATTTATATTAAATTGATGTAAAGATCTTTGTAAATTAACTTCAGATTCTGAAAGGAGAACGATATCATCTCAGTAACATATTAAGTGAAATCTAGTGTTTCCCATTTTATAACCCAAACGTGGTGGTATGTTTTCAATAATTGTATCCATTATCTATCTATCTTCGGGTTTTTACAGCTGCTGCCGTCTTCCCGTGCCAAACCTCCAAAGCCTACGGTCTTGGGCATCTTCGATGCTTAGCCCTCTAGCTTGCATTACTGTCTTCATGTTTTCCTTCCATGTTAACCTTGGTCTTCCTCTTTTCTTCTTTCTGTTAGGATGCCATTCATATAGTTGCTTCGGCCATCGCTCATCTTCCATTCTTAAAACATGTCCTAACCACTTTAATTCCTTTTCCTCAATTCTTTCAATTATGCTTTCTTCTGCTTCCATTTTGTTTCTAATTTCCTTATTTGTGACACGTTCTAATTTAGACTTTCTGGCACTTCTTCGTAAATAATCCATTTCTAGAGCTATTAGTCTATTCTTGTAGTACTTATTGATTGTCCATACCTCACTTCCGTACATTGCAACAAATTCCACCAATGTTTTACCAATATATTTTTTTGTGTCTTTCCAAATATGCTTATCCCACCATATGGAATTTAATGATGATATTATTTTGCTACTCAATTCAATTCTATGTTTTATGTTCTCTTTGCCTATACCTTCGATGTTATCCATAATCATTCCCAAATATTTAGTTTGTTTCACTTGCTTTATTTGGATTCCATCTTCCAATACTAAGTTTTCTCTTTCATTGCTATTTATTGCCAGATATTCTGTTTTTTGTAAATTTACTGTGAGACCCCATGATTCATATGTGCTTTTCAACCTTTTTATCATGAATTCCATATCAAAATTAATATTAAATAAGAATGGACTTAAAGAGTCAGCTTGCCTGATGCCCTTTGAGAACGTTATTTCTTTTGTTTGCTGTTATTTTGCTTTGATTACTGTTTTACAGTGTGTGTTAATTGATAGTATTGCTCTAAACAGTTCATTATGAATTTCATCCTCTCTCAAGATATCTATATCTTCAAGCTGTACTCTATCAAAAGCTTTCCTCATATCTATGAAGCATAAGAATACTGGTTTATTGAACTCCCATGATTTTTCCACAATTTGTGTAACTATGTAAATTGCATCTACATGATGTAAATAGGGGGAATGCTTTCAATATTGAATTTTACTAGTGATTATTATTGTACATTCTTTCATTGCTGGTGTAGACATCCAGTATCCATCCCCACACCACATTCCTTGGGAAGATTACAATATAAAAATTAACCATGCTGCTGAACAAGGAACAGTCACCATCATCATCCTTGCAAGTATTTAAATAATAATAATAGGTATAATTGCAGCCAATGGCCATGTAGAAAGAACTGTCTTACAAAAGTCTGTTATCGATGTTCCTATGTTTTTACACTGTAATAGGTGATATCGGTCGCAGTGCGACCCACATAGTTTGCACTTGCACTTTTCTTCTGGGTTATGGCGCTTCACGGTTGTGCATATCCTGTGGTGGAAACCATGGACCGCGACTCTCGTCACGGTGTGTCTCAGGTCGTATCTGGCTGCTGTCCATTCCCTGTAGATCATCGCATCCGTTGCGTAGAACTCAGGCCATATCTGTTCTCTCTTCTCGTTGAGTTCCCACAGCAGTTCTTTGTAGGCATCTGTTGCCGGCACGAGAAGGTCCAGGTGGAGCTCTTCAATGAAGAATGGTTCCTTTGTCAGTATGTATGTTAGGCGTGAAGGCGTGTATTTTGATACGCTTAACGCTGTCTTTAAAAAGTGTGCTTTGACTTTCTCTATTTCCTCTAGGTTTGCCTTATTTAGGTTCTTCCAAATCACTTCTATTCCATAAGTCATGATTGGTGCTATTTTTAAGCGGAAGATGGTCATTGCTGTCTCCAGGGATAGTTTACTCAGGCTTTTAATGCTGTTCGTTGCTATTCTGGCCGCTAAGGCGCGTTCTTTGATGTGCTTATTGAAGGTGTCACCTCGGCTCTGCAGTGTGATCCCTAGATATTTGAACTGGTTTACATTTTGCAGTGGGTCCCCCTTATACCGAATGCAGTCATTCGCTGCGAGTCTTCCTCCTTTCCTGAAGGTCATTTTTACTGTTTTCTTCTCATTTATTTCTAGGTCGTTCTTTTCGGCCCATGCTACGAGTTTGTCGAACGCTGTTTGAGCTTTTTCGATGTCTTGGGATGTAATCACCATGTCATCAGCGTATGCCAAGATTTGGACGTTTTCTGTTTCTATCTCTGTGGGTATTTTTGCTGTTGCTATTATGCAAGTATTTAAATAGAAATATTGATAAGATTCCCTTCCATCCTTACTTTTCTATTAAAGACACTTTCGGATTCTTAATTAGACCATGTGGTCTGTTACGGTCTCAAAGAGAAGTTTTCCATCAAGCGCTTTTTTGGACGTCCCAGCGATCTTTTGCCTTGGGGGCAGTAACGAAGCATGGCTTTTGGAATTCTATGAGATGACATTCCTTGAAGATGGGATTTCCAGTTATTCTGTTAGTTTTGTATGTGGTGAAGAATGGGTTCTACATCCAACTCTTCCATAAACAAGGGACAGTCTACATAGAAAAAAATAATTGTTTTCTTAATTGTCAATTCTGAACAATAGATGGTTTACCACCGACCTACCACGCTGCATATTGTCCCAATATGACTACTTACGGTAGGTAGAGCGGTTAACAAAACCCCCCCTTCCAATAATTTGGAATAAAGGTACGTACACACATGCACGCCTCGAACACGAGCGGCGCGCGCGCTGCTCGTGTTATTTTCGTCGAAATTATTAATTTCAACGAACCTCCTGCGATCCACAGGAAACCCACAAACCTTCAGTAGACATTTTGCAGAGACAAAGGCCTACACTTAGTCATTCCATGTCTCCTTATTCAATTATTTCTCTTCTGTCAAAACTATTTATTTTGTTCTGGATGAGATACTGAGGAATTTTTACCTGTGTACCATATTACATTGTCAAATAATTTCAAAACTACAATCACTTAAGAAATGTTTTTAACCAATTATTGAAATTTTATTTTTTAAAAATTGAAAAATATGAAGGAATATTAAATTTTTACTAAAATATGAACATTTCGCCAAAATATTATGAAATATGAAAAAAGTATGTTGGTCTTATTTGATTCTATAGATTATAAAATGTAAAGATACTGTATGGAGCAACAACAATTTTTATAGAACGCAATTATAGTATTATAAAATATTATTTTTAATAATAACATAAGTACAATTTACAAATGTAATAAATTACAAAATTATGTATAGTACCAGTATTATTTCATTATTTGGCAAATAAACAGTATATTCCCTTTCCGGTCTCCCGTCGTTCCCTGGCTTGTCGTGCATTCTTTCCCAAAAATCGGGACTTTTTTTAAAATGCCGCGGGACGCAGGACAAATTGTTAAAAATAGGGACTGCCCCGCCAAAATCGACTGGTTACCTTACACAATACGCTTATTACTGGTGTGTGTTTATATATTGTATTGTTTTTGTGATACTTCATACATAACATTATGAAATGAACGTCTTTAGTACACACGAAAATAAATAGATAACATTGGGGAAAGAAAAAAACAGGCATGCTGTAACAATATTGTGAAATCATTTTTTTTATTCCTTAGAGTAAAAAATATCGATAGACATGAACGTGCACAATAACCTGACGATCTTCACTATTTATTGTAGCGCCAAACCAACAATACTAAGTTATGTGTCAACAATATAACAATATTTTACTTTTTCTCGCCGGTAGGAAGAAAGCAAACTAATTATTTTCTTCCTGCCCTCCGGAGATATATCCTTTTTATCTCCTATTTCCCTCCAGGCATCTCCTTTCCATGATTTTTTAAAATGATCCTTATGTTGAGGATCCCACAATAATTGTTTGTTTCTATAAAGATCAATAAGTTTTAACATTATAATTACTCTTACTTACTTACTTACTCACTCACTGACACTATCGAACCCGTAGGTTCATGGCCATGCGGACATAAGCTCTCCATACATCCCTATCCTGAGCTAATGCTTTCCAATCATTCCCTGTATAATCTACTTCCCTCAAATCATAGTTAATGTTATTCTCCCACCTCATTCTTGGTCTACCAACTGGGCGTTTTCCTTCTGGCTTTCCTACAAGAAGTTTCCATGCACGTCTTTCATTCTCCATACGCGCAACATGTCCTGCTCATCGCAGTCTACGAGATTTAACTGTTCTTATTATATCTGGCTTCCTATAAAGACCATGTATTACACATCCAAGTTAACTGTTCACCGGCGGAGGGGAAGAGTTTTAGCGCTAGTGTCGCCGACCTACTAAATCTGCGGAAGGGATGTAGGAGAAAACTGTACATCCGATCACGTATTGAAATTTTTCAACTTCAAATGTGGGGGGAGAATCTCTAACATGTGTGAAAGATCTTAACATAGTTGTCAAATTAGTCAATTAAGCACGGAACGCTCAAGCGGTCGGATCATTTAAAATCACAGTATTTGTCGTCTCTCTGTTACCAGCCTCACAATAAATCACAAGTGGCAACATGTAATGAGAAGGGACAGCTCATTCCTAGACGTAACCCCAAAAGTAACAGGGTTGTCAAGTTAGTCATTCTGCCACTGACCGCGCAGAACGACGGATCATTAAAATACATAGTATTTGTCAGCTCTCTACCTGCCAATCAAACAACATAATACAAAGGACAGGAAGTGGCAACATAGTAAGGAAGAGAAAGATGAATACATTTTGTTAGTTAACATATTTTCCGCCTGCACAAAACATTTGGATGGGTAATAGTTCATTGTTATGTAGTCTTCTCCATTCACCTGTCTGTTCATCTCTCTTTGGTCCAAAAATTTTCATAAGAACTTTATTCTCAAATACTCGTAATGTCCTTTCCTCCCTTAAAGTAAGAGTCCATGTTTCGCAAATATTAATTACTCTCAGTGAAAAATAATTTTAAAAAAGTACTGTATAATAAGTTTTACCATGTTTCCCTCTGATCACTCCATATTCAAATAATAGTAAGGTGCGCGCCGAAAACAACAAACCTCTCAAGTACCCGTCCAAATCTAAACAGCGAACCATCAAAGTGTTCGTGAAAAAACCCGACAATGAGTGGATCGTGGTACGTCGCAAGTGCGCGGCGCGCGCGCGCACCTTAAAACCCCGTCCAAATTTGACGAACATGGTGCGCGCGCAAGTGTGTACGTACCTTAACACATCACTTACTACCCAACAACAATAACGTATAGCCGGTGTGGGGAAGAAAAGGCTCTAGTGTTGAAGAGGGGAAAAAGTCTCCTTCCACCGTTGGTACAAGCCAATGACTGAGCAAGTGGTATAATCAGTGGCAAAATAAAATGGTAGATCCATTTGAAATAGTAGATGAATTAATGATAGATGGTATGCTTAATATTTCTGTACAATGTGACGCACAAAGAGATTAAATCAGCACTGATTTCAGCTGCTCTATGACAAACAAAAGTAGTATAACAAACATTACTGGAGAATTAGGTGTTCATTCATTGTATTAATTTCAAGTTAAAATGGGGAGATTATTTTTATTATATTTATTAGTATTATTATTTATTTAGAAAATTAATACAAGAATATAGTTTATGGGGTTTAAAGATCAATATGGATAAATCTAGATACATGACAATAGGGGATCTTCCTCAAGATTTAATACTAGAAGAAAATTTAGGGACAATTAAATACACTGAAAAATATAAGTATTTGGGAATTAAAATTTCTAAAGATGGAAAACAAGAAACAGAGATAAGAAACAGGACCAATATAGGAAAGTATGCTATATGTGCCCTAAATGGAATAGTATGGGACAAACATATCTTCAAAGAAACAAAAAAAAACTATTTTTAATACAATAATCAGAAGCATTATTACCTATGGAGCTGATGTGTGGGCTTTAAATGCACAAATGAAAAAAAAAAAAAAATTACTCGCCACTGAAATTGACTACTGGAGACGTGCTGCAAGAATATCCAGGAAGGATAAAATCAGAAATTCATATATAAAAGAAAAAATGCAGGTACAATATTCAATATTAGATTTTATAAAGAAGAAACAATTAAATTGGTACGGACACATTAGAAGGATGGAAGAAGGAAGACTACCTAAGATAATCATGGATTGGGAACCACAGGGAAGGAAAAAGAAGAGTAGACCAAATATTACGTGGATTCAGGGAATCAATGAAACTAAGAGGGAATGGGAAATAGAAGAAGATATATAGATGAACAGACAAGAATGGAAAAATGTGTTGAAACAAATGTGTAGCTAACTGTGAACATGGGTACCGGAAAAATGTATATTCATTGTAAAAGCCGGAATAATAAAAATTATTATTATTATTATTATTATTATTATTATTATTATTATTATTATTATTATTATTATTATTATTATTATTATTAAATAACGAACTCACTGGCACTATCGAACATGTAGGTCCATGGCCGCGCAGACGTGAGATCTCTATGCATCCCTATCCCAACCCAACGTTTTCCAATCATCCCCTGTATAATCTACTTCCCTCAAATCATGATTAATGTTATTCTCCCACGTCATTCTTGGTCTACCAACTAGGCGTTTTCCCTCTGGTTTTCCTACAACAAGCTTCCATGCACGTCTTTCATTCCCCATTCGTGCCATATGTCCTGCCGATAGCAGTCTACGAGATGTAATTGTTCTTACAAAGACCATGTAGTTCACAGTTAAATAAACTTCTCCATTCACCTGTCTGTTCATCCTCTTTGGTCCAAAATTGTTCCTAAGAACTTTATTCTCAAATACTTGGAACCTTCTTTCTTCGCATCCATATAACTGGTAGAATAATAGTTTTATATATATTCAGTTTAACGTGTTTTGAAAGGAGTTGGGACAACGAAATTCCCTGCAATGCATAATAGTACGCATTTCCAGGATTGAGTCTATGATTAACTACTTTGTGCACCCCATTCCTGTTTGTGATTATTGTCTATTATTATTATTATTATTATTATTATTATTATTAATATTATCATCATGATCATCATCCGCAGATGTGGTCTCCAGCTAGCGTGCTTCCTTGTTACGCAGAGGGTCCCGGTTTGATCCCTGTTCGGGACAAGTCTCCTAGGTGATGGGTTTTCCCGAGGTTTTTCGTCACCTGTAAGACTAATTGGAAAAAAAAAAAAAGAAACTTTACGGCTCAAACGATCCTAGAATATCATATACCCATCATTAACATATTCATTTAAGTTTAGGATTAAGGCCTCTCCTGGTGCATCATTACCACTATCATCACGTATCACCGGGGCAACGTAACTCCACCTTCCAGTCGCGCCAATTGCAGAAGTGGGTTACAATAAATCCATGCCAGGAGAGAATACCAGAATGTAGAAATGACAACGTGGTTGCATTGAATAAAAAATATTATTATTATTATTATTATTATTATTATTATTATTATTAGATAGATAGATAGATCATCGGTTTGTTAATGTATTTGATATCATCCGATTCCTAATAGCCAATTTTGTCGGTCCATCCAATCTCCTAGTTGTAGATGTTTCTCCTTCATGTATAAACACATTCCCTGACTCCAGGAGGTTTTAGGTCTTCATCTGCCTCGCTTCCCTCAGGTTTCCATTCCAAAACAGATTTTGGTAGTCGATCCTCTTCCATTCGCTGGACATGTCCGTACCATCTTAATTGCTGAGTTTTAATATAATATAAAATAGTACCTTCAATCTTCATTTTCTTCCTTATAACTGAGTTCATAATTTTTTCTCTTCTTGAAATTCTTGTTGCCCTTCGTATAAAATCCATTTCCGTTGCCAAAAGATACTTATTTGTTTTTGTTGTTAATGGCCAAAGTTCTGCTCCATAAGTAATGATGATTTTAACAATTGTATGATATATATTCATTTTATTTTGATTACATATATTTTTATCCTACAATATTCCATTGAGGCAAGCAATTGCAAATTTTCCTTTATTATTTCTATTTCTTATTTCCTCTTCCTAACTCACATTTTTATTTATTTTAATTCCTAAATATTTTATCTCACTACAAGATTTTATTGTTTCTCCAGACTCCAAAATTAAATTTTGTTCTGGTTCACCAATTGATAAATATTTTGATTTTTTCCATGTTCAAATTTAATCCCCATTTTTCATATTCTTCTATTAATTTTCTAGTCATATATTCTAAATCTTCATAATCCTGTGCAATTAACAATTGATCATCTGCAAAATGTAAGTTGTATAAAGTTTTGAAATAGGAATCCCCATGCTTGAAAATTTTCTCCTCCAATTCTTTAATATTTCATGTACATATATTTTAAAAGCCCACCGCTGTGATCTCGAGGTAGCGTGCTGCCTTGTCACGCAGCGGGCCCGGGTTCGATCCCCGGTCGGGGCAGTTTATCTGGGTGAGGTTTTTATCGGGGTTTTTCCTCACCTGTAAGACAAATGTCAGGAAAACTTTAAGGCCCAAACGGTCCCCGAAATCATATGGCCATCATCATCAACACCTTTATCATTATCATCATCATAATCATCCTTCACAGGCGTGGAAAGAACGGGAAGCTACCACACCTACACAATTCCCTAGTAAAGCTGCAAGCATAGCATGAAAATGCTATTATTGCAGTGAAGGACCTGCCTTCGGGCAGAAATACTATGGATGGATATTTTAAACAGAGCTGGTGATAGACCTTGATAAAGACATTATTTATCATGATACCATGTGACAATTTACTGCTAATTTTAATTTTAGATATGCAATTGTCATATAAATTTTGTATAGCTTTATTTATTATAGTCTTAATTCCCATACGTCTTATTATTACTATTATTAACATGGATAGGAATTTTCAAATCGTCCTTTATTTTCTCCTCTTCGCAAAACTAGATATGTTCTCAATAATTTCATTGTGAATATACGGTTACTTGTAACTAACAACTGACTGTACACGACTAACGAAAAGTAAACACTGTCACTGCAACCTGACACAAGGGTCTACTTACCTGCAACCCCTACTCAGTCTTATCACATTTCTTTAGTTCCCAGTTTTTCTGCATTGATAGTTAATGTGGCTGAGTAATACCTGAAATTGTTTTGCAACATAAACCAACAGTAAAGATATGGACTTTGCACATTGAACATTGAACTTTTTGGTGTAGTGTGTGCTATAAATAGTGTAAGATCGTTAATGTTATATATCAAGTTGAATTCGATAAGCGAAGATGGCTGAATATAATCACGAAGACTTTTTGAAACGAATTGAAGTAAGTAAAAGTATATTATTTCATTATGTCTACAGCATTTTCACAAAATTTACGGATATGCTATCCTTCGGGTCGGACGAAAATTCTTCTAAGTTCTATAGAATCGCAGTGCGCATGCGCTAGTGCTCCAATTATCCCAGGGAGATAAATGCAACCTCCAGCAGTTGGCGGTATCTCTATGAGAAGTCAGTATGACCAACATTGACACAAAATTCCCAGAACTTGTCTAAAAATGTATAATTTATTTTACGTATCAAAACACATTTAAAAAGCAAGGAACCTAAAAGCTAACCAAACCTAAATCAATTGCTGTAACACAAATCAATTACTCTAACGTAGGTGAAATCCAGGGAACGTGGAATCACATTTAAAAAGGAAGGAACCCAAAAGCTAACCAAACCTAAATCAATATTTAAAAAGCAAGGAACATAAAAGCTAACCAAACCTAAATCAATTACTGTAACACAAATCAATTACTCTAACGTAGGTGAAATCCAGGGAACGTGGAATCACATTTAAAAAGCAAGGAACCTAAAAGCTAACCAAACCTAAATCAATTACTGTAATACAAATCAATTACTCTAACGTAGGTGAAATCCAGGGAACGTGGAAATGGTTGGCAACATCTGGAGTATTTTGTGTTGTTGGTGGTGGCAACGTTGGAACAACATAGGAAGTGGAGGGAAAATAACAAAGAGTAGGAAGTAAGCAATGTAGCACTACCGTGTTTTACGCAAATATATAAATATGAAAAAAAAACTCGTTGCAACATTGGAAGATGTTTAAAATGTGTTTAAAAGTGTTGCAAAATGTTTTAAACGTGTTTAAAAGGTCTGTGCTTTCCTTCAGGTCCGAAATTTTTTTCAATTTTATATATTATTCCACTGATGCACTAAACACTCTTAAACACTTTCAAAACATTTTGCAACACTTTTTAACACATTTTAAACATCTTCCAATGTTGCAACGAGTTTTTTCTCATATTTATATATTTGCGTAAAACACGGTCGTGCTACATTGCTTACTTCCTACTCTTTGTTATTTTCCCTCCACTTCCTATGTTGTTCCAGCGTTGCCACCATCAACAACCCGAACTTGCTTTTTAAATGCGATTCCACGTTCCCTGGATTTCACCTATGTTAGAGTAATTGATTTGTGTTACAGTAATTGATTTAGGTTTGGTTAGCTTTTAGGTTCCTTGCTTTTTAAAAGTGATTTGATACGTAAAATAAATTATACATTTTTAGACAAGTTCTGGGAATTTTGTGTCAATGTTGGTCATACTGATTTCACATATATATACCGCCAACTGCTGGAGGTTGCATTTATCTACCTGGGATAATTGGAGCACTAGCGCATGCGCACTGCGATTCTATAGAACTTAGAAAAATTTTCTACCGACCTAAAGGAAAGCATATCCTTTAAAAGTGTTTAGTGCATCAGTGGAATAAGATATTAAATTGAAAAAAATTTGCGACCTGAAGTGTACAACAGCCAAATTTACGTTCAAATTTATAACAAAGTATTTTGAAAAACGCTTAATACTTTGGATATGCTACACTTCGGGTCGCAAGAAAATTCTTCTAAGTTCTATAGAATCGCAGTGCGCATGCGCTAGTGCTCCAATTATCCCAGGTAGATAAATGCAACCTCCAGCAGGTGGCGGTATATGTATATGAAATCAGTATGACCAACATTGACACAAAATTCCCAGAACTTGTCTAAAAAATGTATAATTAACACGAAATGAACTAGTGGAAATATGATTTTACGTGGTAATCGTCCGATATTTTGAATTTTTCATAGAATAACATATGAAGAGGTAATTTATTTTACGTATCAAATCACATTTAAAAAGCAAGGAACCTAAAAGCTAACCAAACCTAAATCAATTACTGTAACACAAATCAATTACTCTAACGTAGGTGAAATCCAGGGAACGTGGAAATGATTTGCAACATCTGGAGTATTTTGGGTTGTTGATGGTGGCAACGTTGGAACAACATAGGAAGAGGAGGGAAAATAGCAGAAGTAGCAAGGAAGAATGTAGGGCAATCATGTTTTACGTAAATATATAAATATAAAAAAAAAGATCGTTGCAACTTTGGATGATGTTTAAAACGTGTTTAAAAGTGTTGCAAAATGTTTAAATGTTTTAATCGTGTTTAAAAGTGTTTAGTGCTTCAGTGGAATAAGATATTAAATAGAAAATTTTTTGCGACCTGAACCCTACAACAGCCAATACTTTATTAAGGGATACAGATCATATAAGTTTTTTTTTTTAGAATTAAAGTAATTAATATTCTAAATAGGATCTCAAGACCTAGACTCGGTCACTCCATGTGGATTTCATGGTGGTAGGAAATGAGCTCGGGCGTGTTTTCACGGGTTACTCCCACAAACTTCATTCCACTATGTTTTTATATTCATCTGATTCATCTTGTTTCATTTCGTTCATCCGCACCTGGGCTGTGCTTTCCTTTAGGTCCGAATTTTTTTTTAATTTTATATCTTATTCCACTGATGCACTAAACACTCTTAAACACTTTAAAAACATTTTGCAACACTTTTTAACACATTTTAAAACATCTTCCAATGTTGCAACGAGTTTTTTTTCATATTTATATATTTGCGTAAAACACGGTCGTGCTACATTGCTTACTTCCTACTCTTTGTTATTTTCCCCTCCACTTCCTATGTTGTTCCGGCGTTGCCACCATCAACAACCCGAACTTGCTTTTTAAATGTGATTCCACGTTCCCTGGATTTCACCTACGTTAGAGTAATTGATTTGTGTTACAGTAATTTATTTAGGTTTGGTTAGCTTTTAGGTTCCTTGCTTTTTAAAAGTGATTTGATACGTAAAATAAATTATACATTTTTAGACAAGTTCTGGGATTATTGTGTCAATGTTGGTCATACTGACTTCTCATACAGATACCGCCAACTGCTGGAGGTTGCATTTATCTACCTGGGATAATTGGAGCACTAGCGCATGTGCACTGCGATTCTATAGAACTTAGAAACATTTTCTACCGACCTAAAGGAAAGCATATTCCGCACCTGTTATGTTTTCATCCGGTATACTTGTCGCTCACAAACATCTACACATATAGACTTTCATCTCATCTCATTCCCAGGCCCGACTCAGAGTTGGATACGAGTTGAGGATATAAAACATTCTAAATATGTTTTTGTTTATTTTGGAATATTCTTACACATTTCATTGTTTTTATTTCTAAATTCATCCCAAGTGAAAGTAAATAAATTCAGATGAATAAATAACTGACTCACTGGCACTATGGAACCCATAGGTTCATGACCGGCTCTCTATGCATCCCTATTCTGAGGTAATGTTTTCCAATCATCCCCTGTATAACCCACTTCCCTCAAATCATAGTTGTTATTCTCCCACCTCATTCTTGGTCAACCAACTGGGCGTTTTCCCCACTGGTTACCTTACAAGAAGCTTCCATGCACGTCTTTCATTCCCCATTCGTACCACATGTCCTGCACATAGCAGTCTATGAGATTTAACTGTTCTTACTATATCTGGCTTCCTACAAAGACAATGTAGTTCACTGTTAAATAATCTTCTCCATTCACCTGTCTGTTCATTCACTTTGGTCCAAAAATTTTTCATAAGAACTTTATTCTCAAATACTTGTAATCTCCTTCCCTCCCTTAAAGTAAGGGTCCATGTTTCGCATTCATATAATGTAACTGGTAGAATTATAGTTCTATATATTTTCAGTTTAATGTTTTTTGAAAGGAGTTCGGACATCAAGAGTCTCTGTACTGCATAATTGCACTCATTTCCAGATTTGAGCCTATGTTTAATTTCATTGTGCATCTCACTCCTGTTTGTGATTATTGTTCCTAGGTATCCTCAAAATTACCCTCATTTGTCATTAGCTGTATATTTCCATTATATAATGTATTTCTATGTTGTAATATATTTAGTTTTTGTGATATATACTTCCTGTCGCAATTTCTTGATGTTACTCAGTAGTGTATACGTGTCCTTTAGTATCTCCTCGCTATCGCCCAATAGTACTAGGCCTTACGTCATCAGCATAAACTAACAGCTTATTAAGACCATTGTGTTGTAGGCCTTCATCCTCTAAAGATTTGATGGCATGTTCTAGTACAAAATTAAATAGTAGAGGAGATAGTGCATCTCTTTGCTTCAGCCCATTGTGGATTTCAAAAGTTTCCGAAATCTGTTTGCCTACTCGCACCCTACACTTTCTGCCATTTAGACCCATTCGTGTAAGTCTAACTTTTTAGGAATTCTGAACTCCAGCAGGATACTGTATAGATTCTTCCACTTAATTGAACAGTATGCATTTTTGAAGTCTACATGTAGTTGATGACTGTACCATTATATTCCCATTTATTTTATAAAATCTGTCTTAAACTAAATATCTGATCTGTTTTAGACCTGTTTCTTCTAATTCCACATTGATGATCTAGAATGTCATCAAGTAAGTAGTAAGACTGCTTATTACCCATCCAAGTGTTTTGTGCAGGCGGAAAATATGTTAACTAACAAACTGTCTTTCTCTTTCTCTCCCTTACTATGTTGCCACTTCCTGTCCTTTGTATTATGTTGTTTGATTGGCAGGTACAGAGCTGACAAATACTATGTATTTTAATGATCCGTCGTTCTGCGCTGTCAGTGGCAGAATGACTAACTTGACAACCCTGTTACTTTTGGGGTTACGTCTAGGAATGAGCTGTCGCTTCCTTGCCCTTCTCATTGCATGTTGCCACTTGTGATTTATTGTGAGGCTGGTAACAGAGAGACGGCAAAAACTGTGATTTTAAATGATCCGACCGCTTGATCGTTCCGTGCTTAAATGACTAATTTGACAACCATGTTAAGATCTTTCGCACGTGTTTAGAGATTCTTCCCCCACATTTGAAGTTGAAAAATTTCAATACGTGATTGGATGTACAATTTTCTCCTACATCCCTTCCACAGATTCAGTAGATCGGCGACACTAGCGCTAAAACTCTTCCCCTCCGCCCGTGAACAGTTAACTTGGATGTGTAATACTAATATATTTGTTAGAATTTTGTATGAAGTTCAAACTAATGAGATGCCACTATAGTTTTTTGCAATCAGTTTTATTCCCTTTCTTATAAACTGGTATGATAATCGACTCTTTCCATTCATTTGGAAGAACTTCTTTATCCCAAATCATATTAAGCAACTGGCGTATCTTGTCCATCAATTTTTCTCCTCCTAATTTTATCAGTTCCTCGGATCTAATCTGAAATTTATTCTTCATACAACTTCAAATTTTCTATCGCCATTTCAACCTCTAATGCACTTGGTTCTGCGATTAGCATTTCTGCTGTCTGTAAATAATTATTTTTGATATCCGGTTCTGTAAGTACATTTCACAGCTGATTAAAGTAAATTTTCTATTTATTTAATATACTCCTGGAATCTGCAATCTTATCCCCATTTTCAATCCTAATTATGTTTTTAAAAGAAATTTAGATATTAATTAATTTGCGTGATTGAGTGAATCAACGACTGCAGTTTTACGCGCTGTGGCTCTACAAATGAATCAATTTAGGATAATTCATGGATAAAGTTTCCATTAAACGCAGTGATAATTTCAAGTCCCAGGTACATATCATGCGCATGCGCCCACAATCGCGAAGCTCTTTACACTATGGAATAATGCGATGTTGCCAACATATACATTATATTTAACGAATTTGATTTGCAATTATTTTGCAGAACATTATCATTAAATTTTCTCAACCGTTTCACTTACACGAATTAATTATAAATATTAACATGTATCTTCTTCTTCGTCAGGCTCTACGACTTCCAGTGGAATGCCTTGGCCTTCTCAACCAGTTTACGCCACTTCTTCCTATCATGTGCAGTAGATTTCAAATAAAAAATCCCCATCTCTCTCAAATCTTCAATTACGTCATCTTCCCATCGATTCTTGGGTCTTCTTCTTGGTCTTGTTCCCTGTGGCTTCCAATTTAAAATATCATTCGGCAATCTTCCTTTTGGCATTCTTAGTGTATATCCAAACCATTGTAATCTTTTGGATTTGATGAAACTAACTATATTTTCTTTATTATTTTTGAGGTATAATTCGTTATTCCTTCTTAACCTCCATGTTCCATTTTCCTTTACTGGACCTAGCACTCTTCTAAATATTTTCCTCTCAAACGTTAAGTCTTAATTTATCTGCTTCTTTTAGTACCCAGGTTTCAGCTCCATAACATATGATTGGTCTTATTACTGCTGTATATAATTTGAATTTAACATTTGTTCATATTAATTTGCTTTTGAATATATCGAAATTAGCAAAATATGCTTTATTCCCTTGCGATATTCTTGTTTTGATTTCTTCTTCAATAGTATTATTATTGTTTAGTATTGTGCCTAGGTACTTAAAGGAGTTAATTTGATCAATACAGTCACTTTTTATAGTTAGTTCATTCAAATTTGTTTTATTTCTCATACATCTTAAATATTTTGTTTTATTTAGATTGATTACAAGCCCATATTTTATACTTTCATTTTTCAATTTGTCAAAGGTTTCCAGTAGGGAATTTTTTGTTCTTGCTGTTATTATTACATCATCAGCATATGCAAGACATTGTTTTGTCTTGTGATGATGATGATGATGATGATGATTAATAGTAGGGTTATAATATTTTCTTTATTCAATGCCACGAGTTTGTTATTTCGACATTTCTGGTATTCTCTCCTGGCATTTGAGTATTGGAATCTACTTCAGAGGTTGAGGCTCCTGGAAGGCGGGGTCCCATTGATATGATATGATGATGGCAATTTTGTGCCAGGAGAGGACTTAATCCTAAACTTAATCTAATGAAATGAATATGATAAATGTTGATAATAGCCAGATGATGTTCGGAGACCATTTAGGCATTACATTTTTCTGATATTTGCCTTTCAGGTGAGGAAAAGCTCTGAAAAAAATACTTGCGCCGACCGGGAATGGAACCCCAGCCCGCAGCGTGACATGATCACAGCAGCGGACATGTTATAATAATAATAATAAATAACAAATATAATCATAATAACTTATTTCATCTCATCTTAACCCTTAAATTGGCGAAACAATAATTTCTCGTGCCAGTTATTCAAATGTTTCGGACCGCAAAGAAAACAAAATCATGTAAAACTCTAAGTTTTTATTGTAAGCTACATTATTACGTAATTTGACACAGGCATAAGTTATGTATAATCATTTGTTTTTTATTGTCTTATAAATGAAATAAATAAATAAATGTATCTTAAAAGATACATTGTGAAGTTAAGGGTTAATCATACGTAGAGACATTTCCTTCTCGGGGTTTTAATCCGTGACCTTCGTTCAGATATCTTTGTGATAATATTAATAATAAATCAAGAATTCGGAGTGTTAAATCGTCATGAAAAATAATATTTGTAATTTTACACGCTCAAATTTATTTCAGTTATGCTAATGTACTGGAAAAGTGTTAATATACTATGAAACAATAATTAATTTGTTCTACAGTATTAATTATTATTAATAATGCGGGAATTGAAGTCCATAAATCACTCTATACTATAATTAAAATTTGTACTACTGTTCAGAACTGTTTTTTTTTTTCGTAGCTCAATTTAAAGTAAAACGATTGTGTAAATGTTTTAGTGTTTCGAAGGTATGATTCCACGTGTATTTAACACAGTATCTGGTTCTATAGAAACATGTTAAATATATTAATACAAAGTACAAAACTTGAGTTAAAGTATCCATGTAGAATAAGAAGAATAACTCTCTAACTTTAATGCAAAACGTATTTATTTCTACAGCTCGGTTCGCAACTGGGATGCGGACCAGATGAGTTCTTAAGTATCGGCAACTTCAGATGTTATATTGTCTACAACAAATTTAGAATTCTACCCTCCTTTGCAGATAAGTGAAGAACAGTCATCTGGCAATAATTTAGAGTCAAGAAAGATGAATTGGCGAGAGTTAGTAAAATACTTTTTCTCAGCTAGATTTCGTATCTGGCCCACTGTGCGGTGCCCACCCAGCATCGTGAGTATTTAGGTAGCTACAATAAGTAGCGACTCCAGGTTGAGGATACCAGCTATAACGGCTGGAGGATCCGACATGCTGACCACATGTCACCTATACACTGGCTAGATTATCGTCTACCTCTGTGATTAACACATGTGGATGTGAGGCCAACAGCCGGCTGGTCAGCCAAAAGTCTTCTAGGCCTGTCGCGCTTTGAGTTTTTTTAATACCAAAAATATGGGGATAAGTAAATTCCCGGGCAAGCGTGCTCTGCCATACCGTTCATCCGATTGAGACGGAGCTTTTTGAAAAATGTTCAGGAGATTCCGGGAATGAACATAGGCTATAAGAGAGTTGTAATACTCAAACCACTTCACCCCTAAAATAACACTTTGTAGTGAAAAACGTCAAATAAAGTCCCTATTTTGACGCATAAATGGCTTACGCTGCCTAAACCATAACAAATACACAAATTGAAGTACACAGAATTGAACATCTAAAAAAACTCTACAAAAAAAGTAGAGTATAACAGCGCACGGATGGTGGAAAAAACACATTAGCGTTTATTTAGGAGTAGCAGCACACGCCGGGTATTAACTAGTATCAAAACTCCGATCCGATTGAGGGTCTTTCCACTTTTCAGCGGTTGCCCTTTTACCAGCCGGCTGCTGGCCCTTCACATCCACATGTGTCAATCACAGAGGTAGATGATCAACAGCCAGTGTAGGGGTGACATGTGGTTAGCATGTCGAGTCCCCCAGCCGTTATAGCTGGTTCCTCAACCTGGATCCGCTACTTATTGTAGCTACCCAATTGCCTCACGATGCTGGGTGGGCACCGGTCCCATACTAGCCGAAATACCATGAGAAAATTTCTTCCCCCATGGAGACTCGAACCAGCGCAAGTCCCGTAGCTCTGCGCCAAGGCTTCCTACCTTAACCGCTCGGTTACGGCGCGGGACTCAAGACTAAAAAATTATGCCCCACTTTGAAATTGATTCACCCTATATACATGTAATGAGTCATTACAAATGACATTGTGAGCATAGTAAATGTTTTGTACTCTTGTATTCGCTTTATTTATAAATGTATGTGTATAGAGGACATTAAAAATATACCACAAAATAATTAATTTCAATTTTATGTTGCAAAATTTACACATATAATTCTAGCAAAACAAGACTTGACCTTTTCCTAGTATTACAGTACTGTTGTTTCTGTGTGCATTCAAATTTATTTATATAATCATATAAAATTTATAAAATTATCAGGTGTATATAAATTGAAGTGTGGCACATGTGACAATGTCTATATAGGACAAACTGGTAGACCTTTTATATCTCGGATAAAGGAACACATGAGAGCATATAACAAAAATTTAGAAAATTCAAACTATGCTAACCACCTATTCCAATTTAATCATTGTTTCGATCCAAATTTTGAAATTTTACATATTTGTGATAAGGGTAAGAAGCTAGATCTTTTGGAGGCTGTAGAAATTAATAAGTTTAAAAGTAGTAAAAAACTGTTAAATTCTCAACTTGATTTGAATGAATCCCCTTTGTTAAATTAAAAAATTTAAATAAATATTGTTGTATTCTTGCTTAGATCAGTTGGAACACAATTTATAATTTGTTAACATGTCTGAAGAAGGTACAGTGTACCGAAACAGCTGTCACTGAATTATATAATAATCATCATAGTACATTCACGAATTTAGGCCATTTGTTGACCTGTTTCGGCCTCAAGAGAAACACCATCCAGAAGTCTTTTGAGTGGACGTCCTGGTCTTCTTCTTCCTGCAGGTTGATATCTTAACATTTGTTTGGGTATTCTGTGATCTTCCATTCGATGAACATGTTGCATCCATCTTGACTTATAATCAGAAATTTTGTTTTCTAAAGATTCCATGTGTAATTCTTCTAAGATGTCTTCATTTTTTTTGTGATCTAATGGTGTGTATCCTGCAGTCCTCCGAAGATATCTCATTTCAGCAGATCTAAGTCTCTGTATATCCTTCTGTTTCAACGTCCATATTTCGCTACCATACAAAAGAGTTGGAAGAGCCAGTGTTTTATACACTTTCAGTCTTGAATGCTTTTGGACTAACTGTGGCTTGAAGATAGAATTTATTAACCCTAAAATTCTTAAATATATATTAATATATAATAAATATGAAAATCAAATAAAACTACGTTTTATTTTTATTTAATTAATAAATTTATTTATTTTTGTTTCAGGTGATGGACCAGAAAATGGTATTTTTTCTTGGTTCTTTAAATGTAATGGTGAATGTTTCAATGATGATGAATAAATCGCCAAAAAATATTGTCGACAGGTTGAAGATTATCTACGGTTTGTACCATGGACGGATAAAGACGAACATTGAAACTTCGGTAGCTAATAAAATATGTAACATTTGTCTACTAGCTCTGAATTTTTCTCCTCAGCAAGGATCGTTCCATGCAGCTTACGAATATTTAATACCTAAAGTTATACGTACAGAGGTATCCACGATAGAATTTTCTCAAGATTCACGTCACATGAATTTAGACGATTTAAATATTGGTCCAAACCCATGTTTGTTAACTGCAATATTTCGACATCTACCCGAATCAAAAAATCTCGTAACCCTGAATTTAGGAAGACTTAATTTTACTGAGAAAGAATACTTAAGGGATTCAGACCACACATGCCAAAATGTTGCAATAACATTTCCAAATTCTTTGCAAGAATTTAGTGCTTCAGGATTATTTGTAAACGATTCATTAATAAAAACTCTATGTTTATGTTGCAAAGACTTGAGAAGCTTAAATATCAATAGATCGAATGTAAGTCCAAAGTGTATAGTCAGTATTCTGGAACTGAAGAAATTGGAAAAGCTATTAATGTCTGACTCAAAATATTACTTTTTTGATGATCACATTATGGACTTATTAATGGGATTACAGATGAATACAGATTCTGATAATCATTTTCCGAAAATAAAAGTGTTACAATTGGATAACATGTCCGAGTTAAACTTGAAATTTCTTGCTGAAAATTTCCCTAAGATAGAAGGACTTCATTTATCTAATCAAATGTGTCTAGATTTTGAGGAATTACATAAGCTTGATAATTTGAAAGAGTTTACTGTGAGAGACTTCAGTCTAAGCTACACATTATGCTATTGTAGGCCAAGAATTAAGAAAACAGGAAATTATTATTTCGATCCAGTGTATGAATTTCTAGCGATAGTTGGATCAGCATTACGCCATATAAAACTGGAAACACGTGCACAAATAGATTTAATGACAATTTTGAGACTTTGTCCTATGTTAAAATGTCTCCATTTGTACGCTCCGTTTGTAAAGGATCCGAGTGAGGAAGATTTGCAAAACCCGTTACAATGTTTTGAAGAACTAGAATGTATTTCTCTTGAAGTAACCGAAATTTGGACCAGTATTCTCCTACGTAATTGTAAAAATTTGAAACGAATTTGTGTAGTGAACATATTCAAAACAATTCTACTAGGTATTTTTTATAAAAAAAGATTTGATCATCTCGAAGAAATAACCTGGTACTCAGTTGATGAATTATACTGTCAAAATACACTGCATTATTTGAAAAAGAATTGCAAGAAGTTGAAAAAAGTTTTTGGGGTTAACGACAGGTCATATTATAACTGTCAATTTAGATTAGTTTAAAAACAATAAACAATCCCGACTCCCGTGTCATTTACATGAAAAATCAATAATAACATGATTAACCCATTCGCCTCAAAAGACGAGGTAGACTCGCTGGCACTTTAATGGCCTTCAGCTCAGAAGACAAGGTACACTCGCTTAACCCTGCTCTTATATATTTTGCAATATTGTTGGTACATCCTTGGCAGAGTAATATTTTGTTAACATTTATGAATAGTAGAGGAATGTGTTTCGGCCTTCACCCCAATTCTTTTATCAAGTACCGTTATATTTTGTTTGTTTTGAATGTGTGAAAATAGACAATATAATTTACGGTGACTTAAATCCGGTTTCTGGGGAAAAGCATTGAGATTTAAACTTGAAGCGAATGGGTTAATAATGTGGTCTGGAGATAGCGTGCTGCCTTGTTACGCAGCGGTCCGAACAAGTTTCCTGGGTGAGGTTCTTTTCAGAGTTTTTCCTCACCTGCGAGATAAATGTCAGGAAACCTTAAGGTCCAAAAGGTTCCCGAACATCATCCGGCTATCATTATCATCAACATCTTATTCACCTAATTACCTTCAGATTAATTTAAGGCTTCTCCTGGAGCATCGTTACCACCATTATAACGCACATACACAACATCTTCTAGGCGCCCCAACCTCAGAAATGCCAGGATTGAAAACTAGGAATGTCGAAAGACAATATCTGCAAAAAAAATATTAACGCTAGAAATTTACTGCAGTGTAATTTTAGTGTGTATAAATGAAATATGTAAAATGTTTATTTTTAATTGTGTAAAATGTACTATTTCTCAGTAAAATAACTCATTTTTAAGAATATATTTTTTAACTCCTTTAATATCAACGAGTTCTCTTTAATTTTATTCAACTTGTTTTTCTTTTAACCCTTAAATTCGTAATGTATCCTTTTGGATACATCAGTTGGTTTAATTAATTTAGTATTTTAAATAAATCAGAAGAAAACTAACAAAAGGAAACAACTTAAATGTGTGTCCAATTATACAATATACCTAATAATAACAGTTGGACAAATTCCGTTCTCACTACGGTCCGTCACATTCAAATAACTAACAGAAGAAATTTATGTTTTGCCAATTTAAGCGTTAACACTGCTCTTGCAAGACTTACAGACTTGTTCGTTTTGAAGTTGATAATTCATTATTTCTGCTCATGTTTGTCTTGCGCAACCAATGGCAATATAGCTGACAAATACGGTCCGCCTAAACAACCCGAAAGACGCTAGGCCTCTCCTATCTACCCCTAGCTTGGCTGCACTCCTATGGTCTTTGTCAGAGCGCCTCCAACCTGTCTTCCAATATCCCTCAACCCAAAAGGGCCCTCCATCAAGAGGAGATCTATGAGAAAATCGGGCAGTAGCTCCGCCAACGCTCCAGTCGCGCGCCGAATGCTACTGAAGTCAAAATTAAGAAATAAAAAATCGAATCTAACACCAGTAGCTGGTAAATTCAAGTCCGTTCTTATCATCTCCCTGAATCCGCAAACTTCACCATCCAATAATATAGAGACATCTGGGAGATCGAAATCGTAGGACTCGCAATCCACTAAGTAGAGACCTCGGTCCCTGCAGATGCGTCGGGAAAATAACCAGCGAATTGGCAGCAGCGAACAAGGTTTTCGCATATATCGAGCCTCTCGCATTCACTTGCGAGGCTACAAAGCTCGGTTCAAAGGTCAGGCTGACTTCAATGTCGGCCTTTAACAACTACCGACATCTGCTGCAGCTGCAAAAAATCCCCTGGAGGGTGATAAACAAAAACGAACCGCTACGCGTAAGTTCGCCTCAAGCGTGGATCCAAGCGAGATCCAGGACGACCTAAAGGGTCTTGGAGTCGAAGCTTTGTAGGTCGTCAATTAGACTATCGGAAAGACTAGGAATGCGCTCTCTATGTTCGTGGCAGTTCTGGCGGAAAGGTCTATTATTTACGAGGCGGTGAAAGTGGGCCGACTTTGCCAATATAAGGAAAATGAGCCTTACAGGTGCCTGAGAAAATGAGCCTTACAGGCGCCTGAGAAAATGAGCCTTACAGGCGCCTGAGAAAATGAGCCTTACAGGCGCCTGAGAAAAGTGCTCACAGCAGAGAGAGTAAAGACTCCTGCTGCAGCGAGCGACAGGCAGTCCCAGTAGACCCCGCTCTTTCTGCCTCCCCTAAAAGTCCAGGCTCAATAGAGCCAGTTAGCCTATGGTCACAGTGTCCGGATAGGTGAGATTCACCCCAAATACAGTTGTCAATAGCAACTGTAAATGAAAACAATAGTATCAGGTCACGAACGACCCGGGAACAGCTAAAAAAAAAGGACGGCCTTAGTCTGCGCGCATCCAAGGTGAAAGGAATATCATCCGTGGCACTAAAACTGACCCGGATATGAGCAAAATTACGGTACGTACATAAGAAGGTAGTAAAATGATCTGCCATTGTTGACACAGGAGTGGAGACCGAACCCGCTTACTTATATTGGGATGACTGCCCTCACATATTATAGCATACCGGATAATGATCTTCACGATCAAATAGGCACACTGATGGATCAAATGATCCATCCAGGCCAAGATATCAACATCCACAATCAATTGAAATGGGACGGCGAGAGATTAAGAAACGGTGAAGTTTACGCCGTCTAGAATCCCCCCTCCCGGCGCTAACTTACTTACTTACTCAATGGCACTATCAAACCCGTAGATTCATGGCCGCGCGGACACAAGCTCTCCATACATCCCTATCCTGAGCTAATGCTTTCCAATCATTCCCTGTATAATCTACTTCCCTCAAATCATAGTTAATGTTGTTCTCCCACCTCATTCTTGGTCTACCAACTGGGCGTTTTCCCTCTGGCTTTCCTAAAAGAAGCTTCCATGCAAGTCTTTCACTCTCCATTAGTGCAACATGTCCTGCCCATCTCAGTCTACGAGACTTAACTGTTCTTATTATATCTGGCTTCCTATAAAGACCATGTAGTTCATTGTAATGTAGTCTTCTCCATTCACCTGTCTGTTCATCTCTCTTTGGTCCAAAAATTTTCCTAAGTACTTTTATTCTCAAATACTTGTAATCTCCTTTCCTCCCTTAAAGTAAGAGTCCATGTTTCGCACCCATATAATATAACTGGTAGAATAATAGTTTTATATATTTTCAGTTTAACGTTTTTTGACAGGAGTTGGGACATCAAGAGTCTCTGCAATGCATAATAGCACGCATTTCCAGAATTGAGCCTATGTTTAATTTCTTTGTGCATCTCATTCCTATTTGTGATTATTGTTCCTAGGTATTTGAATTCAACCACTTCCTCAAAATTTCCCTCATTTGTCATTAGCTGTCCATTTCCATTATTTAATGAATTTCTACGTGTGACCATATATTTAGTTTTATTGATATTTACTTCCAGTCCTAATTTCTTAGTGTTACTCAATAGTGTGAGCGTGTTGTCCTTTAGTATCTCCTCGCTATCGGCCAACAATACTACATCATCGGCATAAACTAACAGCTTATTAATACCATTAAGTTGTAAGCCTTCCTCATTCTCTAAAGATTTAATGGCATGCTCTAGTACAAAATTAAATAGTAGAGGAGATAGTGCATCTTCTTGCTTCAACCCATTCTGGATTTCAAAAGTGTCCGAAAACTGTTTTCCTACGGCGCTAACTCCCAATAAAATTAACTTGATTGTTTCAAACCCGTTGCAAACAGATGATTCGCCGATTATTCAACTTCAAGAGCTGGAAGGCCCTGACCAATTTATTGGCCATTTTTCGATACTTCCATTTTTAAATCAACCCAAATCTACTAATGCTTTTTCGGAAGTTTTCTCTCGCGCCAAGTCAAATGTCGGAATAGGCTTCTATCTTTTCACCTGTATTTCCAGTCTATACATTTTTCCATATTCGAAATGTAAAGGACAATTTCATACCATTTAATTCCTACCTATAAAAATTAAAAACTTTTTTAGATAAACTTAAAACCATTAATAGTAAATTACTGTATTGTCAATTCGACAAGCTAGTCTGCTAATTGTTTCGGTGGTTTCCTTAGTGGGAAGGCAAATGCCGGAGTAGTCCCTTATTTCCCACCAGTAAATTAATTTATTTGCTTATCAAGCGGTAAAGCCATTGGCTGAAGATTGCATTTCTGTAACTACAGCTGAGGCCTTCTCCACCCCACCCTAGGAGTCCGAACTTCAACGGATCCACTACATAACCCACAATTAACACACACATACATCAACCGAGATTAACATAATCTATAGTCAGGCCGTTGAGTTTCCGGCCCTGATGTTTTCACGAAAATGTTGCCGATATGGATATTCAGTGGGAAGGGCCACTGATAACTAAACCCACGCGGTTAGCAGAATCACAACCGACAATATCGCAGCAATTTCAAACCTTACTAGCGGCGTCAATAGCAGTGATTGGATGTGACAGATGTCTATTCCCAAATCAACTATTTTCTTATTGGGAGTAGAGGGCGAGTTTCTCCCTTTAACCCTCGTACAACCTAAACATCAGGACCGGAGACTCAGTAGCTGTACTATAGGTAAGAAGAACATCATTATCAGAGGAATCCTATTCAACCTCCCTAATCCCAAAACACATACTCCGAATTTCATCGCCCCCTATCATTGTCCGACCCCAGGGCAAGGACTGGGCAACTTTCCAAGCCCTGTTAACCTTTTATTTACAAATAAAAACCTCCAGCTTAAGAACAAAATACACAAACACATACAGTAGAAGAAGGTAGCAACTGCCAACTGCCCCCCGGGGCGGAAAGCAAGTAGAACAATGAATAAAATAACATATAATAAGGTAACCAATTTATTCATATACATTCACAATTGAAATAAGACCAAAGTCAAATAGTATAGGAAACGAACCCAAACAACTTCAAATTTGAACAATTACGCAAAGAAATGCTAATGATCAATAAACACAGTTATCATTATCACTAGAGGCAGGGTTGTATGATATTTCATGCTTAAAACGATTAGTCAGAGAGCACTGAGACAAAGTATCTTTACATTTTATAATCTGCAGAATCAAATAAGACCATTTTTTTCGTATTTCATAACATTTCGGTAAAATGTTCATATTTAGTGAAAATTTAATATCCCTTCATATTTTTGAACTTTTTAAATAAGATTTCTGATATTTGGTTAAAAACCTTTTTGAAGTGAATGTAGTTTTGAAATTTTCTGAAAATCTAATATGGCAGACAGGCGAAAATGCATCAGTGCCCCTTCCCGGACATGATATAGAGATTTGATAAAAGGAAATAATTCAATAATGAGACATGGAATGGCCAAGTGGAGGCTATTGTCCGAAACTACTGAACAAAAACATGAATAAGTAGAACAAAAATGTTAGAATAACCACTATCCTTTCTATATGGTAACAACATATTCGCTACCTAAGGGCAGAAAAAAACTCACTAATATTACTTTTTAAAAATTAATGTGTATTTTCATTATTTAATAAAAATAAATTTAAGATTCGTTAATATATTTACCTAATGCCTTGTATAAAAAGCATAGATTAATTCATTGTAGTTTATTTCTTTCGTTGTATTTTTTTCGTTATTTTCTTTTTATGTATAGTAGATTCGAGCTGTTATTCCTTTCTGTATTCATTCTATCATTAATTTAATTTTAATTGTACTTAATTTCATTGTATTATTAGACATTATTTTCATTATTATTCAATTTGACAGATAATTAATTGTTTAGTATGATTATTATTGTAATTTTTTGTACTTATATGTAACATAGGGCCTATGTTTGTCCGGTGAGTGGAAGAGATAGCCACATGGCCTTAACTCCACCAGGCTAAATAAATCTATTCAATTCATTACCTGAGAAAAAATACATTTATGTAACATAGGGCCTATGTTTGTCCGGTGAGTGGAAGAGATAGCCACATGGCCTTAACTCCACCAGGCTAAATAAATCTATTCAATTCATTACCTGAGAAAAAATACATTTATGTAACATAGGGCCTATGTTTGTCCGGTGAGTGGAAGAGATAGCCACATGGCCTTAACTCCACCAGGCTAAATAAATCTATTCAATTCTATTACCTGAGAAAAAATACATTTAAGAAAGTACATTTAAGGTCCGTATTTTGTGACTGAATTACAGCATTTAAATAGAGGAAAGACTGCTGCTGCAAAACTTGAAGCTCTGCTGGGAAGTAAGGACTTACTCCACAGTTTATGAAATTAGTAAACTTATTTTAGGTAATGTGAACATTATTCTCACTAACATGAAACTATAAAATATAGCCCGGTACATGTTTGCTCCCATGACATCACATAGCGCGGAGCGTACTTTCTGATCGTATTAAACAATTATCATGGACAGGAATAAAAAAAAATTATAAAATGTAGACAAAGCTCATAACTGTGTATTACGAACAGAATTTTTAATTGGTTTCTTCTAAGCACACGTATAGCTCGGCCGTTTTCATGAACAAAATACTAATGTTAAAATAATGCGTGCTATTATGCATTAGAGAGGAATTTGATGTCACAACTCCTTCCAAAAACCGTTAAACTTAAAATATATAAAACTATTATTTTATCAGTTATGTTACATGGAGGGGGCACGCCGTAGCGTAGTGGTTAAGGCACTGAGCTACAAGCCGGAGGGTCGAGGGTTCAAGTCCCGTTGGGGTCAGGATTTTTAAACTGACCCAAACCCTCTGGCGGCACTATGGCCCTGGGGCCGACTCAGCCTCTAACGGAAATGAGTACCAGACGCTTGTTCTGGGGTAAAGGCGGCCGTCACGCAGGGCTGACATCAAGTGCCGATTGTCTAGAAAAAGTGGGAGCCTTAACCTCCTACTACCCCAAGGGCCTCCGGGCCTGTTGTGGGATCACTTTACTATGTTACATGGTTGCAAAACATGGACTCTTACTTCAAGGGAGGAAAGGAGATTACAAGTATTTGAGAATAAAGTAGTGGAACATTTTTGGACCAAAGAGAGATGAACAGACAGGTGAATGGAGAAGATTGTACAAAAATGAGCTACACGATCTTTAAGGGAAAGCAGATATAATAAGAATATATAAGTCCCATAGACTGCAATTAGCAGGACATGTGACATGAATAGGAAATGAAGGAGAAGCATGGAAATACCTTCTAGAAAACTAGAGGGAGAGAGTCCAGTAGGCAGACCAAGAATGAGATGGGAGAATAACATTAACCACGAATTGAAGGAAATATACTATACAGGGATAATTGTAAAACATTACCTCAGGATAAGGGTATAAGGAGAGCTTATGGCCGCGCGACAATGAGCCTATTTGTTCGATATTGCCAGTGAGTTACTTTATATATATGAAGTGCACATCTCGGTCATCAAGGGGTTAAATTTCTTGCCTCTGGTTCCGAGGGTTGTGGGTTCAAACCCATCAGAGTTCCATAGTTTTTTAGGATGGAAAAGCCTAGGGACCGGTCTTCTGTTAGGGACTTAAAGCCAGGGTCCGTGTCTGAAGATTTTCGGACTAGTAAAATAATTTCAAACTTAAATTAGAGTCTTTAAACAAAATTAAGTTCACATTTCTAATCCAAGTTATATCATCATCATCATCATCATAGTACATTCACGAATTTAGGCCATTTGTTGACCTGTTTCGGCCTCAAGGTAAACACCATTCTAAAGTCTTTTGAGTGGACGTCCTGGTCTTCTTCTTCCTGCAGGTTGATATCTTAACATTTGTTTGAGTATTCTGTGATCTTCCATTCGATGAACATGTTGTATCCATCTTGACTTATAATCAGAATTTTGTTTTCTAAAGGTTCCAAGTGTAATTCTTCTAAGATGTCTTCATTTTTTTACGATCTATTAGTGTGTGTCCTACTGTCCTCCGAAGGTATCTCATTTCAATGGGTCGTCATATTTCAATTCTTTCTGGATTTTTTCATGTTGAGACTTGAAAGTAGTGCAATAACTTATATTAATTGCTTATTAGACACATATTTGAGGTACACATATAGACAGACAGACATACATCATACAAAATCCCGGTCTGTACAGCCGTGTGGTCTACGGCAACATGCATTAGTGCGGAGCTATTCGACAAGTTGTTATTCGAGTACCAATAGCGAAATAAATATTCTAAATAAATATGAGTCAGTAAGTAGGTGTCGAGTCCATTTAGCGTCGTGAGTAATTTAGGTAGCTACAATAAGTAGCGTCTGAGAAAACTAGGTATAATTGCTGGGGGATTGGAAATGCTAACAATGTCACCCCGATGCTAGCTGGAGGATCATCCACCTATGTAACTGTTGAATATGGAAGTGAGGTCAGCAGCTGACTTGTAGACCAAGACTATTCTAGGCCCGCCGTGTCTTGGAGTTTTATATTATATACAGGCCTGCATTTTTATTTCAGTAGTCTGCCTAAATGACAGAAGAACTTTACATTCACATACCTTACTATTCCAAATTCTGCACACATATTTACCAACTTATTTAACAACACGTTTTCAACATTTATCGGCTCATCACAATTTTAGGAACAAGATCACAAGACTCTTCTTTACTTTTGATACCACAACACAGGACCTGTCTGTACTCTGAATCTTACACAATATCTATGGCTAGAGCATTGGAACTCACTTCCCAGTCATGTCAGGGACTGTCAATCGCTATCATTATTTAAATCCAAATTAACTGATATCTTAAGTTCGACACAATGAAAACATTAACTACATAACAACTATATAGAGCATTCTATTAATAATCATGTAGGAAGCTACTTACTTTATTTTATATCATTTTAATTTTATTATATTCTATGTTCTTGTTAGCATTAGCTAGTATTAGATCCATCATCATTGTATTTTGTTTAGTCTGTATTTTAATATCTTAAAATTGTAATATGTACGTAATTTTTGTATAATTTTACTATTCGCTGGTTGAGTGGAAGAGAAGGCCTTATGGCCTTAACTCTGCCAGCTAAAATAAATCATTATTATTATTATTATTATTATTATTATTATTATATTGGTAACATCACGCCTGAAAACAGTATATTAAAACATAAAAAGGAAAACTGTTGAGCAGTGATGAGAGAAGATGATTACTGAATTTGTTCAGTAGGCCTACATCTGACAATCTGACTTGGAGTTTGTATACGGTAGCCGAAATGGCTGGAAAGATGGCGGGAGCGGGAAAAGCTAGCTATTACGGAATCAGAAGGGAGGCGAAACTTAATCAATGATATATTAATTGATTTTATTAAACACAATGTGTACATTTAGAATTTTCACCAGTCTTTTGTAATTTTGGTGAGAGGCTGAGTTCTGCTTTGGCATTTCATTAGGTGGTACCTGGAGCATGGCTCGTCGCAAAGCTTACATCTGCAGTCCTCCTTCGGGTCGTGGTATGACGGATTCTGACATATTTTCCAGTGGAAACCATGCGCGGCGGATCGTGTGTATAGGTGGCGAAGTTGGAAGTTCGGTCCTTTCCACACATCGGTTTTCATTGTTTCTGTGTCCATTATTTCCATCGGTATTGCATTGGCTTTGTTTTGTCTCTCTTTGATGGCGTCTTTATATGCCTGGGTTTCTGGTAGATTGAAGCGAAGCTTGATGTCCTCAATGAAGTAGGATTCATGTGCTATTCTGTAGGCGTAGCTGTTTCTTGTGTACTTTGAGAGTGACAAGGCCCTCTTGAGATATCTGGCTTTGACATTCTCCAATTTCTTGAGGTTTTTCGCTGTTAGGTGAATCCAAATTATCTGAATACCGTATGTGGCCGCTGGTGCTACCTTGAGTTGGAACAGTGTCATCGCCGTTGGCAGGGACAATCTCTCAAGCTTGATATATTATATAGTCCTAGAGAAAATTGTACAATTCAACCATTAAACAATTATGACGATTTTACAAAATCAGGTATAAGATCTAAAGCCCATCAATTACTTTTACGGGTAGAAGTGTCAATCATAGACAGGACACTATCTCCACTGAACAGTGATGATGATGATAGTAAAATACTGATTCTCAAATTTTCGAGCCCGACACTGTACAGACTATTGAAGAAGACACAATTTGCCGTTTTTATAGAGAGAAATTAAATGTGATTACTTTGTTTAATATAATATTTATTTAAACCGATAAAACGGTAAGTAAAGTAAAGTGATCCCACAACAGGCCCGGAGGCCCTTGGGGTAGTAGGAGGTTAAGGCTCCCACTTTTTCTAGACAATCGGCACTTCATGTCAGACGGGTTGTCAGCCCTGCGTGACGGCCGCCTTTACCCCCAGAACAAGCGTCTGGTACTCATTTTAGTTAGAGGCTGTGTCGACCCCAGGGCCATAGTGCCGCCAGAGGGTTTGGGTCAGTTTAAAAATCCTGACCCCAACGGGACGTGAACCCTCGACCCTCCGGCTTGTAGCTCAGTGCCATAACGACTACGCTACGGCGTGCCCCCTTAAAAAAATATTTTTTTTTTTTACATATAACGTATATAGATTATGGGAGCTACGAACACGTAAGTGTGCATACAATTGGAGAGAAGAAAAGTAAATAAATTTGCAGGCTAAACCATAAAAATAATTACAAACAGGACCTTGTTGAGTTGTCTTCAGTAGTCCCGGTGATGTTGGGAGAAGTAAAATTACCTACAGAGAGAGAGAGAGAGAGAGAGAGAGAGAGAGAGAGAGAGAGAGAGAGAGAGAGAAGAGAGAGAGAGAGAGAGAGAGAGAATTCAGTAAAAAATATTAATCTATCCATCCATAGTAATTCAGCCCGAGGGCAGGTCCTCCACTGCAATCAGCATTTTCATTCTATGCTTTGCAGCTTTACTAGGGAATTATAGGTGTGGTACCATCCCGTTGTTTTGCACACCGGTGAAGAATGATGATGATAATGATGATGGCCGGATGATTTCCGGGACCGTTGTGCCCTACGCTTGCTGACATTTGTCTTACAGGTGAGGAAAAGCCCCGAAAAAACCTCAGGTAGGAGCCTGTTCCGACCGGGAATCTAATCCGGGACCGCTGTGTGACAAGGCAGCACGCTACCTGGAGACCACAGCGGTGGACAAATATAATATTTAGACCTATATTTTCATAACTTCTGAAGACTAATTTTTTTGCAATAGAGAGTAGTATCTTCCCCTTCCTGGCTGCTTGTACCTGTTAGTGGATTGAGTGAATAGGGGCTCTCTATAAACTCCATTGATTTGACCTTAGATTAGAAAAATTATCTGTGACCATATATTTAGATTTATTGATATTTACTTCGTCCTAATTTCTAACACTAAGAAATTAGGACTGGAAATAAATATCAATAAAACTAAATATATAGTCACATGTAGAAATACATCATATAATGGAAATGGACAGCTAATGACAAATGAGGGAAATTATGAGGAAGTGGTTGAATTCAAATACCTAGGAACAATCATCACAAATAGGAATGAGATGCACAAAGAAATTAAACATAGGCTCAATTCTGGAAATGCGTGCTATAATAATAATAATAATAATAATAATAATAATGTTTTATTTATGCTGGCAGAGTTAAGGCCATAAGGCCTTCTCTTCCATACAACCAGCACAAATACAAATTAATATTTGACAAATATAGATATACACTATACTAAAATTATAAACAGTTAAAGATACATTAAATGCAGCAATGTAAATTTCATGTACAATCAACATTTTATACGATAATAATAATGATAATAATATAATGATGATGATAATAATAATAATATAATAATAATAGTATGAATATAATAAATTAAACGAGAAACACCAATTAAAAAAAATATATATATATATATATATATCTTACACTGGGTAATGATGAAATCGAGGTTAGAGCAAATATAAATTTAGATTTCTTTTAAAAGTTGCCAATGTCCGGCAGCCCCTTATTTCTTGTGGTATATATTGCAGAGACTCTTAATATCCCAACTCCTTTCAAAAACGTTAAACTGAAAATATATAAAAGTATTATTCTACCAGTTATATTATATGGGTGCCAAACATGGACTCTTTCTTTAAGGGAGGAAAGGAGATTACTAGCATTTGAGAATAAAGTACTTAGGAAAATGTTTGGACCAAATAGAGATGAACAGACAGGTGAATGGAGAAAACTGCATAACAATGAACAACATGGTATTTATAGGAAGCCAGATATAATAAGAACAGTTAAGTCTCGTAGACTGCGATGGGCAGGACATGTTGCACGTATGGGGAATGAAAGACTTGCATGGAAGCTTCTTGTAGGAAAGCCAGAGGGAAAACGCCCAGTTGGTAGACAAAGAATGAGGTGGAAGAATAACATTAACTATGATTTGAGGGAAGTAGATTATACAGGGAATGATTGGAAAGCATTAGCTCAGGATAGGGATGTATGGAGAGCTTATGTCCGCGCGGCTATGAACCTACGGGTTCGATAGTGCCAGTGAGTATCTGTTTTCTTAATTGCCAATACTCAACAATAGATGGTTTATGACCGCCTTTCCACGACGCATGTTGTCCCATTATATTACTTAAAGTAGGTAGAGGGGTAAAGAAAAACCCCTTCCAATTATTTGGAATAACACGGTACTTACCTGTAATTGAGTTGCAATATAAACCTAATGTAATGATATGGACTTTGACACTTTGAAATTTGAACATTGAACTTTTTGGTGTAGTGCCGCCTATAAATACTGTAAGATCGTTAATGTAGGTCTATCCATCAAGTTGAATTCCATAAGCGAAGATGGCTGAATGTAATCCCGGATATACTTTGGATGAACATGAAGTAAGTAACAGTATATTTTTACATTATATCTACACATTTTCACATAGTTTACGTTGAAATTTATAACAAAGTATTTTGCAAAAACACTTAATATGTTATTAAGGAATACAGATCATGTAAGCTTTATTTTAAGAATGAATGTAATTAATATTCTAAATAGTGTCTCGAGATCGAGTCTCGGTCACTCCATGTGGATTTCATGCTGGTCGGTATGGAGCTTATGCCTGTTTTTTCCGGGGTTTCTCCCACAAACTTCATTCCACAATTTTTTTATATTCATCTGATTTATCTTGTTTCTTTTCGTTCATCTGCCCCTGTTATGAATTCATCCGGTACACTTTTTTTTTAAGAGTCTTCATATGACAGCATGCTCCACTACAGTTTTCTGCAGTACTACATGCTTTGGTTTAGCAATATTAAAATATCTCTATCATTTTATGTGTGTTGATGTTCCTGACTATGCATTTATAGTGTTATTTACTAGTTCTAATGTGTGAAATTATTTTTCTATTTTCGATTCCTTAAAATATAATTTTGAGTTATTTTGACGCTAAATTATTCTATTTCGTTGTGGTTGTTATTTGCATTTCAAACAATGCTCTCTGTTAATTATACTTAAGCAAGTTATGGTTCCTCTTGGCACTAACAAGTTATGATTAATATTTACAGTTGCTTGATATTGTTCCTATTAGCACTTACTTAACCCTTAAATTGGCGAAACAATACTTTCTAGTGCCCGTCATTCAAGTGTTTCGGACCGCAAAGAAAATAAAATCATGTAAAAGTAAGTTATTACTGTATTTTTAACGTAATTTGACACAATCTTAGGTAATTTATGATAATTTGTTTTATTTTTACTGTTTAATAAACTATAACAAATAAATTAAATCAATGTTTCTTATAAGATATATTGTAAGTTAAGGGTTAAATTAGTGCATTCTTCATTACTATTCCTAACAAAATATGGTTCCTATTTACATTTAAATTGCAATCCTATCAAGCTATAATCTATATTTACACGCTAAGTTAATATTCTATCCATTACTAATCTAATAAGATATAGCTCCTATTTACACTTAAGTTACGGACTAATTCTAACATTATCCGGTACACTTGTCGCTCTCAAATATCTACAGATATAGATTTCCATCTGATCGCATTCACAGATCCGACTCTGAGTTGAATACGAGTTGAGGATATAAAACATTCTAATATATTTTTTTGTTTTAGAATATTCTTACACATTTATTTATTTTTTATTTCTAAGCACATTCAAAGTGAAAGTAAATAAATTCAGGTAACTAACTAACTCACTGGCACTATCGAACACGTAGGTTCATGTTCGCACGGACATAAGTTCTCCATACATCCCTATCCTGAGGCATTTATTTCCATCATCCCCTGTACGATCCACTTCCCTCAAATCATTGTTAATGTTATTCTCCCACCTCATTTTTGGTCTACCAACTGGGCGTTTTCCCACTGGTTTTCCTACAAGTAGCTTCCAAGCACGTCTTTCATTCCCCATTCGTGCAACATGTCCTGCGCATCGCATTCCACGAGACTTAACGGTTCTCATTATATCTCGCTTCCTATAAAGTCCATATAGTTCATTGTTAAGTAGTTTCCTCCATTCACTTGTCATTCATCTCTCTTTGGTCCCAAAATTTTCCTAAGAATTTTATTCTCAAATACTCTCCTTTCCTCCCTTAAAGTAAGAGTCCATGTTTCGCATCCATATAATATAACTGGTAGAATGATAGCATTACATATTTGGAAAACCAGAGAAAAATCGCCCAGTTGGTGGAACAACAATGAGGTGGGAGAATAACATTAACCATGATTTGAGGGAAGTAGATCATACAGGGAATGATTGGAAAACATTGCCTCAGGATAGGGATGTGTGGAGAGCTTATGTCCGCGTGGCCATGAACCTATGGATTTGATAGTGCCAGTGAGTTAGTTAGTGAGATAAGATGACTTATTAACAAAGCTGGTTACAAATATACGAGGTTTCGTACTGAATATGTGGCTTCATAAATACTGCATGCACCTAGAGAGAATTAGTCAAAACTGACTGCAAATCATATTCCATTGATTTTTGTAAATTAATCGCTTAACACAAATATTTTATGAAACCTTCCATATGTGCTTTATTTATCCGTAGAAGAGTTACTATGAAAGCTTAAAGGTATCTGTGTTCTATCCGCAAAGTAATATATTTTGATAAAGTACACATTTTACTTTTAATACGAGCATACAAAAAATGTGTTTTTCATTATACCTATCTAAATGATATTTCCACGCCGTAGCCGAGTGGTTAAGGCAAGAAGCTTTGCCGCAGAGCTATGGGACTTGCGCTGGTTCGAGTCCCCATAGGGAAAGAAATTTTCACATGGAATTTCGGCCAGTGTGGAACCTGTGCACACGCAGCATCGTGAGGTATTTGGGTAGCTACAATAAGTAGCTACTCCAGGTTGAGAAACCGGCTTGTGGGACCCGACATGCTGACCAAATTTCACCGCTAAACTGGCTAGATTATCGTCTATCTCTGCGATTAACACATGTGGATGTGTAGCCATCAGTCGGCTGATAGGCCTAGGGCCTATCTAAATGATCATAACTAGAGTCCGGAAGTTAGGCACTTAAAACATTCTAAATAGGCAGGCAAAAATGCACTAAAAACCATTAATATAGGAACTAAAAGTTCAAAATAGGCTCTTACAAAAATGGACTACAACGTAATTTTTACAGCCTTATGTTAAAATAAAATAGCCAGTACTTGTTATTTCGCCTAACGGAAGTGCATTGAGGTGGAAGCCATCCACCTGCTAGCTTCTTGTGTTTTTGCCACTCTTATCCTAAAATATTCTAAGAGAATTTATAAAAGGAACACTTGAAAATTTCTATACAATGATTTGTGTCATGAAATCTGTCCATTTCAATTGGTTTCATTGAAATACTAAGTTAATTTCGAGAAAAAAATGGTAAATAGTCATTTATAGGCATTGTAAGCTGAAATAGGCATTTATAGCCAAATTGAACTTAATGGAAAACAACTCTACGATCGTAGAATTGAACTTATATGAAGTCACTTTTACAATATTTATAATAAATAACTGTAGGCATTTTCCCTAGCATTCGGTCTCTAATCATTACTTTATGCAATATTTTCATCTTTTATATTTAACCATTCCTTATTAACCCTAAAATTGGCAAAACACAAATTTCTTTTCTTAGTTATTTGAATGTGGCGGACTGCAGTGAAAACTGAATCTTGTGTAACTGTTATTATTAGGTATATTGTATAATTATACACACATTTAAGTGGTTTCGTTTTGTTCGTTTTCTTCTTATTTATTTAAAATATTAAATTAACTGAACCAACTGATGTATCCAAAAGGATACATTATGAATTTAAGGGTTAACGTGGGAAGAACTTTTTGATTAATTAGTTAGATCAGATAGATAATTCATTCAATATGAATCATTCGAAATCACAGACTTAATAACATCGAGGACTTGGCAAATTTACAGAAAAGCTGTGAATTTATACTGTTGTTAAAGTTAAAAGTTCTTGATCCTGAAAATAATGAATTCGAAATGAGTCCTTATACCTAACTTGCTCACTGGCACTATGGAAACCGTACGCTCATGGCCGCGTTGACATGAGCTCTCCATACATCCGTATATTGAGCTAATGTCTTCCAATCATTCCCTGTATAATATACTTCCCTCAAATCATAGTTAATGTTATTCTCCCACCTCATTCTTGTTCTAACGACTGATGTTTTCCTTCTGGTTTTTGCTACAAGAATCTTCCAAACATTTCTTTTATTCCCCATACGTGCCATATGTCCTGCCTATCGCAGTATACGAGACATAACTTTTCTTATTGTATCTGGCTTCCTATAAAGACCATGTAGTTCACTGTTACCAAGTCTTCTCCATTCACCTGTTTGTTCATCTCTCTTTGCTCCAAAAAATTTCCTAAGAATTTTATTCTCCAATACATGTAATTTACTTACTTCCCTTAAAGTAAGAGTTCATCTTTCGCACCATATAATATAACTGGTAGAATAATAGTTTTGTGTGTTTTCAGTTTAACGTATTTTGAAAGGAGTTGGGACTTTAAGAGCCTCTGTAATGTATAATAGCACGCATTTCCAGAATTGTGCCAATGTTTAATTTCTATTTGCATCTCATTCCACTTTCTGATTATTTTATTGTTCTTATGCATTTTAATTCAGCCTCCTCCTCAAAATTTCCCTCATTTGTCATTAGCTCTCCCCTTCCATTATAATATAATGTATTTCCATATGTAATCATATATTTAGTTTTATTAATATTTACTTCCAGTCTCAATTTCATAGTGTTACTCAATCGTGTTTGCGTGTTGGCCTTTAGTATCTTTTCGCTATCAGCCAATAGTATTAAATCATCAGCAAAAACTAACCGCTTCTTGTTACCATTGAGAGTTAGTCTTTTTTACAATTATTAATTGCTAATATTTGCTTGTAAATCAGTAGAAACTCACGTTTCGATATTAATTTACTATTTCTTTGCACGTCATTGGTTACCGGTTTTAAACATCGCAGGACTTACAGAAATTCTACTTTGCATTTGAATTAAGTGTAAGTTATGTTCGTGTCAGTGTTCTGGGTAGTCGGTTGTGTGTTCCACATGAGGATATATCTTACATGAAGATATTAAAAATCCCGCGCCCAGCTATAACTGCTGGGGAGACCCGACATGCTGGGTGATCGTCTACCTCTGGGATTAAGACACATGAATGTGAAAAGAGCTGCCGGCTGGTAGGCCAAGGGACTTCTTGGCCTGTCGCGCTACGAGTTGGAAGATGTTAAAATAATATTTCATACTAGCAGCCGTGCGCTGTTATACTTGCCCGGTAATCTGCTTATCCCGATCTTCTTGTCATCAATAAAAGACAAAAATGGTTATTGTGAATTATCCGTAGAAGATAAACATATGCTGTCGGGGACTTTTTGTAGAGTTTTTTGAGATATTCAATTCTATGTACATTAATTTGGTGTATTTGTTATGGTTTAGGCAGCGTAAGCCATTTAAGCGTCAAAATAGGGACGTTATTACACGTTTTTCACTACAAAGCGTAATTTTTAGGGATGAAGCGGTTGAGTATCACAACTCTCTTATAGTCTATGTTCATCCCGGGAATCACCTGAACATTTTGCAAAAAACACATCAAAATCGGATCAACGGTATTAGCTGCGCATAGAATACGAATAAACAAACAAACATTTATTTCTATATATTATATTATAGTAGCAGGGTTATAATATTTTTATTCAATGTCACAAGTTTGTCATTTCGACGTTTCCGGTATTCCCTCCTGGTATTGCAACCCACTTCTGAGGTTGAGGCGCCTGGAAGGCGGTGATACCTTGCCCCACTGATATGATAATGATTGTAATGTTGTAACTCCAGAGGACTTAATTCTAAACTTAATCTAATAAGGTGAATATGAATAATGATAATGGTCAAATAATGTTTGGGAGGCGTTTGGACTCTAACTTTCCTGACATTTGCCTTTCAGGTGAGAAAAAACTACGCAAAAATCCCTTGTCCCGACCGGGGATCGAACCCTATCCCGCTACGTGGCAAGGCAGCACGCAACCTCGAGACCACATCACTGGACAGGATATAACAATAACAATAACAATAATAGTAATAATAATAATAATAATAATAATAATAATAACAATTACTTGTTCTCATCTTATTATCGTAATCATCCGTAGAGCCATTTCCTTCTCGGGGTTTCAATCCGTGGTTTTGGTTATATATTAGTTATAATATTAATAAAAAATAAAGAAACTGGATTATTAAACAGTCATAAAAATTGGTAGTAATTTTAAAGGTTCGAACTTATATCATCATCGTCATCATCATCATCATCACTCCAGGGATTAGGCAATTGCCCGTTCCGACTTCATAATGCATCAGCCTAACGTCTTCTAGGTCTTCCAACATCACGTCTTCCTCTTGCTTGATAATTTCTTGCTAACAATGGATATCTCTCCTCACTCATTCCATCCATGTGATCAATCCATTTCTGTCTGTAATTCGTGACTTTATCCAATAAAGGCTGTACTTTCAATTCTTCTCTTATAGCCTCATTTCTTATTCTGTCAAGTCTTGTACATCCTTTTACTTGTCTTAGGAACCTCATCTCCGCCGTCTGTATTATATCCTTCTGTTTTTTCACTGGAGCCCAAGTTTCACATCCATACAATATTGTGGGAACCGCCATAACATTATACATTATACATTTTATCTTATTTCAGTTATGCTAATATATTGAAAATATATATAATGTGAAACAAAGTTCATTTTGTTCTACAAGCTTATTTGGGATACATTCTCCGCATTATTTTCTAACTCTATCATTCAAATAAGAATTAACTACAAGAACCAAATCAATTTAATAATGTAACATTTTTATTCGTCCTACATTCAGGGCATTATTTTATAATTGTAATGCATTATTTTATAATTGTAATGCATTATTTTATAATTGTAATGCATTATTTTATAATTGTAATGCATTATTTTATAATTGTAATGCATTATTTTATAATTGTAATGCATTATTTTATAATTGTAATGCATTATTTTATAATTGTAATGCATTATTTTATAATTGTAATGCATTATTTTATAATTGTAATGCATTATTTTATAATTGTAATGCACGTTTTGTATAGTCCTGTTCTTTCTTTGTACTCTGCTATATTAAAATAATCATTGTAATGGATATAAAATTTGTTATGGTTCTATATAGGCCTACTTACAGCTTACTTGTAAAGTAAAGTAAAAGTAAAGTGATCCCACAACAGGTCCGGAGACCCTTGGGGTAGTAGGAGGTTAAGGCTCCCAATTTTTCTAGACAATCGGCACTTTATGTCAGCCGGGTTGTCAGCCCTGCGTGACGGCTGCCTTTACCCCCAGAATAAGCGTCTGGTACTCATTTCCGTTAGAGGCTGAGTCGACCCCAGGGCCATAGTGCCGCCAGAGGGTTTGGGTCAGTTTAAAAATCTTGAACCCAACGGGACTTGAACCCTCGTCCCTCCGGTTTGTAGCTCAGTGCCTTAATCACTACGCTACGGCGTGCCCCATACAGTTTACTTGTAAAGTTTTATTTTTAGGGGGGTGGAATTGAATAGGAATATATCTAATTTGCTATTTTAATAATCGTCTATATATGCATCCATTTCAAATAATACCTCCAAGATAATTAAACGACAGACGAATGGGGAAAAAACGAAGCAATAAGAGTAATGAACAGAGGCACTGTTATATATCATTATATAGAAGCGAAGACAAGGACTACATATCCAATATTCAAAAACATTACTGTAAGTAACATTTTTTTTTCCTGGCGCGACAGCCGGCTGCTGGCCTCACATCCACATGTGTTAATCACAGAGGTAGATGATCATCAGCCAGTGTAGGGGTGACATGTGGTCAGCATGTCGAGTCCCCCAGCCGTTATAGCTGGTTTTCTCAACCTGGAGCCGCTACTTATTGTAGCTACCCAAATGCATCACGATGCTGGGTGGGCACCGGTCCCATTCTGGCCGAAATACCATGAGAAAATTTCTTCCCCCATGGAGACTCGAACCAGCGCAAGTCCCGTAGCTCTGCGCCAAGGCTTCCTGCCTTAACCACTCGGCTACGGCGCGGGACACGTAACAATATAAGAAATACAAAAAAGGGGGATAGAATTAGAAGCAGAGTATTCCACAAAAAGAATAAAATCTATCTGAGCGAGGTAAATTTTCATACTATGTATGCTTAAAAGTGAAAACTAGAATAACTGCACCGAAAATATTTTCTGAAATCTGGGTGGGTTCAGCTAGAATCGATGCAGAAATATTTTGCAATTTTATTAGAAAAGCAAGGTACAAATGCTTGGAAAATGCCCAGACGTAAGCGAAGCTCTAGATGGGAGTGACTCAAATCATACATGTTAATATAGATAAAAAGTGGTATTTTCCCCCTGATGCAAAGCAAATGAAGAATTGAAAAGTAACAATTAATATGTAAGATAAACGGGGTGGAGGCAATGTGACACAGCGGGGTTTTCCGTTTCATCTGTAGAGGTCGTTTCACTAAGGAAGAAGCATGACCTACAAAACTCGCGCAGGTAAACGCAGGGTCTTGGGGAAACGATCCCTATCAGCAGGCTTTGTCCCTATCTGGAAAATCATGGTTACTAGTCTTAATGAAAATATTAACCCTGAATAAGAAATGATTATAATAACTATGTATCACGTCAAATTCCTTAAGGGCACCCGGTACTAATTTCCTTTCAATTTGGTTTAAAAATAGGACATACAAAAATAATTATTTTTTAAGCTTATTCTTGAGTTATGTGTATGAAAATTATGTCACTAACTAAACAAGTCTTCCTGAACATAATGACTCTATTTTTAACTTTTTAGACATTTTTCACATGAGTAATTTAAAATACAAAAATCCATGATGTTAAAAGTATTGTCTTGGTACAATTTTTTCACAAACTACTTATCCAATTGTTTCCAAAAGTTAGTATGTTATTGTCCATGGTTCATTTGACAATAATGTTTGCTTGTGTTCAGATATGGATTGTAATTTATTTTTAAAAACTTCAAAAACCAATTTTTTTGTTAAAAATGTTGCATATTTTTTTATTTTTTTTTATTTCAAACACTATCAATATAACAAGGGTATATTTAACTTATTATTATAGAGTTCTTTAAACTGAATATCCAAGCAAAAAATAATTATCCTGTCTTTCATAGTTTCAGAGAAAAGTGTAACAAAATATTAAAAAAACACAAGTTACGGGAAAATGAAAAAAAAAGTGCACATTAGGAGAACACAGAGACGCCATTTTTAAAAATCAATTTTTATGGCTTTAAAAGTAAAAAATCGACAAACTAATATTACACATCGATAAAATAGACCTTACTGGATTTTTTGAAGCAAAAAAAAAAAAAAAGATTTTTTAACCCAAATAAGTACTGGGTGTCCTTAAAACTTTAAGAAAATGAGAATAAAATTAGTGTAAACCAATAATTTATCAAATATTATTCATGTTATTATTAATATTATTATTTTTAAATCGAAATCATCACTTTCATTTATTATATTGGATACGAGAACTCGATTAGGCCTATAGTAAATTTCCAAACATAATGAAATAAAAATAAAAAATGGAAAATAATTTTGAAATAGGTAAGACATGTGGCACAAATAGGAAATCAAAGGGATGTAGGCTATGGAAGCTTCTTGTAGGAAAACCAGAGGGAAAACGGCCAGTTGGTAGATCAAGAATCTTACGAGGTTTTAGAAGTAAGGTGACGAAAACTAATATTTTTTAGACTGACAGTACACTATTTTGGAATTGGATGTGTATGCCTGTACGTTAGACTACCCGCAGTCAAGTGGATCAAACTGGTCTTCTGCGCATCTGAGGACATGCTTCTTCCTTAGTGAAACGACCTATAGCTGAAGGTGACATGACCTTCTTTGACTTTAAAATGACACAGAAAAATTGTCTAAGTAATAAGAAAAAATCTGCATTAGAATGCTGTAACTAAGATATTAGAGACGTTTTAAATTCTACCAAGACATCAATCCAAAATATGAAGTTTGAAAAAAATAGAATGTGGTCATTGTTTAACTATCTGATAATCATAGAAACATCTCAACCCGATAGAAGATTGTGAACACGAGGTCAAGCGCAGACTGCATAAAACACTAGTATATCTGAAGAGGGGTCAGGTAAACAGTGGGCTTCTATTGACTTGCATTGTATCCACAAAATAATTGCCAGTTTGTAAGAACTATTGATTTCATAAAAGAGAAAGGACACAACATTAAAATTTATAATTTGTGTGTTGCATTTAAAACAAGTTTTAATTCTATTGGCCAAATTTTAAATTGCATGTTATATTATCTGCACATACTGCAATTGGCAGGACATTGGCAAGATCGGGGAATGAAAGAGGGGCATTAAAACGCCTTGTGGAAAAAACTGAGGGAAAGTTTCCAGTAGGCACGTTAAGAATATGGCGGGAAAATTATGTTAACCGCGATTTAAGGGATCTGGAATATGCAGTGGATGATTGGAAAATATTATCTCGGGATAGGGATGTGTGGATAGCTTACTTCCGCGAGGGCATGATCCTACGTGTTCGGTAGTGTCAATGAGTATGTTAATAAATATTAGTAGTGCTTTTATTGTTTACACAATTTCTATTTAATAAGAGAAAATGTATAATTATTTATGGTAGTTGTTTTATTATTAGTTGTGGTCAGGATTTATAAACTGACCCAAACCCTCTGGCAGCACTATGGGCCTGGGACCGGCTCAGCCTCAAACGGAAATGAGTACCAGACGCTTGTTCTGGGGGTAAAGGCGGCCGTCACGCAGGGCTGACAACCCGGCTGACATAAAGTGCCGATTGTCTAGAAAAAGTGGGAGCCTTAACCTCCTACTACCCCAAGGGCCTCCGGGCATATTGTGGAGTCACTTTACTTTACGTTTAAATACATTCTGTAATTTAAGTAGAAATAATAATCAATATTTCTAAAATACATTGTAAATCACCGCTGACGTTATATAAAATGTTAAAATAATAAACCAAGTACCTGGAATAACAATCCTAAACTAAAATTAATATCTGTTTAAAAACTTTGTGAAACAGTTAAAACCAAGTTCTTAGTTGAGGACGACTGGTATATCAGATATTTATTTTAATACAGAGCTATTCACGAACAAGGGACAGACTTCAAACATTTATTTCCTCTAAACAAAAAAAAAAAGCACACAATTCCAACGTTCCTGGAAAGAGAAATGTTGAAATTTCATTATTTTATGCATTCAATAAGAGCACCATATGTTACACATCATATTTCTAAACGGTGGTTCATTTCTTACCACACACGAATAAGCTGGTCTCTAGTTATCGAATTCATATCTTAAACAATTCGATGTCACAAATTTTCAAGAGTGTCAGGAATAGGGGAGAAAAAAAACACGGTCTTTTACGTAGCCCTACACATACAAACCACACAGAGTTAGGTCTGGTGACCTGGGAGGCCACCGGTAACAACATTGATCTTCTTCTCCTCATCTTCCAATCCTACGTTCTGTTGTGTCGTCATTTTAATACAGACAATCAGCATGACAAGCAACAGCGCAAATGCGGCCGTGACAGAAACTTCAAACTCTTCTCTTTCCTGGAATTTTGGAATTGTGTTTGTATTTTTCTGTAGTTTGCAAGAAATAAATGCTGAATTCTCATCCATGTTTCTGAATAACCCAACTTTACTAAAAGAAATAACGTTTTCACTTACGATATAGTTTATTTTTATCTCAAATATCAAATAGTCGGCCGCGGTGGACCTAGTGGTTATGCTCCTTGCCTCTGGTCCCGAGGGTCGCGAGTTCAAACCCGGCCGGGGTCGATGGATTTTTTAGGATGGAAAAATCCAAGGAGCAAGTCCTCCGGGAGTGACTTTAAGCCGTGGGTCCCGAGTCTGAAGATTTTCAGGCTCGTAAAAAATTCTTAAGTGTGAATGAAAAGACCTCTAAGCAAAATTTACCGAATTTTCCCGTCCTAGTAATACCTTGGTTTCCTAGATGTCAGTATGAGGCGGAACGCTGACCACGGACCACTCAACATGACATCTATATGAAAACAAATGTAACTAAATTAGTATGGTTCAAATTCTTCCCTGTAGGGGGAGAGCGCCTAAATCTCTGTAAACGGAAAACAAAGGCTTACAATACAATACATATCAATTAAAACTCATGAGTAAATATAATGATGTCCCAATATTAAAATTGAATTACTCTATATACATGTAATAAGACCGTAAATGTTTTTGTACTTTTGTATTAATTTATGTATAGATATCACAGAAAATATTGTGTATGAAGGACATTAAATTATATCGTTAAATAAGTAATTTCAATACTAGGCGCCTATGTTACAAAATTTACACTTATAATTCCAGCAAACATTACTTGATTTTTCAAGGTTTTACTATACTCTTATTTGTGTGTACATTCAAATTTTATTTACTTTTGTTTCAGGTGATGGAGCAGAAAATAGACTCGTTTCTTTATAATTTAACTACAACGTTGCCAAGTGCAATAGCTAAGAATGAAACGCCATACAAAATTATCGATATGTTTAAGAAAATGTATCATTTCTTGCATGGAATGTTGGAGACGAACGTTGAAACTTCAGTAGCAAATAGAATATGTAACACTGCTCTACTAGCTCTGAATTTGACTCCTGAGCCACCAACGTACTTTCAAGCTTACAAATATATAATACCTAAAGTTATACATGCAGAGGTATCCTCAATAGAATTTTCTCAAGATTCTCGTCACGTGAATTTAGACAATTTAAAGAATGGTCCAAATCCATGTTTATTAACAGCAATAATTCTACATCTACCCGAATTAAAAAATCTGGTAACCATGAATTTAGGAAGACTTGAATTTCCTGATGAAATATGTTTAATACCATTTCCAAAATCTTTGCAAGAATTTAGTGCTTCAGGGACATTTGTAAACGATTCATTAATAAAAACTCTATGTTCACGTTGCAAAGAATTGAGAATCTTAGATATCAACAATTCGGATGTAAGTCCAAGTTGTATGGTCAGTATTCATAAATTGAAGAAACTGGAAAAGTTATTAATGTCTGTCTCAATGCGTTGCTTTTTTGACGTTGACATTATGGAGTTGTTAAAGGGACTGCAGAGGAATACAGATTCTGATAATCCTTTTCCGAAACTGAGAGTGTTACAATTGGATCACATGTCCAAATTAAACTTGAAATTTCTTGTTGAAAATTTCCCTATGATAGAAGGACTTCATTTATCTAATCATAACTGTCTAAATTTTAAAGAATTACATAAGCTTGAAAATTTGAAAGAGTTTAGTTTGAGAGACATAGAGGTCGGCCGCAAATCATGCTGTTGTAAATATAAGGAAAGAGGCAATGAAAATTCCGACCAACTGTATGAATTTCTAACTACAGTTGGATCAGCATTAAGCCATATAAAACTGGAAACGAGTGTACAAATAGATTTAATGAAAATTTTGAGACTTTGTCCTATGTTAAAGTGCCTCCATTTGTACGCTCCTTCATTAGAAGATCTGAGCGAGGAAGATTTGCAAACCGTCTTGCCATGTTTTGAAGAGCTAACCTGTATCTCTCTTGAAGTAAATGAAATTTGGACACGCATTCTGCTATGTAAATGTAAAAATTTGAAGCAAATTTCTGTATTTAATGTAAATAAGACAATTCTACTAGATATATTATATAAAATTAGATTGGATCAACTGGAAGAATTAACTTGGGACTCAAGCGATGAATTAAACTCGGAATATATAGTGCATTATTTAACAAAGAATTGTGCAAAGTTGAAAAAAGTTTTTGGGATCAACGACTGGACATCTTATAAAAGTCCTATTATATTCATCTAAAAACATTGAAAACTCCCGTATCCCGTGACATTTACATGATAAATAAATATTACAATGATTAACGCTGTGGTCTCGAGGCCACGCAGCACGCCCGGTTTTGATCCCGGTCCGTATAAGTTTCCAGGGTCAGGTTTTTCGCGGTTTTCCCACGCCTGTAAGATGAAAGTCAGGAAACTGAAATGCCCAAACAGTCCAAGAACATCATATGGCCAACATTATCAACATCGTCATTTAAACCTATTTAGGTTAAGTGTAATTTATGGCCTCTCCTGTCGCATTATTACAACCATCATCAACTCACTTATTATGGAAGAGACGTAACGCGCCAACTTCAGATGTGGGTTACAACTTCACCATGCCAGGACACAAATCCAAGAATATCAAAAGACAACCTGAGGAATTTGTTAAAAAATGATTAACGTTAGAGATTTACTGGAGTTGAATTTATGTTATTGTATATAAATTAAATGTAGAAAATGTTATTTTTTATTGTGAAAAATGTTGTACTTCTCTACAAATTAATTCATGTTTAAGAATAAACTCTCTTAATATCAATGTGGTGTCTTTAATTGTATTCAATTTGTTCTCCTTTTAAAACTGCTCTTGAAAGTCTTATAGACTTTTTCAAGTTCCTGTACAGAATTTGGTCTTTATGCTCCTGTATCATGGGCAGCCAATCACAAAATAGTTCACTCACTGCGGACCGCCTAGAAAACCCAAAAACATTAGACCAATCACTTCTGCCCATAGTTTGGCCGCACTCACTCAGTCTTTGTCAGGGCACCTCCAATCTGTTTTCCAATATCCCTCAATCCTCAAGACACTCCACCAAGGTAATATCTATGAGAAAATAGGGCAATACCTCCGAAAATACTCTAGCCGCGCGCCGAACGCGTCTGAAAATCAAAATAAGGAATCAAACATCGACTCAAATAGAAGTAGCACCGACTACCGGTAAAGTGGAGACCCCTCTGGTAGTCTCCCTGCCTCTTGAAACCTCGCAATCCAATAATGTAGTTACATCTAGGGGCACGAAGTCGTAGGGCTCGCATGTCACTAAGACGTAACCTCCTTCCCTGCTGATACGTCGAGAATATACTGCCGAATTGGCGGTAGCGAACAGTGTTTTTAAAAATACCGAGCTCGGTTCAAGAGTTAGGCTGATTTCGCAGTCAGCCTTTAACAATTACCAACAGCTGCTGCAGCTGCCTAAAATCCTCCACTGCGAGAGTGATAAACAAAAGGGGACCGCTACGCGTAAGTTCGTAATTAAGGGTATCGAATCTAGCGAGTATCCATCCGAGATCCTGGACGACCTAAACGGTTTTTGGTTAGAAGCTTTTAAGGTCGTTAATATGACTTCCGGAAATGCTAAGAGTTCGCTGCCTATGTTCGTGGCAGTTCTGGATAAAAGGTCCACTGTTTGCAATGCGGTGCATACTTTGCCACTATAAGCTAATGGTTGTGCCTTAGAGGCGCCTGAAGAAGTGTCCAGAGCAGCGTGTAAAGACGAGGTAGTTTCAATTGATAGCGGGTGTTTATTGCAATTCATTGAGATTCTCAACACCAATAGGACCAAATAGTGACTAGTGCGGTGCAAGCGGAGCTGCAGATTCCACTCCAAAATACAACACTCCAGATCAATATAATATGTAAGCGAACCGCTGAGTCTCCGGCTTTGACGTCTTCACTTCCTAATACCAAATATGAAGAAAAAAACAGCACCTACACAACAAAAAACACAATATATATATATCATGAAATATTCTGGAGTGATGAGGAAAGTTGAACCTTTCATCACCGAAGAAGAACTCAAAGAGGGACTCAAAGACGCCAACAACAAAATCACAAGCTAATCACTAGGGCTGAAAAAAGTATCGGTATCAGAGTATTAACTAATTTCTATACAAATTCTTTACAAACTTCATGTCTTTATCGAGCGTCTCCACTGCCTGCTCAGAGCGGAGACTGTGTCTGTTCGACTCTCCTCAGTAATGAACCTGTTTACGAGATATGTGGTTGTATCAAAATGCCGTAACAAAAACTGTGCAAAGATGAGTCCATTCTTACACATAGCGGACTATACAAGAAGTCTGTCCCGAGTATCGCGTGTCAACGTGCAGTTTGTAAACACAGAGGTCTATGTACGATGCAGCGAAGCCTGTAACCAATACTTTTTTCAGTTCTAGTTATCACGCATCAAAACAAAAGATGATAAACTCACCTACCACAATTTCCCTAACAAGGAAGATACCCAAAGAACACTAAATCAAGGAATTCAAGTCTTAAGAAAAAATATACTAAGTCTAACCACCTGTTGAAAGGCACAGGCATATTCTATGCGGAAACTGCTGCCAGTACGGGCACAGCCAAAGAGAATGCAGAGCCCACAAAATTATAATAGGTGTAGCCAACACACTTCTAAATGTAGTCATCCGAAAAAGGCCAATAGACTTTACTGCGCTACATTCAATGTAAATGGTTGTTACACAGGGATAATTAAATACCCGAAATAAACACCACCACCTTCCAAAAAGTACACTCCCTTACTTACAAAAAACTAACTAAACCTAGGACAACAGTACGGAACATCCTTGCTCCAAACTCCAAGCGTGACAAGCCTTGAAAGTCCTTGGTTAAGCAGCCAGCCACTGGCATTCAAGTCAAATATTGACAAAGAGAGAACAAGCGTATCACATGAAGAGATTCCTAAAATCTTACTTACTTGCTCACTGGCAATATCGAACCCGTAGGTTCATGGCCGCACGGATATAAGCTCTCCATACATCCCTATCCAGAGCTAATTCTTTCCAATTATTCCCTGCATAATCTACTTCTCTCAAATCATAGTTAATGTTATTCTCCCATCTCATTCTTGGTCTACCAACTGGGCGTTTTCCCTCTGGCTTCCCTACAAGAAGCTTCCATGCAAGTCTTTCATTCCCCATACGTGCAAAATGTCCTGCCCATCGCAGTCTACGAGACTTAACTATTCTTATTATATCTGGCTTCCTATAAAGACCTTGTAGTTGAATGTTGTGCAGTCTTCTCCATTCGCCTGTTTGTTCATCTCTCCTTGGTCCAAAAATTTTCTTAAGAACTTTATTCTCAAATACACGTAATCTCCTCTCCTCCCTTAAAGTAAGGGTCAATGTTTCGCATCCATATAATATAACTGGTAGAATAATTGTTTTATATATTTTCAGTTTAACGTTTTTTGAAAGGAGTTGGGACATCAAAAGTCTCTGCAATGCATAATAGCACGCATTTCCAGAATTGAGCCTATGTTTAATTTCCATGTGCATCTCATTCCTATTTGTGATCATTGTTCCTAGGTATTTGAATTCAGCCACTTCCTCAAAATTTCCCTCATTTGTCATTAGCTGTCCATTTCTATTATATAATATATTTCTATGTGTGACCATATATTTAGTTTTACTGATATTTACTTCCAGTCCCAATTTCATAGTGTTACTCAATAGTGTGTGCGTGTTGTCCTTTAGTATCCACTCTAAATTTTGTCAGTAGTTTATTCATTGGAAGCATTTTTGCTTCGGTTACCATGTTTTGAAGTCACAATTAAATATATTTGTTTAAATTAATTAATGGTGTTTATATAGATAAGATTATTCGTTGATTAATGTATTTTACAACGGCCGATTCTTAATACCCAATTTTGTCGGTCTCTCTAATCTCCTGGCTGTAGATGTTTCTGCTTCATACGTAAGTACATTCCCTGACTCCAGGATGTTTTAGGTCTTCTTCTGCCTCATCTTCACTTATGTTTCCATTCCAAAACACGTTTTGCTAGTAGATGCTCTTTCATTCGCTTACATACCATCTTAATTGCTGAATTTTTGTGTAATCTCAAAGAGTGTGTTTATATACAAACATTTACATGTATAAAATCACTCAGTATTAATTTATTAAAGTAAGATGTCAAACTAAAATAATCACAAATAGCAATTAGATGCTCAACGAAATTAAACATAGGTTCTTCTTCTTCCTTTCATGTGATAGACCTAGTGGTCTCTTATGGTATCAATCCAACGTTTGAAGGGTCTGTCCAAAGATCTCTTGCCTGGTGGCTGGTAATTTAAGATCTTACGTGGTATTCTTGTTCTGCTCATTCTTCGTACGTGAGATTTCCAGTTGTTTCTGTATTTTTGTACATATTCCATGACTGATTCTGTGAGTAATTCTTTGAGAATTTCAGAATTCCTTTTATGGTCTGTCCTTGAATAGCCCGCAGTACGTCTCATAAATTTCATTTCTGCCGCAGTTAGTCTTTGTTCATCTACACTGCGAATTGTCCAGGCCTCACTGCCGTAACATAATATGGATCTGGCCAGTGTTTTATAAATTCTAGTACGTGTGTGTTGCTGTACTGTGTTTGGCTTGAAAATATTATTTATAATTCCTAGGTTAAATTCAAAGAAATGCGTGCTATTATTCACTACAGAGACTTTTTATGTCACAACTTCTTTCAAAAAACCGTAAATTGAAAATACATTAAACTATTTTTCTACCAGTTATTTTATATGGAAGCAAAACATGGACTCTTACTTTAAGGAAGATGAGTATTTGAGAACAAAGTACTTAGGAATATTTTTGGACCAAAGAGATGAACAGGCAGGTGAATTGAGAATACTACTTGAAAATGAAGTGCATGGTCTTTTAAGAAGTCAGATATAATAAGAACAGTTAAGTTTCGTAGACTTCGGTGGGCAGGACACGTGGCACGAATGGCGAATTAAAGACGTGCATTGAAGCTTTATGTAGGGAAACCAGAAGGTAAACGCTTGAGTTGGTAGACCCAGAATGAGGTGGGAGAATAACGTTAGCTATGATTTGCGGGAAGTAGATTATATAGGGAATGACTGGAAAGCATTAGCTTAGGACAGGGATGTATGGAGAGCTTATGTACGCGCGTCCATGGACCTACGGGTTCGATAGTGTCAGTGAGTAAGTAAGTAATTAAAATGTCAAACAACAAGCTTAGGAGTCTCTTGGGGTAGATCAAATTTGACACCTTTCTTGAAAATCGCCATAGGATGACCACTGGCTTGCCAGCCCAGCACGATGACTGCTTTTGTACCTCTCACATGCGTCTGGCACTCATTTACATTAAAAGCTGAGTAGAACTTAGGGTCATGATGCCGGCAGAATACTTGGTCCAGCCAAAAACCCTGGCCCTCTTGACCTTCCGACTTGTAGCATGATTTCTCAAGCAACAAAACTGCAACGTGAGGCATTGAAATTGCTTCAAATCACGTACATGATATTTTGTATTGGATCAGAATTAATGAAAAATTAATTAAACTGGATATGCAGGGAAACTCTTAATTTGTTGGGCTACAGAATGGTTATATTGTCTCATTTGTAAATCGTATGTAAACCCCATAAATTATGCGGTGTTTCTGTATATAAATATATGTAAAGATGTTAAAAATATAGTTGCTTCATAATTTTTTCGTGTCACAATTTTCATACTTTATTATGGTCTCATATTTATATAATTCCTCACTTTAGATTGACAGTAAGCGCAATGGACATATAGTGGACACTGTGAATGTTGGTGTTTTTCTTGGTCGAATTTCGCTATATTTCATAGCCACCTACTTGATCACACGAGGTTTAATGATACGCGTTTCAGGCCCTTATATTTGAAGAAATAAACTGTAATAGGCTCTATTGCAGAAAACTGCGGAGCGGAGATATGGTGCTAAGTCATCTGTTGTTCAGTACTGACAGTAAAGAACACTCGGTGCACTCTGCCTTTTTCAGCAACGTGGATAGCTTACATAATATTTTACTTTCGGAATATTCATTTTGATAATGATGATGGCCGGATGATATTCGGGGATCGTTGGGCCCTAAGCTTCCTGACTTTTGTCTTACAGGTGTGGAAAAACCCAGAAAAAACCTCACCATGAGCCTGTCCCGACCGAAAATCGAACACGGGCCCGCTGCATGACAAGGCACAGTGGTGGACAAATATTATGATTAGACCTATATTTTCATTCATTATATAATGGAAATGGACAGCTAATGATAAATGATGGAAATTTTGAGGAAGTGGCCGAATTCAGATACCTTGGAACAATAATCACAAATAGGAATGAGATGCACAAAGAAATTAAACATAGGCTCAATACTGGAAATGCGTGCTATTATGCATTGCAGAGACTCTTGATGTCCCAACTCCTTTCAAAAAACGTTAAACTGAAAATATATAAAACTATTATTCTACCAGTTATATTACATGGGTGCGAAACATGGACTCTTACTTTAAGGGAGGAAAGGAGATTACAAGTATTTGAGAATAAAGTACTTAGGAACATTTTTGGACCAAAGAGAGATGAACAGACAGGTGAATGGAGAAGACTGCATAACAACGAACTACATGGTCTTTATAGGAAGCCAGATATAATAAGAACAGTTAAGTCTCGGACTGCGATGGGCAGGACATGTTGCGCGTATGGGGAATGAAAGACTTGCATGGAAGCTTGTTGTAGGAAAGCCAGAGGGAAAACGTCCAGCTGGTAGATCAAGAATGAGGTGGGAGAATAACATTAACTATGATTTGAGGGAAGTAGATTATACAGGGAATGATTGGAAAACATTAGCTCAGGATAGGGATGTATGGAGAGCTTATGTCCGCGCGGTCATGAACCTACGGGTCGATAGTACCAGTGAGTAAGTAAGTAAGACCTATATTTTCATAACTTTGAAGACTAATTTTTTTGCAACAGAGAGTAGTAACTTCCCCTTCCTTAGCGGTTTTTACCTGCTAGTGGACTGAGTGAAGAAGGGCTCTGAATCAACTCCATTGATAAAGACCATAGAAAAATGATCTGTTTTCTTAATTGACTATACTGAACAATAGACTGTTTATCACAGCCCTTCCACAGAGCACATTGTCCCATTAGCCTACATGCGGAAGCTAGAGGGGTAAAGAAAACTCCCTTCCAACAATTTGAAATAACACAGCACTTACCTGATATAGAGTTGCAATATAAACAAAAAAAATGTATAAAACATTACAAACGTTAGTTGATAAATATACAAAAGATCATCATTTAATAATAAGTGGAGACTTAAATGCCAGAGTAGGTAATGTATCTATACCTAATGTAATAGCAAATAATGGAGAAATAACAATAAATGATAATGGACAGGATTTGAGACAGTTTTCAGCTTATAGTCAATTAAAAATAATGAATACCTATTTCCGAAAAAAGGACATACATAAATATACAAGAAGTGGATATAACTCAAGATCAATAATTGACTATTTAATGGTAAACAACAAGCTAGGAGCCTTGGTAAAAGATGCGAGAGTACATAGAGGCAGCGATATATACTCTGATCACTAACTCGTGATAAGTAAAATAAACATAATAGCTTACTTACTCACTGGCACTATCGAACCCGTAGGTTCATGTCCGTGCGGACATAAGCTCTCCATACATCCCTATCCTGAGCTAATGCTTTCCAATCATTCCTTGTATAATCTACTTCCCTCAAATGATAGTTAATATTGTTCTCCCACATCATTCTTGGTCTACCAACTGGGCGTTTTCCCTCTGGCTTTCCTAAAAGAAGTTTCCATGCACGTCTTTCATTCCCCATACGCGCAATATGTCCTGCCCATCGCAGTCTACGAGACTTGACTTTTCTTATTATATCTTGTTTCCATAAATGTCATGTAGCTCACCGTTATGTAGCTTTCTCCATCCGTCTGTCAATCACTCATTGCTCTAAAAATTATCTTATGAAATTAATTCTGAATTTTGTTCTGAGTGTCCACATTTCGCATCCATATAACATAACTGGAGAATAACAATTCTGTGTGTTTTTTCTATACATTTTTCTATATTCATGTTTAAATATTTTGTTTCTTATAACTATTAAACAATTATTAAACACAAATAAAATATGTATATATTAAATGAATATTCCAAAGCAGAGGTATAAAAATTAACCAGGCTGCTAAACAAGGGTCAGGCCATTGTCTGCAGACGTAATGAATGAAAGCAAAATGTATTTCATACGTCATGAGTGTTCCTTTAATCACAGGTAGTATGCCATTGTATCCTTGCAATTCCCCGCCCCCCCCCTAAGTCAAGTCTTCACCAGTAGATTGTACCCAAAGGTAGATGTATGTTTTGTTTATTGTCAATTCTAAACAACAGATGGTTTACCACTCACTTCCGCAACGCATATTAGCCTACTTATGGAAGGTAGAGGGGGAAAAATAACCCCCTCTCATTAATTTTGAATGTGGTAGGGGACGTATCTGAAAATGTGTTGCAATATAACCCCAGTGTCATTATATGTTTTTTCACACTTTGAGTATTGACCTCTTTGGTGTAGTGTGCGCTACAAATACTGTGTTATCCTCGATCTAAACAACAAGTTGAACTTCATAAGTGAAGATGGCTGAATGTAATCCCGATTATACTTTGGATGATCATGAAGTAAGTAACAGTATATTATTACATTATGTCTACAGCATTTTCACATAGTTTACATTGCAAATTATAAGAATGTATTACATTATGTCTACAGCATTTTCACATAGTTTACATTGCAAATTATAAGAATGTATTACATTATGTCTACAGCATTTTCACATAGTTTACATTGCAAATTATAAGAATGTATTACATTATGTCTACAGCATTTTCACATAGTTTACATTGCAAATTATAAGAATGTATTACATTATGTCTACAGCATTTTCACATAGTTTACATTGCAAATTATAAGAATGTATTACATTATGTCTACAGCATTTTCACATAGTTTACATTGCAAATTATAAGAATGTATTACATTATGTCTACAGCATTTTCACATAGTTTACATTGCAAATTATAAGAATGTATTACATTATGTCTACAGCATTTTCACATAGTTTACATTGCAAATTATAAGAATGTATTACATTATGTCTACAGCATTTTCACATAGTTTACATTGCAAATTATAAGAATGTATTACATTATGTCTACAGCATTTTCACATAGTTTACATTGCAAATTATAAGAATGTATTACATTATGTCTACAGCATTTTCACATAGTTTACATTGCAAATTATAAGAATGTATTACATTATGTCTACAGCATTTTCACATAGTTTACATTGCAAATTATAAGAATGTATTACATTATGTCTACAGCATTTTCACATAGTTTACATTGCAAATTATAAGAATGTATTACATTATGTCTACAGCATTTTCACATAGTTTACATTGCAAATTATAAGAATGTATTACATTATGTCTACAGCATTTTCACATAGTTTACATTGCAAATTATAAGAATGTATTACATTATGTCTACAGCATTTTCACATAGTTTACATTGCAAATTATAAGAATGTATTACATTATGTCTACAGCATTTTCACATAGTTTACATTGCAAATTATAAGAATGTATTACATTATGTCTACAGCATTTTCACATAGTTTACATTGCAAATTATAAGAATGTATTACATTATGTCTACAGCATTTTCACATAGTTTACATTGCAAATTATAAGAATGTATTACATTATGTCTACAGCATTTTCACATAGTTTACATTGCAAATTATAAGAATGTATTACATTATGTCTACAGCATTTTCACATAGTTTACATTGCAAATTATAAGAATGTATTACATTATGTCTACAGCATTTTCACATAGTTTACATTGCAAATTATAAGAATGTATTACATTATGTCTACAGCATTTTCACATAGTTTACATTGCAAATTATAAGAATGTATTACATTATGTCTACAGCATTTTCACATAGTTTACATTGCAAATTATAAGAATGTATTACATTATGTCTACAGCATTTTCACATAGTTTACATTGCAAATTATAAGAATGTATTACATTATGTCTACAGCATTTTCACATAGTTTACATTGCAAATTATAAGAATGTATTACATTATGTCTACAGCATTTTCACATAGTTTACATTGCAAATTATAAGAATGTATTACATTATGTCTACAGCATTTTCACATAGTTTACATTGCAATTATAAGAATGTATTACATTATGTCTACAGCATTTTCACATAGTTTACATTGCAAATTATAAGAATGTATTACATTATGTCTACAGCATTTTCACATAGTTTACATTGCAAATTATAAGAATGTATTACATTATGTCTACAGCATTTTCACATAGTTTACATTGCAAATTATAAGAATGTATTACATTATGTCTACAGCACAGCATTTTCACATAGTTTACATTGCAAATTATAAGAATGTATTACATTATGTCTACAGCATTTTCACATAGTTTACATTGCAAATTATAAGAATGTATTACATTATGTCTACAGCATTTTCACATAGTTTACATTGCAAATTATAAGAATGTATTACATTATGTCTACAGCATTTTCACATAGTTTACATTGCAAATTATAAGAATGTATTACATTATGTCTACAGCATTTTCACATAGTTTACATTGCAAATTATAAGAATGTATTACATTATGTCTACAGCATTTTCACATAGTTTACATTGCAAATTATAAGAATGTATTACATTATGTCTACAGCATTTTCACATAGTTTACATTGCAAATTATAAGAATGTATTACATTATGTCTACAGCATTTTCACATAGTTTACATTGCAAATTATAAGAATGTATTACATTATGTCTACAGCATTTTCACATAGTTTACATTGCAATTATAAGAATGTATTACATTATGTCTACAGCATTTTCACATAGTTTACATTGCAAATTATAAGAATGTATTACATTATGTCTACAGCATTTTCACATAGTTTACATTGCAAATTATAAGAATGTATTACATTATGTCTACAGCATTTTCACATAGTTTACATTGCAAATTATAAGAATGTATTACATTATGTCTACAGCATTTTCACATAGTTTACATTGCAAATTATAAGAATGTATTACATTATGTCTACAGCATTTTCACATAGTTTACATTGCAAATTATAAGAATGTATTACATTATGTCTACAGCATTTTCACATAGTTTACATTGCAAATTATAAGAATGTATTACATTATGTCTACAGCATTTTCACATAGTTTACATTGCAAATTATAAGAATGTATTACATATGTCTACAGCATTTTCACATAGTTTACATTGCAAATTATAAGAATGTATTACATTATGTCTACAGCATTTTCACATAGTTTACATTGCAAATTATAAGAATGTATTACATTATGTCTACAGCATTTTCACATAGTTTACATTGCAAATTATAAGAATGTATTACATTATGTCTACAGCATTTTCACATAGTTTACATTGCAAATTATAAGAATGTATTTTTTAAATCGATTAATACTTTATTAAGGAATACAGATCATATAAGATTTTTTTTAACTAATGTAAATAATATTCTAAATAGGGTCTCGAGATCGAGTCTCGTTCTCTCAATGTGGATTTCACGGTGATCGAAACGGAGCTTCGGCAGATTTTCTCGCGGGTTCTATTGTTTTCTCCTCACACAAATTTCATTCCACTATGGTTTTTTATTCATCTGAATTATCTTGTTTCAATTCGTTCATCCCCCCCCCCCGTGATGTATTCCGCCGTTTTACTAGTTGCTCACAAATATCTACACATATAAACTTTCATCTCACATCATCCCCAGATCCGACTCTGAGTTAGACAAGAATTGAGGATATAAAACATTCTAAATATTTTTTTTTGCTTTAGAATGTTCTTGCATATTTCATTGTTTATTTGAAAGTACATTCCAAATGAAAGCAAAGAAATGTAGGTATTTAATTAACATGCGCGATTGAAGTAGCTAACGACTGCAGTTTCGCACGCTGTGGTTCTACAAATGAATTAATTTAGGGCAATTTGGGATAATACATTTTTATTTATTTTAATTTTGCACTGATGTAATAATTGCACCTCAGATGTGCCGTTATGTTTATTTTAAACACACACACAAATTCCGTTCTAAAATGTATGTTTTAGAGGAACATTTTAAATGCATTCTGAGGAAAGTCCGCTAAATTACCTTGCATATTTTGTAGATAATCGTCAATTGGACTGTTTATGCCAATAATGATATATCAATCTACAAGATGCCAAACTTAATTTGAAATTTAAAGAATATGACTGATAATAGTTTATAGTTAATTATGATTATAATTATCCAGTATAATATGATTACTGAATTATTATTATCGGCGTTTATCATAATCTTGACACTCGATCCCATCAGCACATTGTCCTTTATATCCCGCCTCATCACACTGTATATTATTCATTATCTTTTACGGTGTCACTTACCAAAACATGGAATTCCCTTCCACCCTATGTCAGAGACTGTCAAACTATAACATCCTTCAAAAACAAACTAAAGAATTATTTAATAACAAACTGACTTATACACCTCACTGATAGTATTCTTTTAGCAATATTAATATATTTAATTATTTATGTAAATAATATTTAGAATAAGAAATATTTTTATTTGTTTTGTTTTAAATATTGTATAATCGTAAAATTAGTTTTCTATATCTCATTATTTTCCTGTTTTTTATATACACTAGACAGGGACAATTTAATATGTCTTGCTTGTATACATTTTATTATTAGTTTTAGTCTTAATTTTAACTAATATTAACTGGTTGTATTATAGATCGTAATATGTATATTAGATATTATCTTTTGATCAAATTTTTACTTAGTGTTTAATATTAGAGTTAATTAAGATTGTTATATTCTTATGTAATATATGTTTGTCCTGGCGAGTGGAAGAGAAGGCCACATGGCCTTAACTCCACCAGGCTAAATAAATCTTAAATCTTAAATCTTAAATCTTAAAAAATCTTATCTTGTGCTAGAGTGTGGTAACTTAACATTTTCCTTGCTGAGAGTTTTTATCAGGGTAAAGTGGAGTGGTCCTAACACTCTTTAGACTCAGATAATTTTGAGGGGTAACTCGTTCCATACACTATAAATATACATTTCCAATTCACGTAATGCACTAGTACATTACTGTATTTTATTCGAAACCTACTGATGACTATGGATTTGTTGACATATATTATCACTCACTCACTGGATCTATCGAAACCATAGGTTTATGTTTGCGCAGATATAAGGTCCCCTGCTAATGCTTTCAAATCATCCCCTGTATAATCTACTTCCTTCAAATAATGAATTATGCTATTCTCACACCTCATTCTTGGTCTATCAATCGGACGTTTCCCCACTGGTGTTTCTACAAGAAGCTTCCATGCAACTTTTCCATCTCGCATACGTGCCACATATCCTGCCCTTCACAGTCTACGCGATTTAACTGTTATTATTTTTGGCTTCCTACTTACACATCATGCAGCTTCTTATGTAATTTTCTCCATTCACCTGTCTTCATTTTTTATGGCGCCAAAAATTTTCCTATGAACTTTATTCTCTAATACTCGTAATCTTCTTTCCTCCCTTAAAGTAAGAGTCCATGTTTCGCACCCATACTATATATAACTGGTAGAAAAACTGTTTTATATAAGTCAATTTTTAGTTTTAAAATGACAGCTTCGCTGTTGACACATGTTTTTAATTGGTGAAATGGGCACATTGAATACATATTTAACGATTTTATCTCCGAGAACGTCACTAGTTTATTAAATTAATTTTCATACTACATATTAGAAATGTAATATTATATAATCAATTGAGTTGGTGTTTACTTGATGAAAATCGATATTTATTAATTAAATAAAAATAAAACGTAGTTTTATTTGATTTTCGTATTTATTATATAATTCAGTGACAGTTGTTTCGGTACACTGTACCTTCTTCAGACATATTAACAAATTATGAATTGTGTTCCAACTGATCTAAGCAACAATACAACAATATTTATTTAATTTTTTTAATTTAACAAAGGGGATTCATTCAAATCAAGTTGAGAATTTAACAGTTTTTTACTACTTTTAAACTTATTAATTTCTACAGCCTCCAAAAGATCTAACTTCTTACCCTTATCACAAATATGTAAAATTTCAAAATTTGGATCGAAACAATGATTAAATTGGAATAGGTGGTTAGCATATTTTGAATTTTCTAAATTTCTGTTATATGCTCTCATGTGTTCCTTTATCCGAGAGATAAAAGGTCTACCAGTTTGTCCTATATAGACATTGTCACATGTGCCACACTTCAATTTATATACACCTGATAATGTTTCTTTTTTGTTTTGGTTTTATTGTTTTATTATATTTTGTAGAGTTTTATTAGTTTTAAATGCCACATTAATGTTCAACTTTTTAAAGTGTTTAGATATTTCATTTGAAAGTGAGCCTATGTATGACATTACGACATATTTCTTTATGTTTTCTTTGAAAATTCAAAATATGCTAACCACCTATTCCAATTTAATCATTGTTTCGATCCAAATTTTGAAATTTTACATATTTGTGATAAGGGTAAGAAGTTAGATCTTTGGAGGCTGTAGAAATTAATAAATTTAAAAGTAGTAAAAAACTGTTAAATTCTCAACTTGATTTGAATGAATCCCCATTGTTAAATTAAAAAAATTATTGTTTTGTTGCTTAGATCAGTTGGAACACATTTCATAATTTAACATGTCTGAAGAAGGTACAGTGTACCGAAACAGCTGTCACTGAATTATATAATAAATATGAAAATCAAATAAAACTACGTTTTATTTTTATTTAATTAATTGTAATATTATAAACTTTGTCTGTTGTTATTACATATTTATGCACATATTTGGAGATCAATATTACATAAAAATCCATGCTCAATTTGTGTTGTGAAATAATAATCTTTAATCAGTGCTGTAACTCCTATATTTTAACAAGTCAATGTTATCTTTTCACTGTCACTATCTTCTCGGTTTCAATTTTAGAGTTCATTTTTTGTCCGATTACATTTTTCATAATCTTTTTCCACCCATAAACATACCAAGCACAAAATTATATTTAACAATAAAATCCCTTTCAAATTTAAATCAAATGTTTATATAATTGTAGTCAGATCTATGGTGTTATTTTGAGAAATAAAATGTCAATACCGCAAATCAGATCCAGGGACCAGAAGCACTGGCTGTGATACAATAAGACCCATCAAAAATATAAAATATCGCAAATGTAATCATTAGTGTGGGCTATGGAAATGCTGTGCAAATTAAAAAGAAATTACATTAGCATCGTAAATCGCTAGATGCTCAACACGGAAAGAGCAGCTGATTTGTATAAAACACACCCTGTACGTATGTTTTCTAGTACAATATATTTCTTCTTCTTCGGCTTTCCCCCACTTATAGGTTTGCCTTCTTCAGTTTCCATTTATCTCTATCATTCCAATCTCCCTCTTCCAAATTCCGATCATCCATTATAGTTCTGACGTAGGTTTTCCATTTCCATCTTGGTCTGCCACGTTTATTTCTTCCAGGGGGTGACCATTGGTATATATTTTTGGCCATCTTTCATTTTCCATACTTTGTACATGGCCATACCATTTAAGTGTTTGATTTCCAATCCTCTTAACAACAGATGTGGTGACATTCATTTCTCTCCAAAGGAATTCATTTCTTATTTTATCCTGTCTTGTTTTTTGGAGGCTTCTAAAATAATCAAATTCAACTGTTCTAATTTTGTTCTTTTGTAATTCCGTCAAAGACCAAGTTTCACTTCCATATGAAAAAAAAAATAGTCTGTATTATGTTCTTATACATTTTCATTTTTATTCCAAATTATTCCATGTAATGTCTTAGTTGCATTTTTGGCATTGCAATTTTAGTCTGTACACCTCTCTCACAGGTACCTAAACTTGTAATTATTGACCCAAGATATTTAAAAAATTCTCATTTTTTTTATGTTCCCTGTTTCGAGTACGAGGTCATCCACATCCTTTCCCAAACACATATATACTGTTTTCTGTAAATTTATATTCAGTCCCCATTTTTAATCTCTTCCATTAGTTTATTTATCATATATTTCATATCATCTTCATCCCCTGTAAAAATTATTTGATCATCTGCAAACAACAATAAATGCAGTACTTTTCCTCCTATAGGAATACCCATTTCAGAACATTTTTTATACCACAAGTTAAGAGCCTGGTCTAAATAAATGTTAAAAAGAATTGATGATTAACTGCATCCCTGCTTAAGGCCTTTATTCACTGTGAATTCCTCTGTTAAAGTATTCTGTGTTTTTACTTTAGCTTTTGTATTACTATAGATCCTCCTAACAATATGAATCCATTTATCACTGATATTCAGATTTCTCATTGCCGTCCATTACAATTGTCGAGGTACACTATCATATGCCATCTCTAAATCAATAAAGGTCATATGTAGTTCTTTATTTTTTGCTAGGATTTTCTCTTGTAATTGTCTAATACAGAAAATATTATCATATTATATTTTATTCGAGTATTAAAAGTTATAAGAATATGAAATGTTCATGGAACTTAAGGGGACATGGTAGTCTGAGCATATTGCTGCTATGCAGTAGTGAAATCAAAACATGAAGGATTTTGGGTACATTTTTCTCAGAAACTCCTTGTAGTATAGAATCATAATTTTCTGTGCTTATTATCATTATAATTAACAATATGCATGGCCAAAATAATTGGATTATGTCTATTTGTTCAATGCGAAAAAATATTTGCATTTGAAAAATAAAATTTTCTGAAAATGTTATTTTTAGATATTTAGGTACCATTTTCTCAAAAACTACTAGAGGTAGAAACCTGAAATTTTTCATACTTCTATTCCTCGTTTTTATGAATATTTGCTGCCACTTTCACAAAGTTATAATAAAAATCATGGATTATAGACTCTGAAAAGAATGACAAAATAGTATTAATATTTATTTATTTATTTTCCAAATGCAAATGTTTTTTTTTCATTGAACCAATAGAGATAATCGAATTATTCTGGCCATGCATATTGTTAATTATAATGATAATAAGCACAGAAAATTATCATTCTATACTACAAGGGGTTTCTGAGAAAAATGTACCCAAAGTTCTTCATGTTTATACTCGTACCATATAAAAAAATATACATATTTCAGATTTAAATTTTTTATAAAATCAAGTATATAAGATAGAGATATAAACTAAAAGCCAAAATATTCCCAAATGTGTTGTGTGCATGGCGTAAAATTTTCAGGCTTATTTATTTACAAGTTCATAAGAAATAGTAATTTGATTTCACTGCTGCATTGAGCTGTGATCAAATCAATATGGAAAAAAAAGTATCTACGTTATTCTAAGGTACTATCAATGGCATTGCACGGAATGAAAAAAAATTAATGCTTTCGAAGATGAATTAATTACTTTTTAATTCCCGATTGAGGGTCTTTCCACTTTTCAGCGGTTGCCCTTTTACCAGCCGGCTGCTGGGCCTTCACATCCACATGTGTCAATCACAGAGGTAGATGATCAACAGCCAGTGTAGGGGTGACATGTGGTTAGCATGTCGACTCCCCCAGCCGTTATAGCTGGTTCCTCAACCTGGAGCCGCTACTTATTGTAGGTACCCAATTGCCTCACGATGCTGGGTGGGCACCGGTCCCATACTGGCCGAAATACCATGAGAAAATTTCTTCCCCCATGGAGACTCGAACCAGCGCAAGTCCCGTAGCTCTGCGCCAAGGCTTCCTACCTTAACCGCTCGGCTACGGCGCGGGGCAATTACTTTTTAATACTAATAGAAATTAAGCATTTAAAAAAGTGATAATTAACATTTACGTCTGTAATCAAATTAGCCATAATTTTACATCAGATTTTACAGAACCCAGTTTCATAAACAATTCGGTCAATAACTTAATATTGATAGTAACAATCTGAATTTAAAAAATAATTAATTGCAAGCATGTCTGTTATATATCTAACTAACTGACGCTACCGAAACCGTAAGTTCATGGCCACACGGGCATAAGCTCTCCATACATACCTATCCTGAGCTAATGTTTCCCAATCATTTCTGCATAATATACTTCCCTGAAATCATAGTTAATATTATCCTCGCACCTCATTCTTGGTCCACCAACTTGGCATTTTTCCTCTGGTTTTCCAACAAGATACTTCCATGAATTTCTCTCATTCCCTATTCGTGCCACATATGCTGCCATCGCAGTCTAGGAGTCTTGACTGTTCTTATTAGTTCTAGTTTCCGATAAAGACCATGTAGTTCACTCTTATGTATTCTTCTTCATTCGCCTGTCTGTTCATCTCTCATTGGTCCAAACATTTTTCTGAGAAAATTATTCTCAAGTACTCGTAATCGCTTTTCCTCCCCTAAAGTAGGAGTCTATGTTTCGCAAACATATAACATAACTGGTAGAATAACATTTTTATATATTTCCAGTATTATGTTATTTAGAAAGGAGTTGGGACGTCAAAAGTCTGTGTATTTGTGATTCAAAATATCTCTGCAGGCAGAAGAATTACGAAGCTCTGTTTGTTGCTACACGTGACCTCATATAAGGCAATGTATTACCCGTTTAAGAAATAAGCGCAGTTGTTGACGGAGGGCACTGCAGTCGTGTTTATGCTGGAATAGAACACGTGACACTGCTATCTACGAGCGCAGAGGGGAATGGGACGTGGGACGCCGACAGTGTACACTGCCTTATATGACGTCACGAGTAGCAACAAACAAGAGTTTCGTAATCCATCCACCTGCAGAGATATTTTGAATGACTAATACACTGTAAGCGTCCCACGTCCCAATCCCCTCTCCAATCATGGTTAGCAGTGTCACGTGTTCTATTCCTGTATAAACACGACTGCGTAGTTCTGCGTCAACAACTGCACTTACTTCTTAAACGGATAATAATATGTACATAATAGCACGCATTTCCAGAATTGACCCTATGTTCATTTCCTTTGTGCATTTCATTCCTAGTTGTGATCATTTTTCCTAGATATTTGAATTCAGCCACTTCCTTAAAATTTCCCTTATTTGTCATTAGTTCTCCATTTCCATTATCCTGTATAATGTATATCAATGTGTAATCATATATTTCGTTTAATTGATAGGCCTATGTATTTCCAGTCCAAATTTCTCAGTGCTACTCAATAACGTGTGCGTGTTGGCTTTTAGTATCTCTTCGCTATCGGCCAATAGTACTAAATCATCAGCATAAACTAACCGCTTTTATTACCATTGAGTTTTAGGCCTTCTTACAATTAATGATTTAAGCTATACGCTCATAATGTAATATAAATTCACGTCTTCTTCTTCTTCTGCTTCTTCTTCCTTTCATGTGATAGACCTAGTGGTCTGTTACGGTCTCAATCCAACGTTTGAAGGGTCTCCCCAAAGATCTCTTGCCTGGTGGCTGGTAATTTAACCCTTAAATTCGTAATGTATCCTTTTGGATACATCAGTTTATTTAATTAATTTAATATTTTAAATAAATCAGAAGAAAACGAACAAAAAGAAACCACTTAAATGTGTGTCTAATTATGCAATATACCTAATAATAGCAGTTACACAATATTCCGTTTTCACTGCGGTCCGCAACATTCAAATAACTAACAGAAGAAATTTGTGTTTTGCCAATTTAAGGGTTAAGATCTGACGTGGTATTCTTTTTCTGCTCATTCTTCGTACGTGAGATTTCCAGTTGTTTCTGTATTTTTGTAAATATTCCATCACTAATTCTGTGTGTAATTCATTGAGAATCTCAGAATTCCTTTTATGGTCTGTCCTTGAATAGCCCGCAGTACGTCTCATAAATTTCATTCTGCCGCAGTTAGTCTTTGTTCATCTACACTGCGAATTGTCCAGGCCTCACTGCCGTAACATAATATGGATCTGGCCAGTGTTTTATAAATTCTAGTTCGTGTGTGTTGCTGTACTGAGTTTGGCTTGAAATCGATATTAATTTACAATTTCTTTGCCACATCATCGGTTACCGATTTTAAACTTCGCGCAATTTACAGAAATTCTACCTTAAATTTGAATTAAATGCAAGTTATGTTCGTGTCTGTGTTGTGCGTAGATGATAGTGTGTTCTGCAGTGAATTTATCTAACTTGAAGATATGAAAAGTCCCGCGCCCAGCTATAACTGCTGGGGGACCCGACATGCTGACCATATGTCACCCATACCCTGGCTGGGTGATCGTCTACCAACGGGATTAACACATATGGATATGAAGACAGCAGCCCGCTGGTACGCCAAGGGCCTTCTTGACCTACCGCGCTAGGAGTTGGAAGATGTTAAAATAATATTTCGTATTAATAATAGGGTTATAATATTTTTTATTCAGTGCCAGAAGTTCGTCAATTCGACATTTCTGATATTCTCTCCTGGCATTGGCGTATTGCAACCCACTTCTGTGGTTGAGACGCCTCGAAGGCGGGGTTACGCTGTCCCACTGATATGATGATGATGGTAATGTTGTGACAGCAGAGGCCTTAATTCTAAACTTAATTTAATAAGATGAATACGAATGATTATAATGGCCAGATGATGTTAGGGGAGCATTTAGGGCCTAACGTTCCTGACATTTGCCTTTCAGGTGAGGAAAAACTCTGCAAAAAAAAAAACCTTGTCCCGACCGAGGATCGAACCCGAGCCCGCTACGTGTCAAGGCAGCACGCAACCTCGAGACCACAGCAGTGGACACGATATAATAATAATTACTTGTTTTCATCTTATCATCCTAATCATCCGTAGAGCCATTTCTTTTTCGGGGTTTCAATCCGTACTTTTGGTTATATATATAGGCCTATATATGTATAATCTGCTTACTTGATATAGTCAGCTACTAGATGGCAGTGAAGACAGTGTTCTCGCGACATCTAGTAATAATGGAGAGTATAATACATATATAAGAAAAATAAGTGTTTGAATTGGATTCGCCTGGTAGTGTAATGGATATCACGCTGAGGTACAGACTCAGAGATCCGGGTTCGAATCCCGTCCAGGCATTTATTTTTCTTATCATATCATATATATATTTGTGATAATATCAATTATAAAGAAGAAAACCAGATTATTAGATAGTCATAAAAAATGATAGTAATTTTAAACGTTCGAACTTATTTCAGGTATGCTAATGTACCGAAAAAATATATAGGCCTAAACATGTTGCTTTTTTCTACAATCTTATTTGGAATACAATCTCCACATTATTTTCTAACTCTAGTATTTAAATAAAAATCTCCTATAAGAACTAAATCAAATATATACAGTAAATCAACTTAATAATGTAACATTTTCATTCTTCCTACATTCAGGGCATTATTTTATAATTATAATACTCGTTTTGTACAGTCCTGTTCGTTCTTTGTACTGTGTTATATTAAAATAATCATTGATATATTTATAAAATTTGTTATGATTCTATATATTTACTTTTTACTTATAAAGTTTTAAATAATCAATTGAGTTGGTGTTTACTTGATGAAAATCCATATTTATTAATTAAATAAAAATAAAACGTAGTTTTATTTGATTTTCGTATTTATTATATAATTCAGTGACAGCTGTTTCGGTACACTGTACCTTCTTCAGACATGTTAACAAATTATGAATTGTGTTCCAACTGATCTAAGCAACAATACAACAATATTTATTTAAATTTTTAAATTTAACAAATGGGATTCATTCAAATCAAGTTTAGAATTTTAACAGTTTTTTACTACTTTTAAATTTATTAATTTCTACAGCCTCCAAAAGATCTAACTTCTTACCCTTAACACAGATATGTAAAATTTCAAAATTTGGATCGAAACAATGATTAAATTGGAATAGGTGGTTAGCATATTTTGAACTACGTTTTATTTTTATTTAATTAATATATAAAGTTTTATTTTTAGTTGGGTGGAATTGAATTGGAATGTATCTAATTTACGATTTTTAATAATCCTGTGTATAAGCACGCATCCCCAAATAATACTTCCAAGATGACTATACGACAGACGAATAGGGGGAAAACGAAGCAATAAGAGTAATGAACAGAGGCACTGTTATATATCATCATATAGAAGCAAAGACAAATATTACATATGCAATATTCATAAGTAATTCCACGAGTGATTTCCAAATTATCGATAAATTGGAAATCAAGAGTGACATTTGTTAGGACTATTTAACGAATAAAATTAAGCTGTTTACTCACAAATCATTATTTAACTATAGTTATTTTAAAATATTTATATATTTAATGTAAACGGCGATGTTTGAAAACAAATGAGAAACGATAGGTACGCTTCTAGTGCTTCTTTTGTTTATCACTGCAACCAGATCATACTATTTATTGCCAAAGGAACGCAATATTGTAAGGAGGAGCTTTCTTTAATATGGTAATTATAACACTGATAAATATTTGGTGAAACACGACTCTGATTGGTTGTAAAACAGAAATCATTGAAACGTGATTGGTCATTGACTCCCATTTGGGGCATGAGTTAAATAGTGAGTAAAATTACTGTCCGTAATATTATAAGAAATACAAAAAAGGGGATAGAATAATAAGCAGAGTATTCCAAAAAAAGAATAAAACCTATCTGAGCGAGGTATGCTTAAAAGTGAACACTAGAATTACTCTAGCGAAAATAATTTCTGAAATCTGGGTGATATCAGCTATAATGGGATGCAGAAAGAGTTTGAAATTTTATTAGAAAAGCAAGGTACAAATGCATGGAAAATGCCATACATAAGGGAAGCTCTAGTAGCAAGTGACTCCAATTCTTACATGTTAATAAAGATAGAAAGTGGCAATTTTTCCACCTGATGGAAAGCAAATGAAGAATTGAAAAGTAACAGTTAATAATTAAGATAAACGGAGTGATGGCGATGTGACAGCGCGGGTTTTCGTTTCAAGCAGAGCTGTATAGTAGGTGACATGAACTTCACAAACTTCAAAATGGAACAGGAAAATTATCTAAGTAAAAAGTGAAATGATCCCACAACAGGCCCGGAGGCCCTTGGGGTAGTAGGAGGTTAAGGCTTCCACTTTTTCTAGAAAATCGGCACTTTATGTCAGCCGGGTTGTCAGCCCTGCGTGACGGCCGCCTTTACCCCCAGAACAAGCGTCTGTTACTCATTTCCCTTAGAGGCTGAGTCGACCCCAGGTCCATAGTGCCGCCAGAGGGTGTGGGTCAGTTTAAAAATCCTGACTCCAACGGGACTTGAACCCTCGACCCTCTATTAAGAATTATCTACATTAGTAAGCTGTAACTAGGATATTAGAGACGTATTCTACGAAGACATGGATCCAAAATATGGAGGATGGAAAAAAAAATTGAATGTTGTCATTGTTTAACAATCTGATAATCATAGAATCATCGCAAACGGATAGAAAATTGTGAACACGGGGCCTAGCGCAGAATGTATAAAACGCCAAAGTCAAAAAAGTTACCTGAAAAGAGGCCAAATAAAGAGTGGGCTAATATTGACTTGCATTGTACCCAGAAAATAATTGCCAGTATGTAAGAACAATAGATTTCATAAAAGAGAAAGGACACGAAATTAAAATTTATAATTTGTGTGTTGCATTTAAAACAAGTTTTAATTCTGTTGGCCCAATTTTAAATTATAGCTGTGGTGTCGAGGTAGTTTGCTGCCTTGACAGGCAGCGGGCCCGGGTTCGATCCCCGGTCCGGGCAGTTTTTCTGGGTGAGGTTTTTATCGGGGTTTTTCCTCACCTGCAAGACAAATGTCAGGAAAACTTTAAGGCCCAAACGGTCTCCGAAATCATATGGCCATCATCTTCATTATCATCATCACCATCATCCTTCACCGGTGTGGAAAGCAACGGGAAGCTACCACACCTACACAATTCCCTAGTAAAGCTGCAAGCATAGCATGAAAATGCTATGATTGCAGTGAAGGACCTGCCTTCGGGCAGAATTACTATGGATGGAGGTAATATCATATGCACAGACTGCAATTGGCGGGAAATTCCCCAAGAATGGCGAATGAAAGACGGGCATTAAAACGACTTGTGGAAAAAAAAACTGAGGGAAAGTTTCCAGTAGGCACGTTAAGAATATGGCAGGAGAATGATTTTAACCATAGTTTAAGAGAGTTAGATTATGCAGCGGAAAATTGGAAAATATTATCTCGGGATAGGTATGTGTGGACAGCTTACATCCGCGAGGGCATTAACCCACGTGATCGATAGTTAATAAATATTAGTAGTGATTTTCTTTTGTTCACAATTTGTATTTAGATAGATCATCAGTTGATTAATATCTTTGACATCGTCCGATTCCTAATAGCCAATTTTGTCGGTCCATCCAATCTCCTGGATGTAGATGTTTCTCCTTCATATATAAATATATTCCCTGACTCCAGGAGGTTTTAGGTCTTCCTCTGCTACGTCTTCCCTCAGGTTTCCATTCCAAAACTGATTTTGGTAGTCGATCCTCTTCCATTCGTTGGACATGTCCGTACCATCTTAATTGCTGAATTTTAATATAATCTAAAATACTGTCTTCAATCTTCATTTTCTTCCTTATAACTGAGTTCCTAATTTTTTTCTCTTCTTGAAATTCTTGCGGCCCTTCGTATAAAATCCATTTCCATTGCCAAAAGGTACTTATTTCTTTTTGTTGTTAATGGCCAAAGTTCTGCTCTATAAGTAATGATGCTTTTAACAATTGTATGATTATATATATATGATATGAAAAGAAAAAAGAATGCTTGAGTCGGGATTTGAACTCGAGTCTCTAAAGTCTGTACCTTTAGCGCTCTAACCAACTGAGCTACCCAAGAATTCCAATACAAGCATACAATTTTCTTATACATGTAGTATTCTCAATTCACACAAGAGGTAGCGGAAATTTATTCCAACTGCCATCTCGCGGCTAACATAACAGTTAAGCAAATTTTTAAAGAGAATATTTACTTTATAGCAGTAACGCTTTTATATATAGATATTATAAATATATTTAAATATATATATATTTATATTTATAATATCTATATTATAAATATATTTAAAAAATATATATATATATATTTATAATATCTATATATAAAAGCGTTACTGCTATAAAGTAAATATTCTCTTTAAAAATTTGCTTAACTGTTATGTTAGCCGCGAGATGGCAGTTGGAATAAATTTCCGCTACCTCTTGTGTGAATTGAGAATACTACATGTATAAGAAAATTGTATGCTTGTATTGGAATTCTTTGGTAGCTCAGTTGTTTAGAGCGCTAAAGGTACAGACTTTAGAGACTCGAGTTCAAATCCCGACTCAAGCATTCTTTTTTCTTTTCATATCATATTTGCCTTCATTGCCAAATGTCAAAAATATATTTATAATATATATATATATTCATTTTATTTTTATTACTTATAATTTTTGTATTTAATAAGAGAAAATATATAATTATTTATGGTAACAGTTTTATTTTAAGAAATACATTCTGTAATTTAAGTAGAAATAATAATCAATACTTCTGAAGTACTTTGTAAATTTCCGCTGAGGTTATGTAACATTTTAAAATACTAACCAATCACCTCACTCATGAGTCGCCCTAAACCAAAATTAATTTCTGTTTAAAAACTTCGTCAAACAGTTAAAACCATGTTTTTAGTTGAGGACGACTGGTATATCAGTTATTTATTTTAATACAGGGCTATTCACGAACAAGGGACAGACTTCAAACATTTATTTCCTCTAAACAGAAAAAAAACACAATTCCAACGTTCCTGGAAAGCGAAATGTTGAAATTTCCCTTTTTTATGCATTCAATATGAGCACCATGTGTTATACAACAAATATCTAAACGGTGGTTCCTTTCTTACCAAACACGAATCAGCTGGTCTCTAGTTATCGAATTCATATCTTAAACAATTCGATGTCGCAGATTTTCAAGAGTGGCAGAGATATTGGAGATAAAACACGGTCTTTTACGTAGCCCTACACATAAAAACCACACACGAAATTGATCTTCTGCTCTTCATCTTCCAATCCTACGTTCTGTTGTGTCGCCATTTTAATACAAACAATCAATATGACAAGCAACTGCGCCAATGCGGCCGTAATAGAAACTCCAAACATTTCTCTCTCCTAGAATTTTGGAATTCTGTTTCAATTGTCTGTACTTTGGAAGAAATAAATGTTTGAAGTCTCATCCCTCTTTCTGGTTATGCCCACTTTTTAAAACAAATAATGTTTTCGCTTACGATATAGATTATTTTTATTTTATATGTCAAATAATTCTCATGAGTAAATTATAAACCGCACGGAAGGAGAAATGTTGGACTCCCACACAGAAGACGGTCTGAACAATTTTAATAATTCTAGCTTTCATGAAACCGGAACGTGCCAACAGGCTTAATCCCTGCCCAAGTATTACAATGTCCCGCGCCGTAGCCGAGTGGTTTAAGGCAGGAAGCCTTGGCGCAGAGCTACGGTACTTGCGCTGGTTCGAGTCTCCATGGGGGAAGAAATTTTCTCATGGTATTTCGGCCAGTATGGGACCGGTGCCCACCCAGCATCGTGAGGCATTTGGGTAGCTACAATAAGTAGCGGCTCCAGGTTGAGGAAACCAGCTTTAACGGCTGGGGGACTCGATATGCTGACCACATGTCACCCCTACACTGGCTGATGATCATCTACCTCTGTGATTGACACATGTGGATGTGAGGGACCAGCAGCCGGCTGGTAGGCTAAGGGCTTTCTAGGCATGTCGCGCCAAGAGTTTTTTTTTCTTTTTTTTTCGTAGCGTAGTGGTTAAGGCACTGAGCTACAAGCCGGAGGGTCGAGGGTTCAAGTCCCGTTGGGGTCAGGATTTTTAAACTGACCCAAACCCTCTGGCGGCATTATGGCCCTGGGGTCGACTCAGCCTCTAACGGAAATGAGTACCAGACGCTTGTTCTGGGGGTAAAGGCGGCCGTCACGTAGGCCTGACAACCCGGCTGACATAAAGTGCCGATTGTCTAGAAAAAAAAGTGGGAGCCTTAACCTCCTACTACCCCAAGGGCATCCGGTTCTGTTGTGGGATCACTTTACTTATTACAATGCTGTTATTTCTGTTATTTCAAATTTTTATTATTTTTGTTTCAGGTGATGGAGCAACAAATGGATTTGTTTCTTTATAATTTAACTACAGAGTTGCCCAGGGTAATGGCTAAGCATGAATCGCCAAAGAAAATCATCAAGAAGTTTAAGAGAATGTATGGTTTCATCCATGGAGCGTTGAAGAAGAACGTTGATACTACAGAAGCAAATAAAATATGTCACACTGCTCTACTAGCTCTGAATTCGTCTTCTCAGCACCCATCGTTCTATGCAGCTTACAAATATATAATACCTAAAGTCATACGTACAGAGGTATCCACAATAAAATTTTCTGAAGATTCCCGTCACATGAATTTTGATAAATTGAAGAATGGTCCGAACCCATATTTAATAACAGCAATATTTCTACATCTACCCAAATTCAAAAATCTCGTAACCCTGAATTTAGGAAGACTTGATTTTAAAAAATATTTCATGGATTCAAACCACACATTCGAAGATTTTGATGTATCATTTCCAAAATCTTTGCAAGAATTTAGTGCATCAGGAATATTTGTGAACGATTCATTAATAAAAATTCTAAGTTCATGTTGCAAAGAATTGAGAATCTTAAACATCAATTATTCGAATGTAAGTCCAAATTGTATAGTCAGTATTCTGAAAATGAAGGAACTGGAAGAGCTATTAATGTGTGACACAATGCATTATTTTTCTGACGATCACATCATGGAGTTGTTAATGGGACTACAGATGAACACAGATTCTGATAATCATTTACCGAAACTGAGAGTGTTACAATTGGATCACATGTCGGAATTAAACTTGAAATTTCTTGTTGTAAATTTCCCTATGTTAGAAGGAATTCATTTAACTAATCATGCGTGTCTAAATTTTCAATTATTACATAAGCTTGAAAATCTAAAAGAGTTTAGTTTGAGAGACTTATATGTCAGGCTCAAACCATGCTATTGTAAAAATAAGGAAAGAGACAATGATTATTTCGACCAAGTTTATGCATTTCTAACAACAGTTGGATCAACATTACACCATATAAAGCTGGAAACGAATGTACAAATAGATTTAGTGAAAATTTTGAAGCTTTGTCCTATGCTAAAGTGTCTGCATTTGTACGCTCCTTTATTAAAGGATCCGAGCGAGGAAGATTTGCAAACCGATATGCCATGTTTTGAAGAGCTAGAATGTATCTCTCTTGAAGTAAACGAAATTTGGACCCGCATTCTGCTATCTAAGTGTAAAAATTTGAAGCGAATTTCTGTATTTGATGTAAATAAAACTGTTCTAGTAGATACATTTTATATAAATACACTGGATCAACTCGAAGAATTGACGTGGGACTCAAATGATGAACCAGACTCTGAATATATTGTGCATCTTTTAAGAAAAAATTGTAAAAAGTTGAAAAATGTATTTGGGATTATCGACTGGACATGTCATACCTGTCCCGTTATATTCATTTAAAACATTAGAAATCCCAGCTTCGTGTCCTTTACATGAAAAATCAATAATACAATGGTTAACGCTGTGTCTCGAGGTAGCGTGCTGCTTTGTCATGCAGCGGGCCAGGGTTCGATCCCGGTGCGTACAAGTATCCTCGGTAAGGATTTTTCGGGGTTTTCCTATATCTGTAAGAAAACTGCCAGGAAGCTTTAAGGCCCAAACGGTCCAAGAACATCATTTGGCCAACATTATGAAGAATAACGTATATGATAAATTGACTTAAGTTAAATTTAAGGCCTCTCCTGGCACATTGAAACCACCATCATCAGCTCACTTATCATGGGGGAAACAAATCCCCGACTTCCAGGCGCTCCAACCCTTTGAAGTGGGTTACAAGTGTGTGGGAAATGAACTAAAAAAATGATTAACACTAGACAGTTATTGAAGTGGAATTTATTTTATTGTACATAAATTGAATGTAGAAAATGTTATTTTTTTATTGTGAAAACGTTCTAACTTATTTTTAAGAATAAACTCTTTTAATATAAATGTGGTGTCTATAATTATATTCAATTTGTTTTTCTCTTAAAACTCCTCTTGAAAGTCTTATAGACTTTTTCTAGTTCCTATCCAGAATTTGGTCTTTGTGCTCCTGTATCAGGGGCAGCCAAACAAAAATTAGATCACTCACTGCGGACCGTCTAGAAGCCCCAAAAATATTAGACCAATCACTTCTGCCCATAGCTTGGACGCACTCACACAGTCTTTGCCAGGGCACCTCCAATCTGTTTTCCAATATCCCTCAATCCTCAAGGCACTCCACCAAGGTGTAATCTATGAGAAAATAGTGCAATACCTCCGACAACACTCCAGTCGCTGTCAAAAGCTTCTCAAAACCAAACCAAGGAATCAAACATCGACTCAAATAGCAGTAGCACCGGCTACCGGTAAAGTGGAGTTCCATCTGATCGTCTCCCTGCCTCTTAAAACCTCACTGTCTAATTATGTAGTGAAATCTAGGGGCTAGAAGACGTAGAGCTCGCATGTTACTAAATCGAAACCTCCTTCCCTGCTGATACGTCGGGAATATACTGCCAAACTGGCCGCAGCGAACAGGGTTTTCGAAAAAACCGAGCCCCTCCCATTCACTTGCGAGCCTACAAAGCTCGGTTCAAGGGTTAGGGTGACTTCACTGCCAGCTTTTAACAACTACCGACAGCTGCTGCAGCTGCATAAAATCCTCTACTGCGAGAGTGATAAACAAAATGGGACCGCTACACCAAAGTTAGTAATTAAGGGTACCGAATCCAGCGTCGATCCAACCGAGATTCTGGACGACCTAAACGGTTTTGGGTTAGAAGCTTTCAAGGTCGTTAATATGACTTCTGGAAAGGCTTACGAGTTCGCTGCCAATGTTCGTGGCAGTTCTGAGAAAAGGTACACTGTTTGCAATGCGGTGAAAATAGGCAGCCTCTGCCACTATCACTTAAGAGTCGTGCTTTACAGGCGCCTGACAAAGTGTCCAGAGCAGCGTGTAGAGACGAGGTTGTTTCAGTTGATAGCGGGTGTTTATTGCAATTCAGTGAGATTCTTAACACCAATAGTAGCCAATTAGTGACTACTCAGGTGTAAGCGGAGCTGCTGATTCCACTCAAAAATTCATCACTCGAGATCAATGTAATGTGTATTCCAGCCGCTGAGTCTCCGGCCTTGACGTCTTCAGGACCTGATATCAAATATGAAATAAACAACACCTGCATAACAAAAAAAAACAATAAATATCATTAAATATTCTGGAGAGGTGAGGATTGTAGAACCGTTCATCACCGAAGAAGAACTCAAAGAGGTCAACAACAAAATCACAAGCTAATCACTAGGGCTGAAAAAAGTATCGGTAGCAGAGTATTAACTAATTTCTATACAAATTGTTTACAAAATGCATGACTTTATCGAGCGTCTCCACTGCCTGCTCGGAGCGGAGACTGTGTCTGTTCGACTCTCCTCAGTAATGAACCTGTTTACGAGTTGTGTGTTTGTATCAAAATGCCGAAAGAAAAATTGTGCAAAGATGAGTCCTTTCTTACACACAGCGGACTATACTAGAAGTCTGTCCCGAGTATCGCGTGTCAACGTGCAGTTTGTAAACACAGAGGTCTAAGTACGATGCAGCCAAGCCTATAACCAATACTTTTTTCAGTTCTAGTTATCACGCATCAAAACAAAAGATGATAAACTCACCTACCACAATTTCCCTAACAAGGAAATGCCCAAAGAACACTAAATCAAGGAATTCAAGTCTTAAGAAAAAATATACAAAGTCTAACCACCTGTTGAAAGGCACAGGCATATTCCATGCGGAAACTGCTGCCAGTACGGGCACAGCAAAAGAGAATGCAAATTTCACAAAATTATAATAGGTGTGGCCAACACCCTTCTAAATGTAGTCATCCGAAAAAGGCAAATAGACTTTCCTGCGCTACATTAAATGTAAATGGTTGTTACACAGGAATAATTAAATATTTCTTTGCTGTGGGTCGTCATATTTCAATTCCTTCTGGCTTTTTTCGTGTTGAGACTTGAAAGTAGTTTTGAAGTTCCTTAGGACAGGTTACTGGCCCGACGCTAAGTAGTCCAGTGGTAGGGCTGCTACCTTTTAGTCTCTGGACAGACATTAGGATACCGCATTTACTCAGTACCTGATGGAACGGTTATACCGCCGTGACTCGGTCCTCAGAGCCTCGTTTGTGAAAACAGGTTGTACCACGAGAAGGTGAGGATGAGAATTGGGTAGGAGAGGTTATACACACGTCACTACCCCTTACAACCACTGAAAAGACTTCTGGATGGTGTTTCTCTTGAGGCCGAAACAGGTCAACAAATGGCCTAAATTCGTGAATGTACTATGATGATGAATAATTAAATACCCGAAAGTAAATTCCAAATAGTACACTCCCCTCCTTAAAAAAAACTAACTAAACCTAGCACAACAGTACGGAACATCCCTGCTCCAAACTCCAAGCATAGAATGTTCTTGACTATAGGTCGTTTCACTAAGGAAGAAGCATGACCTACAAAGCTCGCGCAGGTAAACGTAGGGTCTTGGGGAAACGATCCCTATCAGCAGGCTTTGTCCCTATCTGGAAAATCATGGTTACTAGTCGTAATGAAAATATTAACCCTGAGTAGGAAATGATTATAATAACTATGTATCACGTCAAATTCCTTAAGGGCACCCGGTACTAATTTCCTTGCAATTTGGTTTAAAAATAGGACATACAAAAATAATTATTTTTTCAGCTTATTCTTAAGTTATGTGTATGAAAATTATGTCACTAATTAAACAAGTCGTCCTGAACATTATGACACTTTGGTTAACTTTTTAGACAAGTTTCTTTAAAAGTAATTTAAAATAGAAAAACATCCATGATGTTAAAAGTATTGTCTTGGTATAATTTTTTCGCAAACTACTCATCTAATTGTTTCCAAAATTTAGTATGTTATTGTCCATGGTTCATTTGACAATAATATTTGCTTGTGTTCACATATGGATTGTAATTTATTTTTAAAAACTTCAAAGACCAATTTTTTTGTTAAAAATGTTGCATAATTTTTTTTTATTTCAACACTACCAATAGCACAAAGGTAAACGTAAGTTATTATTATAATAGAGCTCTTTAAACTGCACATCCATGCCAGAAATAATTCTCCTGTTTTTCATAGTTTCAGAGAAAAGTCTACCAAAATATTAAAAAAACACAAGTTACGGGAAAATAAAAAAAGTGTACATTAGGAGAACACAGAGACGCCATTTTTAAAAATCAATTTTTATGGGTTTAAATGTCCAAAATCGACAAACTAATATTACACATCGATAAAATTGACCTTACTGGATTTTTGAAGCAAAAAAAAAAGGTTTTTTTATCCCAAATAAGTACTGGGTGTCCTTAAAACTGGAAGAAAATGAGAATAAAATTATTGCAAACCAATAATTTATCAAATATTATTCATGTTAATATTAATATTATTATTTTTAAGTCGAACTCACCACTTTCATTAGTTATATTGGATACAAGAACTCCATTAGGCCTATAGTAAATTTCCAAACTTAATGAAATAAAAAAAATAAAGGAAAATAATTTTGAAATAGGTAAGACATGTGGCACAAATAGGGAATCAAAGAGGTGTAGGCTATGGGAGGTTCTTGTAGGAAAACCAGAGGGAAAACGGCCAGTTGGTAGATCAATAATCTTGAAAACTAATATTTTTTTAGACTGGGAGTACACTATTTTGGAATTGAATATGAATGCCTGTACGTTAGACTGCCCGCAGTCAAGGGAGATGAAACTGGTCTTCTGCGCATTGGGTAATCGGTGTAGAAAGGGGATTGAAGGGCATAGGGATGGGTTGGTTATTGGAGAGGAGCACGCGGAATAATAGAAATGTTTGGAGGACAGTTAAGAAGAGACTAATCGATATAGACAGACAGTATATAGAAGCAGAGTGTAGCCATAAAATATCGCTCACCCTGCAGACGGAACTGAAACTTTCGTGGGGAAGGGAGAAATATATTGACTCTTTGGATGGGGATGAAAAAAGTGCTATTGCATGGTTTCATTTGGGGGGATGGATGGCCCATAATTTAACAAATGAGGAAGGCATTAAACTATGCCCACTATGCGATGACCATGAAAACTGGCAGCATATTATAGCATTCTGTAGAGAGACAGAACAACTTAGATTACAGATGCTGCCGGAGAGATTTCTCAGGTCGGATCGAGGGAGAGTGGCGTGTTGGGATCTTTTAGGACGGATCGAGAGTGAATCAAAAACATGCAAATTCTTGGGTACAGTAAGAAAATTGAGATATAACAAAATTGTAGATTAAGGATATATGTATTAACAATAAGAAGAATTTCAATATGGTCTTTGTTTTCGATCTTTAATCATGTTATATAATAAGTAGGTCTGATAAGTTGAATAGTCTGATAGTGCACTTGATGTCTGGGGGGAGGGGGGTATGAGCGTGCGGTGTGTATATGTGTGGGGGTGTGTGGGTGTATGTGCGTGTGCTTTTTTTTTCTAATTTGTTTTCTAGCATTTTTTTTTTTAATATTAATGTACGGAATGTGGATGAATGTAGATATGTATTATTTTGATTTAGTGCAGACATAGATTTTACTTATATGTAGCCTGTTATTGTTTTTTGATACAGGTGTATTTGTAGGTATTTGTTTATATTATTAGTTTTATTTTTTTTATTCATGGAAAAATAATGCACGTACGGCCAAGCAGGCCCGTGCGCAATGTAAATGCATATGTATTTTCTTTATTCTGAAAAAAAGGCAATAAATTCCATATTCTATTCTATCTGAGGACGTGCTTCTTCCTTAGTGAAACGGCCTCTAACCAGCCAGCCACTGGCATTCAACTCAAATACTGACGAAGACAGTACAAACGTATTAATACATATATAAATATGTAGAGGAAATCAAATACAAACAATAATCTTCGCAGATGATCAAGTACTTCTAGCGGAGAATGAATATGATTTGCAGAGATCAGTGTTTAAATTGCAGCCCTGGAAAAATACAACATGAAAATATCTGAAAATAAAACCAAATCCATGGCAATCACTGGAAAGGGACTTTCGAGAGTAAAAATAATAATAAATAATAAACCAATAGAACAAGTAACACACTTTAGGCCCTAATTATTTAGGTAATAATATATCACAGTTTCATAATCAAAAAGATGTGGAAACAAACTTAGAAAAATATAATAGATTAAATGGTATAATTAGGAGAAATTTTGGAAAACAAATGAGGAAAGAAATCCAATTGAGATTTCATAATGTCATAGCCAAACCTGCTCTACTATACGGAAGTGAATGCCGGACACTTCGAGCAAAAGATAAATCTCGCATTAATAGTTCGCAAATGAGATTCCTCCGATCACTAACTGGAGTAACATTAAGGGATAGAATGAAAAGTGATGAGATAAGGATGCAGTGGAATAGTAGCGAAATGGTTGAACATATACAAAATTATCAGATTAAATGGTTCCAACACGTCCAGAGAATGTCAAATTCCCGTTACCCAAAGATGATTTACCACCTCAACCCTAAAGGCAAAAGAGACCTCGGAAGACCCTTCAACCGATGGAAAGATCAGTTTCTGTAGTCGCAGAACGGGCATCATCACCCAATACTGCTTCGGAAGAAGAAGAAGAACGTATTACATGAAGCGATTCTTAAAATCACCGACGAAGATTCTTAACAGCTACCAAAGAACTGGAAAACTACATAAAATACAAACTGAAGACGCTTCAACAAGAATTAAAGAAAATTTTCATGACCATCACTTACAATAAAACCGATAATTCTCAGTACTCAAAATCGGGGCACGCCGTAGCATAACGATTAAGGCACTGTGATACAAACTGGAAAGCCGAGAGTCCGAGTTACGGTGGGGTGAGGAATTTTTTTAACTGAACCAAAACATCTGGTGCAGCATGAACCTGGTGTCGACTCAGCCTCTAACGAAAGTGAGTACCAGACGGTAAATGCTGTCGTCACGCTGGGCTGACATCAAGTGACGTTTGTCTAGAATAAGTGGGAGCCATAACATCCTACTACATTTTAATTTTTGTACATTGTTGTACAAATTTGGCACAAATTTAAAATAATTTCCACAAATTGATTTTTCTAATGTTTCATTGAAAGCTTATGATTAACTGGATAATTTTGTGTGTAGAAAATTAAATTTTAAGACAATTCTGCATAAAGTTTCTAAGACTATGTATAGGTAGGAATTTCAATGCAGATTGCATTAAAGATATATGCTCTTTTTTTAACAATAAATCTATTTTTTGTTCTCACTATTAAATTCAGAATTAGATTAAATCTCATCTTTGTAAGATTCTCCAATGATTTTTAATTTCTTTTTGAGGAATTAAACCCAGTGGGTACAACTGGACATGACACAAACCCAGTCCCAAGGTAAAAGGTAAAGTGATCCCACAACAGGCCTCAGGAGGCCTTTGGGGTAGTAGGAGGATAAGGCTCCCACTTTTTCTAAACAATCGGCACTTGATGTCAGCCGGGTTGTCAGCCCTGCGTGACGGCCGCCTTTACCCCAGAACAAGCGTCTGGTACTCATTTCCATTAGAGGCTGAGTCGACCCCAGGGCCATAGTGCCGCCAGAGGGTTTGGGTCAGTTTAAAAATCCTGACCCCAACGGGACTTGAACCCTCGACCCTCCGGCTTGTAGCCCAGTGCCTTAACCACTACGCTACGGCGTGCCCCCAGTCCCAAGGTAGAGATTTTTAAAAACACCTTACCCTGCTGGGAATCGAACCCTGGTCGCCGGACTTTAATTGAGATCTGTAAAAGGATATATTTTGCTTTTTGATATCTGCATCAGGAATTTGCAACAGGAAATATGTAATTAAAAAATATATTTATTGTTAAAAAAGAGCATATATCTTTAATGCAATCTGCATTGAAATTCCTATCTATAAAATCCTACCCCCACAAGGGGGGGCACGCCGTACCGTAGTGGTTAAGGCACTGAGCTACAAGCCGGAGGGCCGAGGGTTCAAGTCCCGTTGGGGTCATGATTTTTAAACTGACCCAAACCCTCTGGCGGCACTATGACCCTGGGGTCGACTCAGCCTCTAACGGAAATGAGTACCAGACGCTTGTTCTGGGGGTAAAGGCGGCCGTCACGCAGGGCTGACAACCCGGCTGACTTAAAGTGCCTGTTGTGGGATCACTTTACTATACTACCACAAGGGTGTCTTATGATTTTTAGTGGGATCACTTCACCTTATACAACTCAAAAACAACAGCCAAAAGCACTGCAAAAAATAAACCTAAAAAGAAACGTCAAGTGTGTTCCATCCAGGACTCACATAAATATGTTTATACAAAAATGGCCGAGATGAGCAACACCGTAAACAAAGTTGTCACTGCTGCGAGATTCTTTACGAAATGTCATGTTTTAAACTATTGATCAGGGAGAATTAAAAATGAGTATCCTCACATTTTATCATCTGTAGAATAAAAAAAATGGCCGCGGTGGACTAGTGATTATGCTCCTTGCCTCAGGTCCCGAGGGTCGCGGGTTCAAACCCGGCCGGGGTCTATGGATTTTTTTAGGATGAAACAATCCAAGTAGCAAGTCCTCCGGGAGGGACTTTAAGCCGTAAGTCCGAGTTTGAAGATTTTCAGGCTCGTAAAATATCCTTAAGCCTGAATGAAAAAGCCTCTAAGCAAAATTTCCCGTCCTAGCACTACCTTAGTTTGCTAGATGTCAGTATGAGGCGGAACGCTGAACACGGACCACTCAAACGACGTCTATACGAAAACAAGTGTAACTAAATTAGTATGGTTCAAATTCTTCCCTGCAGGGAGAGAACGCCTAAATCTCTGTTAAGGGAAACATAGGCCTACAAGATACCAGAAGAATAATCAAATAAGTCCATTTTTTATCATCATCATCAACAATCACGGATTAAGCCCATGTGGCTTGTTCCGGTCTCATAGATTCTCATTCAAAAGTTGAATCCATCTCTTCTTCGGGTCTACCAACATTCTTTCGTCCTTTTGGTTTGTATTTAAGTATAGTTTTGGGAATGCGATCATCTTCCATTCTTTGAACATGTTCTTTCCATTTGTTTCTAGATTCTGTTATTGTATCTAAGAGTTTAAATATATTTAGCTCATTTCTAATATCTTCACTTCTTCTCTTATCTAGAAGTTTGCAACCAGCCACACTTCTCAGAAATCTCATTTCAGCTGCTTCTATGATCTTCTCTTCTTTTAGCTAAAACCCAAAATTCATTACCATACAATAGTAAGGGGACTGCCACTACTTTATAAAATTTTAGTTTTGTTTCTTTTCTTGTACATTTAAATATCATTTTGATTGTTCAACATATATAATTAAATTTATTAAGTTTGTTAAACAGATCTTCATTTTTAAAATAGGAGATATCACAACCCAGGTATTTAAAATGTTTCACTTGTTCAATGGGTTTCCCCTCCAGAATTATTTTAGCTCTTACGGTATCTGATCCCTTAAAAGCTAGGATTTTCGTTTTACTTATTGATATTTTGAAATTATATTTCTGTATAATGTTATTTAACTGAAAGAGCGATTTCTGTAGACCATCTTCTGAACTTGACATTAGAACTTCGTCGTCTGCAAAAAGTAAGGTATCTAACATCTTATTTCTTATTTTGAAATGCGAATCCAAATTTATCTGCCAATTATATATGATATCGTCAATATAAATATTAAAAAGGGAGGATGAAACTGGACATCCCTGACATTTCGCCCAAGGTACTTTTTTCGTCTGTCTTATCACCTTCGACCAGTCCGGCATTATTATGATTAAATATTTTGTTTCATGTAACTATCAAACAATGACTAAACACTAAGAAAATATTGTACTTATTAATTGAATATTTCAAAGCAGACGTAATGTCGTCCTTAGAGTTTAGCATTGGGAGGGGGGATTTTCTTGCCATTCGGTTTTTTACTCTTACAGGTAGTTTCTTTTGTTTCTACAGCCCAGTCCAATGAAGTATTATTCATTCACAAATATGCAGTTTTAATTTTGCTGCTTTCGCCGTAAATAGGAGGAATGTTTTCAGTATTGAATTTACTAGTATGGATGAATGTACATTCCATCATAGAGACCGTTTCACTAAGGAAGAAGCATGACCTACAAAGCTCGCGCAGGTAAACGTAGGGTCTTGGGGAAACGATCCCTATCAGCAGGCTTGTCCATTTCTGCAAAATCATGATTACTAGTCATAATGAAAATATTAACCCTGAGTAGGAAATTAATTGGTACTGTACATCAACTGTATGTAGACTTCAAAAAAGCATATGATTCAATTAAGAGGAAGAATTTATATAGTATCCTGCTGCAGTTCTGAATTCCAAAAAAGTTAGTTAGACTTATACGAATGTGTCTAAATGGCACAAAGAGTAGGGTGCGTGTAGGCAAAGAGTTTTCGGACACTTTTGAAATCCAGAATGGGTTGAAGCAAGGAGATGCCAACACGCACACACTATTGAGTAACACTAAGAAATTAGGACTGGAAGTAAATATCAATAAAACTAAATATATGGTCACACGTAGAAATTCAGTATATAATGGAAATGGACAGCTAATGACAAATCAGGGAAATTTTGGGGAGGTGGCTGAATTCAAATACCTAGGAACAATAATGACAAGTAGGAATGAGATGCACAAAGAAATTAAACATAGGCTCAATTCTGGAAATGCAAGCTATTATGCATTGCAGAGACTCTTGATGTCCCAACTCCTTTCAAAAAACGTTAAACTGAAAATATATAAAACTATTATTCTATCAATTATATTATATGGGTGCGAAACATGGACTCTTACTTTAAGAGAGGAAAGAAGATTACAAGTATTTGAGAATAAAGTACTTAGGAAATTTTTTGGACCAAAGAGAGATGAACAGACAGGTGAATGGAGAAGACTACATAACAATGAACTACATGGTCTTTATAGGAATCCAAATATAATAAGAACAGTTAAGTCTCGTAGACTGCGATGGGCAGGACATGTTGCACATATGGGGAATGGGAGACTTGCATGGAAGGTTCTTGTAGGAAAGCCAGAGTGAAAGCGCCAAGTTGGTAGACCAAGAATGAGGTGGGAGAATAACATTAACTATGATTTGAGGGAAGTAGATTATACAGGGAATTATTGGATAGCATTAACTCAGGATAGGGATGTATGGAGAGCTTATGTCTGTGCGGCCATGAACCTACGGGTTCGATAGTGCCAGTGAGTAAGTAAGTAAGTAAGGAAATTAATAAAATAACTATGTACCGCGTGAAATTCCGTAAGAGCACCCGGTACTAATTTCCTTGCAATTTGGTTTAAAAATATGGCATACAAAAACTTTTTTTCGGCTTATTCTTAAGTTATGTGTATGAAAATTATGTCACTAATTAAACAAGTCTTCCTGAACATAATGACACTTTGGTTAACTTTTTAGACATATTTCTTTATGAGTAATTTAAAATACAAAAAAAAAAAAAAATAAAGAATCCATTTTGTTAAAAGTATTGTCAATTTCCTTACAAACTACTTTCCTATTGCTTCCAAAATTTAGTATGATATTTTCCATGGTTCATTTGACAATAATAAAATTTGCCTGTGTTCAGATATGGATTGCATTTATTTTTTTTATTAAAATCTTTCAGGTTCATAAAAGAACCACAAGTCTGAATAAAAGGCTTCTGTGCAACATTTATCCGCCCTTCATCCATCCAGTAATACCTTAGTTGCCTATTAGATGTTCCATTGAGGGGATGTGCTAACCACTTATCACTTGTTGACATGTGTGGGTAACTAAGCGTATCTAAATTAGCTTGGTTCAGAAACTCCCGATAGAGAGCAGCCGTGTACCCACGCGGGACGTATGGGGTACTTACACACAATAATGCAATAAAATTAAAGATGATTAAAATTAAACCTAATAAAAAATATATACACAAGAACAGCTCCAACCTACTATACTTACTTACTCACTGGCACTATCGAACCAGTAGGTTCATGGCCGCGCGGACATAAACTCTCCATACATCCCTATCCTGAGCTAATGCTTTCCAATCATTCCCTGTATAATCTACTTCCCTCAAATCATAGTTAATGTTGTTCTCCCACCTCATTCTTGGTCTACCAACTGGGCGTTTTCCCTCTGGCTTTCCTACAAGAAGCTTCCATGCAAGTCTTTCATTCCCCATACGTGCAACATGTCCTGCCCATCGCAGTCTACGAGACTTAACTGTTCTTATTATATCTGGCTTCCTATAAAGACCATGTAGTTCATTGTTATGTAGTCTTCTCCATTCACCTGTCTGTTCATCTCTCTTTGGTCCAAAAATTTTCCTAAGAACTTTATTCTCAAATACTCGTAATCTCCTTTCTTCCCTTAATGTAAGAGTCCATGTTTCGCACCCATATAATATAACTGGTAGAATAATAGTTTTATATATTTTCAGCTTAACGTTTTTTGAAAGGAGTTGGGACATCAAAAGTCTCTGCAATGCATAATAACACGCATTTCCAGAATTGAGCCTATGTTTAATTTCTTTGTGCATCTCATTCCTATTTGTGGTTATTGTTCCTAGGTATTTGAATTCAGCCACTTCCTCAAACTTTCCCTCATTTGTCCTTAGCTGTCCATTTCCATTATATACTGAATTTCTACGTGTGACCATATATTTAGTTCTACTGATATTTACTTCCAGTCCTAATTTCTTAGTGTTACTCAATAGTGTGTGCGTGTTGGCCTTTAGTATCTCCTCGCTATCGGCCAGTAGTACAGGGTGGACCGCTCGAATGGACCTAATTTCAATTGCTTGTTACTGGCAAACGGTTGAAGATAGAAACTTAAAACAACGTTCATATTACAGAAAAACTCACCAAGTTTTGATATCCAGATCACCACATCTCTATATGAGCCCCAGCAGTCACTGTGACGATATCAAAGCGATGAACAATTTCTTGCCAAGTACGTTGGAGTATGTCTTCTGGAATGTTCTCAATAGCCTCTATGATGCGCTCACGAAGATCACGAAGGTCTTTGACTGGGGTGGTGTAAACTTTATCTTTGACATAGCCCCAGAGAAAGAAATCCAGTGGTGTTAAATCGGGAGATCTCGGGGGCCACGCGATTGGTCCTCCCCTACCAATCCAACGGCCAGGGAAAATGTTGTCCAAAGTCGTACGAACTTCATTGGACCAGTGGGGAGGAGCACCATCTTGCTGGAAAACGATGTTAGGCTGCAGTTGTTCAATTTGTGGAAAGAAGAACTGCTCCAGCATGTCAAGATATGTGGTACCACGAACAGTTTTCTCGGCGAAGAAAACGGTCCAATGACCTTATTATGTGACAAACTGCACCAAACATTCATCTTCGGACTATCACGAACATGCTCTTGAATAGCGTGAGGATTCTCCGATCCCCAGATCCGCACATTATGCCGGTTTACCTTGCCTGACAAATGGAAAGTGGCTTCGTCCGAGAAGAAAATCTTGGTCATGAAGTCAGCGCCGAGACGGTCCAGCATCGTATTGGCGAATTCCACTCGTTTCGGCATGTCATTCGGCTCCAGACGTTGCACTAACTGCACTTTATATGCGTGCAGTTTGAGGCGTTTGTGGACAATCCGTTGTAATGTCGATTTTGGTATTTGAAGTTCCCGCGAAGCTCTTCTTAATGACTTCCGGGGGCTTCGCTCAAATGCGGCTTGAACATTTGCTACCATTTCATCGGATGCTCTGCGACCACCACCATGCTTCTTCAACACAGATCCTGTAGCTAATAATGTATCACGCCACTTCTTTATGCTTCTAGCAGTTGGAGCATCACGGTTAAACACACGCCGGAACTCCCTTTGAACTCTAATGATTGATTTAAACTCCGCATACCACAAAACAGCTTGCGCTTTCATCTGCGGAGTCGCCATTTTCACAAACAATTAAATCTAAGAACGAGAAACGTATCTTTGTGCCATCTACCGACAGGATTCGAAACTTGGTGAGTTTTTCTGTACTATGAACGTTGTTTTAAGTTTCTATCTTCAACCGTTTGCCAGTAACAAGCAATTGAAATTAGGTCCAGCTTGCGCTTTCATCTGCGGAGTCGCCATTTTCACAAACAATTAAATCTAAGAACGAGAAACGTATCTTTGTGCCATCTACCGACAGGATTCGAAACTTGGTGAGTTTTTCTGTACTATGAACGTTGTTTTAAGTTTCTATCTTCAACCGTTTGCCAGTAACAAGCAATTGAAATTAGGTCCATTCGAGCGGTCCACCCTGTACTACATCATCAGCATAAACTAACATACTATACATGAAAAAAAAATACAGAGAAAGTAGTAAGATACTAGGTTAGAAATAATCATAAATCATAATACTATTTTTATTAAATAAATGAATAACAACTTATTAATTGTTAAAAATATTATTAGTGCGATGTTTTTTGTCAGTTAATAGAGAAAGTTAAGTTTTCTTTCTGAAAGAAGTTATAGTTTCTCAGTCTCTGATATAGGTGGAAGAGAATTCCATGTTCTAGCAAGAGAAACTAGAAAATACTTTGAAACAAATAGGTAGTGTGAAGAAGACAATGTGCTGAAGGGATCGTGTGCCTAATTTATGTGCATCACAGAGTCCAAAGAAGTGGTGTGATAAGTAAATGATGTGTGTGCTAGTTTATAGAGAAGAGATAGGGATTGGGCGGTTCTACGTTCTTGTAGATACGAGAAGTCTTCCACTTAACACCGCAATATGACATCACCTTACTTCTAAAACCGCGCAAGTTTAATTTAACAAAATTTTCAAAAAAGCATAAAACATTTTTTAACATTACTTTATAATTTTGTAACTGTTTTTAATGACATATTTTATATGTTTAAATTAAAAATAAGACATTAGTTTATTTTTATACACATTTTCAACCACTCCATGTCCACCAGTTCTCTTGTTCTTATTTCTTAACATAATTACAAGATAATAAACAATGTCAAAGTTTCTATGCTCTCTTGAAATTAGACTTACGAGGTTTTAGAACTAAGGTCACGAAAACTAATATGTTTTAGACTGACAGTACACTATTTTGGAATTGAATGTGTATGCCTGTACCGTAGACTACCCGCAAGTCTAGGGGATGAAACTTGCCTTCTGCGCATCTGAGTCCATGCTTCAACCTTGATGAAACGGTCTCTAGCTGGTGTTGTAATCAAATATCCATCCTCACACCACATTACTTGGGAGGATTACAATATAAACAATTAACCCTGCTGCTCAACAAAGGACGGTCTACCAAAAAAATTAACTGATTTCCTAATTCTCAGTACCGAACAGCAGATGGTTTACCACCGCCCTTCAATGCTGCATATTGCATCACTATGTGGGTCGCACTGCGACCGATATCACCTATTACAGTGTAAAAACATAGGAACATCGATAACAGACTTTTGTAAGACATGAAAACGGTTCTTTCTACATGGCCATTGGCTGCAATGATACAAATTATTATATTGCATCATTAGCCTACTTACGGTAGATAGAGGGGTAAAGTAAACCCTCTTCTAATTAATAAATAGGATTGCAATATAAACCTACAGTAATGATATGGACTTTGAACTTTGGACTAGACAACACCATAAAGATTAAATTAAATAACAGATTTTCTGAAGAAGGAATTATAAATCGTGGTGTGAGACAAGGCTGCCCCCTATCCCCAACACTTTTTGCAATTTATATCAATGAAGTAATATGTTGCTGGAACAAAACATATAAATTTGGAATAAGAATATCAGAAAATAGAAAATTAAACACCATATTGTTTGCAGATGACCAAATAATAATAGCAAATTCCGAAGATAATCAACAGAAAGGTCTGTATGAACTTAACAAAATTACAGAAGAATATGGATTAAAGATATCTACAGAAAAAACAAAAATTATGGCATTTCAAGGTGTAGATCCTGTCAGAAGTAAAATTGTACTGGACAATAAAATTTTGGAGCAGGTGAATAATTTTACATATCTAGGATGCAATATCTCATATGAAGAAGAAAAGGATGTAAATGCAAAAATATCTAAATTTTTAAGAATTTTAGGGTTAATAAATTTTATCTTCAAGCCACAGTTAGTCCAAAAGCATTCAAGACTGAAAGTGTATAAAACACTGGCTCTTCCAACTCTTTTGTATGGTAGCGAAGTATGGACGTTGAAACAGAAGGATATACAGAGACTTAGATCTGCTGAAATGAGATATCTTCGGAGGACTGCAGGATACACACTACTAGATCACAAAAAAAATTAAGACATCTTAGAAGAATTACACACGGAATCTTTAGAAAACAAAATTTCTGATTATAAGTCAAGATGGATGCAACATGTTCATCGAATGGAAGATCACAGAATACCCAAACAAATGTTAAGATATCAACCTGCAGGAAGAAGAAGACCAGGACGTCCACTCAAAAGACTTCTGGATGGTGTTTCTCTTGAGGCCGAAACAGGTCAACAAATGGCCTAAATTCGTGAATGTACTATGATGATGATGAACTTTGGACTTTTTGGTGTAGTGCGCCCTATAAATAGTGTAAGATCGTTAATGTATACATCAAGTTGAACTCCATAAGCGAAGATGGCTGAATGTAATCGCGGATATACTTTGGATGAACATGAAGTAAGTAACAGTATATTATTACATTATGTCTACAGTATTTTCACATAGTTTACGTTGCAAATTATAACAAAGTATTTTCAAAAAAAAACTATTACTATTTTATTAAGGAATTCAGATCATTTAAGCTTTTTTTTTTGAGAATTAAGGTAAATAATATTATGAATAGGGTCTCGAGATCAAGTCTCGGTCACTCCACGTGGATTTCATGGTGGTAGGAACGGAGCTTGGGCCTGTTTTCACGGGATTTCACCCACAAACTTCATTCCACTATGTTTTATATTCATCTGATTTATATTGTTTGGGGGTACGCCGTAGCGTAGTGGTTAAGGCACTGAGCTACAAGCCGGAGGATCGAGGGTTCAAGTCCCGTTGGGGTCAGGATTTTTAAACTGACCCAAACCCTCTGGCGGCACTATGGTCCTGGGGTCGACTCAGCCTCTAACGGAAATGAGTACCAGACGCTTGTTCTGGGGGTAAAGGCGGCCGTCACGCAGGGCTGACAACCCGGCTGACAATAAGTGCCGATTGTCTAGAAAAAGTGGGAGCCTTAACCTTCTACTACCCCATGGGCCTCCGGGCATGTTGTGGGATAACTTTACGTTACTTTTATATTGTTTAATTTCGTTCATCCGCCCCTGTTATGTATTCATCCGGAATACTTGTCGCTCGCAAACATCAACAAATATAGACTTTCATCTCATCTCATTTCGTTCCCAGATCCGACTCCGAGTTGGATAGGAGTTGAGGAAATAATATATTCCCAGTATTTATGTTTTCTTTTAGAATATTCTTACACATTTCTTTTTTTTATCTGTAAGTACATCCCAAGTGAAAGTTAATAAATTCAGATAACTAAATAACTAACTAACTCCCTGGCACTATCGAAGCCGTAGGTTCATGGCAGCGCGGACGTAAGCTCTCCATACATCCCTATCCTGAGATAATGTTTTCCAATCATCATCTCCTGAATAATCTACTTCCCTTAAATCACCACATTCTTGGTCTACCAAGTGGGCGTTTTCCCTCTGGTTTTCCTACAAGAAGCTACCATGCACGTCTTTCATTTCCCAATCGTGCTACATGTCCTGCCCATTGCAGCCTACGAGACTTAACTATCCTCATTATATCTGGCTTCCCATAAAGAACATGTAGTTCACTGTTGTGTAGTCTTCTCCATTCACCTGTCTGTTCATCTCTCTTTGATCCAAACATTTTCCTAAGAACTTTATTCTCAAATACTCGTAATCTCCTTTACTCCCTTAAAGGGAGAGTCAATGTGTCGCATCCAAATAATGTAACTAGTAGAATAATGGTTTTATATATTTTCAATTTAACGTTTTTTGAAAGGAGTTGGGACATCAAGAGACTGTAAAGCATAATAGCACGCATTTCCAGAATTGGGTCCATCTTCAATTTCTGATTCATTTATATATATATATATATATATATATATATATATATATATATACTGATCAACTCTCGGGCACTAACGAACCCAAGGCATGTGGCTGCGCATACATAAGCTCATCCTCATAGTTCCATACATTTCCATTCTGAAATAATATTTCAAATTATCCCTGTATAATCTACTTCACTCAAATCGTGGTAAATGTTATTCTCCCGCCTCATTCTTGGCCTGCCTACTGGAAATTTTCCTCCTACTTTTCCTACAAGGAGATTCCCTACCTCTCTTTCATTCCCCATCTGTGCACATGTCCCGCCCATCGCTGTCTACGACACTTAACTTTTCTTATTACATCTGCTTCCCATAAAGGTCATGTAGCTCACTGTTATGTAGCTTTCTTTATCCGTCGGTATGTGAATCAATCATTGGTCCAAAAATTATCCTATGAAATTTATTCTGATTTTTTTTCTGAGAGTCCACATTTCGCATCCATATAACATAACTGGTGAATAATTTTATATATTTTGTCTATACATTTTTCTAGCTTCATGTTTAAATATTTTGTTTCTTATAACTATTAAACAATTATTAAATACAAAATTTTTTGTACATATTAAATGAAGATTTCAAAGCAGACGTATAAATATTAATCAGGCTGCTAAAAAAGGGACAGTCCATTGACCGCAGACGGAAGTGAATGAGAGCAAAAAGGAATTTCATACCTGCTGAATATTCCTTTAATATCAGGTAGTAAGTCATTGTATTACTTACAATTCCCCGTGCCCCACTTTGTCACGTGCTATCAAACTCACCCACAGATAGACAGATGTTTTCTTTATTGTCAATACTGAACAATAGATTGTTTACCATAGACTTTGGCCACGCATATTGTCCCATTAGCCTACTTATGGTAGGTAGAGGGGGAAAAACAAACCCCCTGTCATTAATTTTCAATTTGGTAGAGGGTTTACCTGAAAATGAGTTGCAATATAACTCTAGTGTCATTATAAGGACTTCAACACTTTGAGCATTGACATTCTTGGTGTAGTGCGTGCTATCAATACTGTAAGATCGTTGGTGTATACGTCAAGTTGAACTTCATAAGTAGAGATGGCTGAATGTAATCCCAGATATACTTTGAATGAACATCAAGTAAGTAACAGTTTATTATTACATTATGTCTACAGCATTTTCACATAGTTTTCATTGCAGTTTATAAGAAAGTATTTTGCAAAACGATTCATACTTTATTAAGGAATACAGATCATGTAAATTTTTTTAGAATTAATGTAATTAATATTCCAAATGGGGTCTCGCGATCGAGTCTCGTTTTCTCAATGTGGATTTCATGGTGGTCGAAACGCAGCTTCGGCAGTTTTTCTCGCGGTTTCTCCAGTCTTCCCATCACATTCCACTATGGTTTTATATTCATATTCATACGGTTTATCTTCTATCAATTCGTTCATCTGCCCCTGTGATGTATTCAGCTGGTATACTTTCGTTCACAAACATCTACAAATATAGACTTTCATCTCATGTCCAGAACCCACTCTTGAGTTGGACACGAATTGAGGATATAAAACATTCTAAATATTTTTGTTTTGTTTTAGAATATTCTCACTTACTTACTTACTCACTGGCACTATCGAACCCGTAGGTTCATGGCCACACGGACATAAGCTCTCCATACATTCCTATCCTGAGCTAATGCTTTCCAATCATTTTATGTGTAATCTACTTCCTTCAAAACATAGTTAATGTTATTCTCCCACCTCATTCCTGGTCTACCAACTGGGCTTTTTCCCTCTGGCTTTCCTAAAAGAAGCTTCCATGCAAGTCTTTCATTCCCCATACGTGCAACATGTCCTGCCCATCGCAGTCTACGAGACTTAACTGTTCTTATTATATCCGGCTTCCCATAAAGACCATGTATTCTTACACATTTCATATTTTATTTGCAAGTACATCCCAAATGAAAGTAAAGAAATTTAGATATTTAATTATTATCCGCGATTACGTTACATAGTATGTTGCAAAACGATTAATACTTCATTAAGGAATACAGATCATGTAAGTTTTTTGAGAATTAATGTAATTAATATTCTAAATAGGGTCTCGAGATCGTTTCTCGTTTTCTGAATGTGAATCTCATGGTGGCCGTAACGGGGCTTTGGCAGGTTTTCTCGCGGTTTGTCCCATTTTCTCTTCACGCATATTTCATTCCACTATGGTTTTATATTCATCTGATTTATCTTCTATCAATTCGTTCATCCGTATTCCGCCGTTTTACTTGTCGCTCACAAATATCTATATATATAGACTTTCATCTCACAACATCCCCAGATCCGACTCAGAGTTAGACACGAACTGAGGATGTAAAACATTCTAAATATTTTTGTTTTGTTTTAGAATATTCCTGCACATTTCATTCTTTATTTGCAAGTATATCCCAAATGAAAGTAAACAAATTTGGATATTTAATTATCATGCGCGATTGAAATAACCAACGACTGCAGATTTACAAGCTATGGTTCTATAAATGAATCAACTTAGGGCAATTTGGGATAATACATTTTTACTTATTTTACTCTTTCACTGATGAAATAATTACATCACAGATGTGCCGTTATGTTTATTTTAAACACACACACACAAATTCCGTTAAAAAATCTAAGTTTTAGAGGAACAGTTTCAATGCTGAGCAAAGTCCACAAAATTCCCTTACATATTTTGTAGATAATCGTCAACTGAACTGTTTAAGTTAATAATGAGATCACATTCTACAGGATGCCAAACTTAATTTGAAATTTAAAGAATATGACTGATAATAATTTATAGATAATTATGATTAAATTTATCCAGTATAATATGATTACTTAATTATAGTTTTCGGCGTGTATCTTGTGATAGAGTGAATTAACTTAACATTTTCCTCGCTGAGAGTAGTTATCAAGGGACATGTCGAGTGGTCCTAATACTCTTTTGTCTGAGATAATTTTGAGGGGTAACTCGTTCCATACAGTATATAAATGAATTTCCAATTCAAGTAATTCACTAGTATATTTCTGTATTTTACTCGAAACCTAGTGATTACTATGGATTTGTTGAAATAAATTATCATTCACTCAATCACTGGATCTATCGAACCCGTAGGATTATGGTCGCGCGTACTTAAGGTCGAGTGCTAATGCTTTCCAATCATCCCCTGTATAATCTACTTCCTTCAAATAATGAATTATGTTATTCTCACACCTCATTCTTGGTATATCAATTAGGTGTTTTCCCTCTGGTGTTCCTACAAGAAGCCTCCATGCATATCTTTCATCCTCTTACATGCCACATGCCCTGCCCGTCAGAGTCTTACTTACAAACTTACTCACTGGCACTATCGAACCCATAGGTTCATTGCCGCGCGGACATAAGCTCTCCATACATCCCTATCCTGAGCTAATGCTATCCAATCATTCCCTGTATAATCTACTTCCCTCAAATCATAGTTATTGTTATTCTCCCACCTCATTCTTGGTCTACCAACTGGGCGTTTTCCCTCTGGCTTTCCTACAAGAAACTTCCATGCAAGTCTTTCATTCCCATACGTGCAACATGCCCTGCCCATCGCAGTCTACGAGACTTAACTGTTCTTATTATATCTGGCTTCCTATAAAGACCATGTAGTTCATTGTTATGTAGTCTTCTCCATTCACCTGTCTGTTCATCTCTCTTTGGTCCAAAAATTTTCCTAAGTACTTTATTCTCAAACTTGTACTCCTTTACTTGTAATCTCCTTTCCTCCCTTAAAGTAAGAGTCCATGTTTCGCACCCATATAATATAACTGGTAGAATAATAGTTTTATATATTTTCAGTTTAACGTTTTTTGAAAGGAGTTGGGACATCAAGAGTCTGTGCAATGCATAATAGCACGCATTTCCAGAATTGAGCCTATGTTTAATTTCTTTATGAATCTCATTCCTATTTGTGATTATTGTTCGTAGGTGTTTGAATTCAGCCACTTCCTCAAAATTTCCCTCATTTGTCATTAGCTGTCCATTTCCAATATATAATGAATTTCTACGTGTAACCATATATTTAGTTTTACTGATATTTACTTCCAGTCCTAATTTCTTAGTGTTACTCAATAGTGTGTGCGTGTTGTCCTTTAGTATCTCCTCGCTATCGGCCAATAATACTACATCATCAGCATAAACTAACAACTTATTAACACCATTGAGTTGTAAGCCTTCCTCATTCTCTAAAGATTTAATGGCATTCTCCAGTACAAAATTAAATAGTAGAGGAGATAGGCCCGTCAGAGTCTAAGCGACTTAACTGTTCTTATTATATTTGGCTTCCTATACACATCAAGTAGCTCATTATTAAATAGTTTTCTCCATTCACCTGTCTGTTCATCTTTTTTTTGGCCTAAAAATTTTCCTATGTACTTTATTCTCAAATATTCGTAATCTTCTTTCGTCCCTTAAAGTAAGAGTCAATGTTTCGCTTCATATCATATATAACTGGGAGAGTGATTTATATGAGTTAATATCCATCCATAGTAATTCTGCCCGAAGGCAGGTCCTTCACTGCAATCATAGCATTTTCATGCTATGCTTGCAGCTTTACTAGGGAATTGTGTAGGTGTGGTAGCTTCCCGTTGCTTTCCACACCTGTGAAGGATGATGATGATAATGATAATGGTAAGGATGATAATGATAAGGATGATGGCCATATGATTTCGGGGACCGTTTGGGCCTTAAAGCTTTCCTGACATTTGTCTTACAGGTGAGGAAAAACCCCGATAAAAACCTCACCCAGAAAAACTGCCCCGACCGGGGATCGAACCCGGGCCCGCTGCGTGACAAGGCAGCACGCTACCTCGACACCACAGCGGTGGACATGAGTTAATATTTAGTTTGGAAATGACAGCTTCGCTGTTGACACATATTGACTGTTAATTTCCAATTGGTGAAATGGGTACATTGACTGCATGTTTAATGGTTTTATTAGATTAGATTATATTAGATTAGATTTATTTAGCCTGGTGGAGTTAAGGCCATGTGGCCTTCTCTTCCACTTACCAGGACAAAAATATATTACATCAGAATATAACAATTTTATTTAACTCTAATATTAAACACTAAGTAAAAATTTGATCAAAAGATAATATCTAATATATTACGATCTATAATACAACCAGAATCATTAGTTTATTTGATAAATTTCATACTATATAATACAAATGTAATATTACATATTTTGTCTATTTTTATTACATATTTATGTACATATTTGGAGATCGATATTACATAAAAATCCGGACTCAATTTATATTGTGAAATAATTTTCAATAAGTCAATGTTACGTTTTCACCTTCACCATCTTCTCGATATGCATTTTAGGGTTTATTTTTTTGTTCGCTTACATTTTTCATTATATTTTCCCACCCATAAATATACCAAGTAAAAAATTAAATTTAACAATAAAATCTCTTTAAAAAGTAAATAAAATGTTTATATAATTGTAGTAAGTTACATAGTGTTATTTCGAGAAAAAAATGTCAGTACCGCAAATCAGATCCGGGGCAAGAAGCACTGGCTGTGATACAAAAAGGCCGATCAAAAATACAAATACCGTTCATTTAATCGTTAGTGTGGACTATGGAAATGCTGTGCAAATTAAAAAGAAATCTCATTAGCATCGTAAATCGTTAGATGCTCAACACGGAAAGAGCAGCCGATTTGTATAAAACACATAACTTCCTGTACGTATGTTTTCTAGTTACAATATATTTTATACGAGTATTAAAAGTTATATGAATATGAAATGTTCATGAAATTTATCTAAGCTTCGTTAAGCTGTGATCAAATCAAAATAAAAAAAACCTACGTTAATCTACGGTATTGTCAATGACATTGCACCGAATGAAAAACATTAATACTTGAGAAGATGAATTAATTACTTTTTAATACTAGTAGAAAATAAACATTTCTAACCCTTAAATTGCCAATACAATATTTTCTCGTGTCAGTTATTTAAATATTCCGGACCGCAAGGAAAATAAATTCATATAAAACTGTGTTATTAATTAATATACATTGTTGCGTAATTTGACATAAATTTAAGTAATTTTTATTAGTTTGTTTTTCTATTGATCTAAAAACTATATTAAATACATGAAATCAATGTATCCAATGGGATACATTTTTAATTTAAGGATTAAAAGAAAAGTGATAATTACCATTTACGTTTGTAATCAAAATAGCCATAATTTTACATCAGATTTTACAGAACCAAGTTCCATAAACAATTCGGTCATATTTCTAATTAATATAATATTGATAGTAACAAACTAAATAATTCATTACAAGCTTGTCAGTTATATTTATAACTACCTGACACTATTGAACCAGTAGGATCATGGCCGCGCAGACTTAAGCTCTCCAAACATCCCTATCCTGAGCAAATGTTTTCCAATCATTCCCTGTATTATCTACTTCCCTCAAATCATAGTTAATGTTATTTTCCCTCCTCATTTTCGGTCCACCAACTTGGCGTTTTCCTCTGTTTTCCTACAAGAAGCTTCCATGCACTTCTTTCATTCCCTATTCGTGCCATATATCCTGCCATCGCAGACTACGAGACTTATCTGTTCCTGTTATATCTGATTCTCGATAAAGATCAGGTAGCTCACTCTTAGGTAGTCTTCTCCATTCACCTGTCTGTTCATCTCTCTTTGGTCCAAACATTTTCCTGAGAAAATTATTCTCAAATACTCGTAATCTCCTTTCCTCCCTAAAAGTAGGAGTCCATGTTTCACATCCGTATAATATAACTGGTAGATTAATAGTTTTATTTAATTCCAGTTTAACGTTATTTAGAAAGGAATTGGGACAAGAGTCTATAATACATAATAGCACGCAGTTCCATAATTGGGCCTATGTTTAATTTCTTTGTGCATTTCATTCCAGTTCCTGATAATTATTACTATAGGCCTATATATGAATTCAGCCACTTCCTCAAAATTTCCCTGATTTGTCATTAGTTATCCATTCCCATTATAGTGTATAATGTATATCTATGTGTAATCAGATATTTAGTTTTATTGATATGTATTTCCAGTCCAAATGTCTTAGTGCTACTCAATAATGTGTGTGTGTTGGCCTTTAGTGTCTCTTCGCTATCGGAAAATAATAATAATAATAATAATAATAATGATTTATTTTAGCTGGCAGAGTTAAGGCCATAAGGCCTTCTCTTCCACTCAACCAGCGAATAGTAAAATTATACAAAAAATACGTACATATTACAATTTTAAGATATTAAAATACAGACTAAACAAAATACAATTATGATGGATCTAATACTAGCTAATGCTAACAAAAACATAGAATATAATAAAATTAAAATGATATAAAATAAAGTAAGTAGCTTCCTACATGATTATTAATAGAATGCTCTATATAGTTGTTATGCAGTTAATGTTTTCATTGTGTCGAACTTAAGATATCAGTTAATTTGGATTTAAATAATGATAGCGATTGACAGTCCCTGACATGACTGGGAAGTGAGTTCCATGCTCTAGCCATAGATATTGTAGTACTAAATCATCAGCATAAACTAACCGCTTATTATTATCATTGAGTTTTAGGCCTTCTTAAATTTATTAATTACAAAACTTGCTCGTAAATTAATAGAAATTCATGTTTCGATATTAATTTACTATTTCTTTGCCACATCATCGGTTACCGATTTTAACATCGCAGAACTTACAAAAATTCTACTTTACATATGAATTAAGCGTAAGTTATGTTCGTGTCTGTGTTGTGGGTTGTCGATAGTGTGTTCTACAGTGAATTTATCTTACTTGAAGAAATTAAAAGTCCCGCGCCCAGCTATAACTGCTGGGGGAGACCCGACATGCTGATCACTTTTCACCCCTACCCTGGCTGGGTGATCGTCTACCTCTGGGATTAACACATGTGGATATGAAGCCGGTAGGTAGGCCAAGGGCCTTCTTGGCCTGTCGCGCTAGGAGTTGGAACATGTTAAAATAAATATTTCATATTAATAGTAGGGTCATAATATTTTTTATTCATTGCTATAAGTTTGTCATTTCGACATTTCTGGTATTCTCTCCTGGTATAGGCGTATTGCAACCCTTTTCTGTGGTTGAGGCGCCTGGAAGGCGGGGTTACGTTGTCCCACTGATATGACGATGATGGTATTGTTGTGACAGCAGACGTCTTAATTCTAAACTTAATCTAATAATGTGAATATGAATGATGATAATGGCAAGATTTTTAGGGGGCGTTTGGGCCCTAACGTTTCCTACATCTGCCTTTCAGGTGAGCAAAAACTCTGCAAAAAACTCTTGTCCCGATCGGCAAAGAAATAGTAAATTAATATCAAAACGTGAATTTCTATTAATTTACGAGCAAATTTTGTAATTAATAAATTTGAGAAGGCCTAAAACTCAATGGTAATAATAAGCGGTTAGTTTATGCTGACTATTTAACTCATGCCCCAAATGGGAGTCAATGACCAATCACGTTTCAATGATTTCTGTTTTACAACCAATCAGAGTCGTGTTTCACGAAATATTTATCAGTGTTATAATTACCATATTAAACAAAGCTCCTCCTTTTTAATATCCTGAACAGGTCTGACCATTATTTTGCAGTGACAGAGCCCACGAGAAATACGGCTACCAGATTGTATAATAGTGCATGAATATCAACACATGCCGCATGCGGGAGTTAATATAAAAACATTTGTAGCAATTGATTATACCACCAAAAAAAGAAACCACTGTTTGCACTTTCTTAAATGTATTTTTTCCCCAGGTAACAATCCAAAAAAATATAATTGTCATATTTACATCATACGACATCAGAAATGAATTAATATACAGTTTGATGTGTTTCATTTTTTCTCCACTAGAGAGCATTCTTACAATATTGCGTTCCTTTGGCAATAAATAGTATGATCTGGTTGCAGTGATAAACAAAAGAAGCAGATGAAGCGTAGGCCTATCGTTTCTCATTTGTTTTCAAACATCGCCGTTTACATTAAATATATAAATATTTTAAAATAACTATAGTTAAATAATGATTTGTGAGTAAACAGCTTAATTTTATTCGTTAAATAGTCCTAACAAATGCCACTCTTGATTTCCAAATTCTCTAGATAAATTCACTCCTCACTTCGTGAGTCGTGAATTTATCGATAATTTGGAAATCACTCGTGGCATTATTTATGATGATTTAGTACTATTTTCCGATAGCGAAGAGATACTAAAGGCCAACACACACACACATTATTGAGTAGCACTAAGAAATTTGGACTGGAAATAAATATCAATAAAACTAAATATATGGTCCACACGTAGAAATTCAGTATACACTATAATGGAAATGGACAGCTAATGACCAATGAGGGAAATTTTGAGGAAGTGGCTGAATTCATATATAGGCCTATAGTAACAATAATCACAAATAGGAATGAGATGCAAAAAGAAATTAAACAATAGGCTCAATTCTGGAACTGCATGTTATTATGGCATTGCAGCGAATTTTTGATTGTCCAACTCCTTTCTAAATAACGTGTTAACTGAAAATATATAAAACTATTATTCTACCAGTTATATTATATGGAATGCGAAACCTGGACTCTTACTTTGAGGGAGGAAAGGAGATTACGAGTATTTGAGAATAAAGTTCTTAGGAAAATTTTTTGACCAAAGAGAGATGAACAGACAGGTGAATGGAGAAGACTACATAACAGTGAACTACATGGTCTTTATGGTGAAGCCAGATATAATAAGAACAGTTAAGTCTCGTAGACTGCGATGGGCAGGACATGTTGCGCGTATGGGGAATGAAAAGACGTGCATGGAGAGCTTCTTGTAGGAAAGCCAGAGGGAAAACGCCCAGTTGGTAGAACAAGAATGAGGATAGAAAATAACATTAACTATGATTTGAGGGACGTAGATTATACAGGGAATGATTGGAAAACATTTGCTCAGGATAGGGATGTATGGAGAGCTTATGTCCGCGCGGTCATGATCCTACTGGTTCCATAGTGTCTTCTTCTTCGTCAGGCTCTACGACTTCCAGTGGAATGTCTTGGCCTTCTCAACCAGTTTACGCCACTTCTTCCTATCTTGTGCAGTGGAATTCAAATCAAAAAACCCCATTTCTCTCAAATCGTCAATTACGTCATCCTCCCATCGATCCTTGGGTCTTCCCCTTGGTCTTGTTCCTTGTGGCTTCAATTCAAAATATCATTCGGCAATCTTCCCTTTGGCATTCTTAGTGTATGTCCAAAACATTGTAATCTTTTGGATTTGATGAAACTAACTATATTTTCTTTATTATTCTTGAGGTATAATTCGTCATTCCTTCTCAACCTCCAATTTCCATTTTCCTTTACTGGACCTAGCACTCTTCTAAATATTTCCTCCTCAAACGTTAATAGTCTTAGTTTATATCTGCTTCTTTTAGTACCCAGGTTTCAGCTCCATAACATATGATTGGTCTTATTACTGCTGTATATAATTTGAATTTAACATTTTTTGATATTAATTTGCTTTTGAATATATCGAAATTAGCAAAATATGCTTTATTCCCTTGCGATATTCTTGTTTTGATCTCTTCTTCAACAGTATTATTATCGTTTAGTATTGTACCTAGGTACTTAAAGGAGTTAATTTGATCAATACAGTCACTATTTATAGTTAGTTCAGTCAAATTTGTTTTATTTCTCACACATCTTAAATATTTTGTTTTATTTAGATTGATTACAAGCCCATATTTTATAGGTAGTTATAAATATAGCTGACATGCTTGTAACGAATTATTTAGTTTGTTACTATCAATATTATGTTAATTAGAAATATGACCGAATTGTTTATGGAACTTGGTTCTGTAAAATCTGATGTAAAAGTATGGCTATTTTGATTACAGACGTAAATGGTAATTATCACTTTTCTTTTAATCCTTAAATTAAAACTGTATCCCATTGGATACATTGATTTCATGTATTTAATATAGTTTTTAGATCAATAGTAAAACAAACGACTAAAAATTACTTAAATTTATGTCAAATTACGCAACAATGTATAATAATAACAGCAATGTTTTATATGGATTTATTTTCCTTGCGGTCCGGAATATTTAAAATAACTGACACGAGAAAATATTGTATTGGCAATTTAACGATTAAAAAATGCTTATTTTCTACTAGTATTAAAAAGTAATTAATTCGTCTTCTCAAGTATTAATTTTTTTTCAATCCGTGCAATGTCATTGACTGTACCGTAGATTAACGCAGAATTTTTTTTTATTTTGATTTGATCACAGCTTAATGAAACTTAGATAAATTTCATGAACATTTCATATTCATATAACTTTTAATACTCGTATAAAATATATTGTACTAGAAAACATACGTAGCCTACAGGAAGTTGTGTGTTTTATACAAATCGGCTGCTCTTTCCGTGTTGAGCATCTAACGATTTACGATGCTAATGTGATTTCTTTTTAATTTGCACAGCATTTCGATAGACAACACTAACGATTAAATGAACGGTATTTGTATTATTGATCGGCCTTTTTGTATCACAGCCAGTGCTTCTTGCCCCTGGATCTGATTTGCGGTACTGACATTTTTTTCTCGAAACAACACTATGTAACTTACTACAATGGTTACACGAGCCAAATGAGGTAAATTTAGAGCAATTGGGTAGTGTTAGACGGGAAACCACCAGGTTACTAAAGAGTAAAAAGAGGGAATATTTGAGAGAGAAGATTAATGATCTTGAAATGAATGCAAAAAATAGGAACATTAGAGAATTATATCAGGGAATTAGTATAGAGAAGAAAGGGTTTCAGGCTAGAACAAACATAATTCGGAATGAAAATGGGGATATGATTGCAGATTCCAGGAGTATATTAAATAGATGGAAAAGTTACTTTAATCAGCTATTAAATGTACATACAGAACAGGACAGTGAGGAGGATAAGTTACAGACAGCAGAATTGTTAGTCGCAGATCCAAGTTCATTAGAGGTTGAAATGGCGATTGAAAAATTGAAGATGTATAAAGCATCAGGTTCAGATGAGATCCCAGCAGAACTGATAAAATCAGGGGGAGAAAAATTGATGGACAAGATACGTTGGTTGCTTAGTATGATTTGGGAGAAAGAAGCTCTTCCAGATGAATGGAAGGAATCAATTATCGTACCAATTTATAAGAAAGGAGATAAAACTGATTGCAACAACTACAGGGGCATCTCATTACTTTCAATTTATAAGAAAGGAGATAAAACTGATTGCAACAACTACAGGGGCATCTCATTACTTTCAACTTCGTACAAAATCCTAACAAATATATTAGTAAGCAGACTTACTCCCTATATTCATGACATTATAGGAGATCATCAATGTGCATTTAGAAGAAACAGGTCTACAACAGATCAGATTTTTATTATAAGACAGATTTTATAAAAAAAAAATGGGAATATAATGGTACTGTACATCAACTGTATGTAGACTTCAAAAAAGCATATGATTCAATTAAGAGGGAGAAGTTATATAGTATCCTGCCTGGAGTTCGGAATTCCTAAAAAGTTAGTTAGACTTACACGAATGTGTCTAAATGGCTCAAAGAGTAGGGTTCGGGTAGGCAAACAGTTTTCAGACACTTTTGAAATCCAGAATGGGTTGAAGCAAGGAGATGCATTATCTCCTCTACTATTTAATTTTGTACTAGAGCATGCCATTAACTCTTTAGAGAATGAGGAAGGCTTACAACTGAATGGTATTAATAAGCTGTTAGTTTATGCTGATGATGTAGTACTACTGGCTGATAGCGAGGAGATACTAAAGGCCAACACGCACACACTATTGAGTAACACTAAGAAATTGGGACTGGAAGTAAATATCAGTAAAACAAAATATATGGTCACACGTAGAAATTCAGAATATAATGGAAATGGACAGCTAATGACAAAATGAGGGAAATTTTGAGGAAGTGGCTGAATTCAGATACCTAGGAACAATAATCACAAATAGGAATGAGATGCACAAAGAAATTAAACATAGGCTCAATTCTGGAAATGCATACTATTATGCATTGCAGAGACTTTTGATGTCCCAACTCCTTTCAAAAAACGTTAAGCTGAAAATATATAAAACTATTATTCTACCAGTTATATTATATTGGTGCGAAACATGGACTCTTACTTTAAGGGAGTAAAGGAGATTACGAGTATTTGAGAATAAAGTTCTTAGGAAGGTTTTTGGACCAAAGAGAGATGAACAGACAGGTGAATGGAGAAGACTACATAACAATGAACTACATGGTCTTTGTAGGAATCCAGATATAATAAGAACAGTTAAGTCTCGTAGATTGCGATGGGCAGGACATGTTGCACGTATGGGGAATGAAAGACGTGCATGGAAGCTTCTTGTAGGAAAGCCAGAGGAAAAACGCCCAGTTGGTAGACCAAGAATGAGGTGGGAGAACAATATTAACTATGATTTGAGGGAAGTAGATTATACAGGGAATGATTGGAAAGCATTAGCTCAGGATAGGGATGTATGGAGAGCTTATGTCCGTGCGGCCATGAACCTACGGGTTCGATAGTGCCAGTGAGTAAGTAAGTAAGTAACTTACTACAATAATATAAACATTTTATTTACTTTGATTAACACAAGATTTTATTGTAAATATAATTTTTTACATGGTATATTTATGGGTGGGAAAATATAATGAAAAATGTAAGAGAACAAAAAAATTAACCCTAAAATTTATATCGAGAAGATAGTGAAGGTGAAAATTTTTATATAAAGTTCATTTTTACTCCATATCTTATATATAAAAATTAATGTTTGTTTGTATATTTGTTTGTTCATACTTTATGCGCGGCCATACCGTTGATCCAATTGTGATGTGTTTTTTTGCAATATGTTCAGGAGATTCCCGGGATGAACATAGGCTATAAGAAAGTTGTGATATTCAACTCCTACACCCTTAAAAATCGCCCTTTTTAGTGGAAAACGTGAAAAAAATAGCTCTTTGGACGCTTAAATGGCTTACGCTGCCTAAACCATAAGAAATACAGAAAATTAATGTACAGAGAATTGAATATCTCAAAAAGCTCTACAAAAAAGTCCGCAACAGCATATGTTTATCTCTTACGGATAACTCACAAATACCATTTTTGTCTTTCATTGATACCAAGAGTCCCTTATTTCTTACGGATAACTCACAATAACCATTTTGTCTTTCATTGATACAAAGAGTCTCGCGCCGTAGCCGAGTGGTTAAGGCAAGAAGTCTTGGCGCAGAACTGCGGCACTTATGCCGGTTCGAGTCTCTACGGGGGAACATTTTCTTCCTTATGGAATGTCGGCGAGTATGTGTCAGAAATGAAATCTAGCTGTGGTAAAAAAAAAACAGATTTGACTCACTCTCATGAATTTATCTTTTTTTTTCACTCTAATATAATTGTTATATGACGGTTCTTAGCTTATCTGCAAAGGAGGGTACAATTCTAATGTTCATGACTATGTGACGTTATCATTCACACTTCTTGAGCCACAACGGAAGGCTGTAAGAGGTTTTCTTGCGAACTTATTTAATAATATCTAATTATGTCCTAATTTCTGAATTTCATGGTAAAAAAGTAACATATTTTTATCGTCCTCCCATGACATGAGAATTGAATGTTCGGACAGGACAACGTCTGCCGGGTACCCTAGTATCAAATAAAACTCGAGATGCCCCAATAAGAAACTGATTCAATCTATATAGTTGCAGTAAGTTTGTTATGATCGTAAATGTTACGTAATATCTTGTATTCTCTTTATCTGTAGATTTTAGTACAGAAAATATTGTGTATGAAGAACATTAAAAATGCACCCTAAAATAATTAATTTCAATAGTTTGTTGCAAATTTTAGACCTATAATTCTAGCAGAGAAAACTTGACCTTTACCAAGTATTAGAGTACAGTTACTTCTGTGTGCATTCAAATTTGATTTATATTTGTTTCAGGTGATGGAACAGAAAATTGAGTCTCTCCTTTTTAATTTAACAACGACGTTGCCAAGGGCAATGGGTAAGGATGAATCGCCAACCAAAATTATAGGCAGGTTTAAGATTATGGATCGTTTCTTGGATGGAGTGTTCGAGACTTCAGTAGCAAATAGAATATGTAATTCTGCTCTACTATCTTTGAATTTTTCTTCTCGGCTGTCATCATTCTATCCAGTTTACAAATATATACTACCTAAAGTTGTACGTAAGGAGGTAACCACGATCCAATTTGCTCAAGATTTTCGTCACATGAATTTGGACGATTTAAAGAATGGTCCAAACCAATGTTTGTTAACTGCAATATTTGGACTTTTACCCGAATTAAATAATCTCGCAACCCTGAATTTGGGAAGACTTGATTTTACTGAGAAAGAATACTTCAAATATTTAGACGACACAGGCAAAAATGTTGTAATAACATTTCCAAAATCTTTGCAAGAGTTTAGTGCTTCAGGATTATTTGTAAATGATTCATTAATAGAAACTCTATGTTCATGTTGCAAAGACTTGAGAAGCTTAAATATCAATAGAACGAATGTAAGTCCAAAGTGTATAGTCAGCATTCTGGAATTCAAGAAATTGGAAACGCTATTAATGTCTGACTCAAAATATTACTTTTTTGAGGATCACATTATGGAATTGTTAGTAGGGCTACAGATTAATAAAGATTCTGATAATCAATTTCCGAAAATGAGAGTATTACAATTGGATAGCATGTCCAAATTAAACTTGAAATTTCTTTTTGAAAATTTCCCAATGTTGGAAGGTCTTCATTTATCTAATCAAGAGTGTCTAGATTTTAAAGAACTACAGAAGCTTGAAAAATTGAAAGAGTTTACTGTGAGAGACTTCAGTCTAAGCTACAATTCATGCTATTATAGGCCTAAATTTGAGAAAATAGGCAATGCTTATTGCGTTCCAATGTCTGAATTTCTAACAAAAGTTGGATCAACATTACACCATATAAGACTGGAAACGAGTATACAAATAGATGTAGTAAACATTTTGAGGCTTTGTCCTAAGTTAAAGTGTCTCCATTTGAACGCTCCTTTCTTAAAGGATCCGAGCGAGGAAGATTTGCAAACCGCCGCGTCATGTTTCGAAGAGCTAGAATGTATCTCTCTTGAAGTAAACGAAATTTGGACCCGCATTCTGCTATGTAAATGTAAAAATCTGAAGCGTATTTATGTGTTTAAAGTTGATAAAGCAATTCTACTAGATATACTTTATAAAAATAGATTCGATCAACTGGAAGAATTAACCTGGGACTCAATTGATCAATTAAACTCTGGATATATAGTGCATTATTTAAGAAAGAATTGTAGAAAGTTGAAAAAAGTTTTTGGGATTAACGACAAGAAATATAACTGTCCAGTTATAGTAATGTAAAAACATTAAAAAAATCCCGGCACAGTGTCCTTTCATTAAAAAAATATAATACCATGATTAACAATGTGGTCTCGAGATAACGTGCTGCCTTGTAACGCATCTGGCCCGAGTTCGATCCTCGGTCCGAACAAGTTTCTGGGTGAGGTTTTTTAGGGCTTTTCCTCACCAGCGTGATAAATGTCAGGAAATTTTAGGGCCCAAAGGTTCCCCGAATATAATCCGGCCTTAGTTATCATCAATACCTTATTCGCCTAAATAGCTTCAGTTTAATTTAATGCCTCTATTGGCGCATCATTACCATCATCAACTCACATTCCTTAGGGGCAACATAACCTCGCCTTCCAGACGCCCCAACCTCAGAATTGTATCACAGGTACGCCATGTCAAGAGAAAAAACGAGGAATGTCGAAAGACAACATTTGCTAACAAAATCAACGCTAGAAAGTTAACCGGAGTGGAAGTTATTTTAGTGTATATAAGTGAAATGTATAGAATGTTAATTTTTAAGTGTGAAAAATGTACTACTATTTTTAGAATATATTCTTAAACTCTTTTAATATCAATGTGTTCTCTTCAATTTTATTCAACTAATTTTTCTTTTACACAGCTCTTGGAAGCCTTATAGACTTGTTCGTTTTCAAGTAGGTAATTTGGTATTTCTGCTCCTGTTGTCATTCACAATCACAAAACAGCTCACTCACTACGTACCGCCTACAGAACCCAAAAGGCACTACACCTATCCTATCTGCCCCTAGCTTGGCCGCACTCTCGCGGTCTTTGTCAGGGCACCTGCAATCTGTTTTCCAATATCCCTCAATATAAAAGACACTCCATCAGGGTGAAATCTATGAGAAGATAGGGCAGTAGCTCTGACAACACTCCAGTCGCGCCGAACATGTCTGAAAACCAAAGTAAGGAATCAAACATCTACTCAAATACCAGTAGCACTGACTACCGGTAAAGTGGAGTCCCCTCTTATTGTCTCCCTGTCTCTTGAAACCTCACCATCCAAAAATGGAGAGTCGTCAAGCGGATCGAATTCGAAGGGCTCGCATCCCAATAAGACGAAACGTTCTCTGCTGAGACGTCGGGAATATACCGCCGAATTGGCATCAGCGAACAGGGTTTTCGCAAATATCGAACCTCTCCCATTCTCTTGCGAGCCTGCGAAGATCTTTACAACTGTTAGGCTGACTTCACTGCCAGCCTTTAACAACTACCGACAGTTGCTGCAGCTGTGTAAAATCCTCTACTCTGAGGGTCATACACAAAAACGGACCGCTACGCGTAAGTTCGTAATTAAGGACATAGACTCTAGAGTGGATCCAACCGAGATCCAGGACGACATAACGGTCTTGGGTTCGAAGCCTTGAACGTCATTAATATGACTTCTGGAAAGGCTAAGTGTCCGCTGTCTATGTTCGTGGCAGTTCTGGCAGAGAGGTCCACTGTTTGCAAGGCGGTGAAAATAGGCAGACTTTGCCACAATAAGGTAATGATCGTGCCTTACAGGCGCCTGAGAAAAGTGTCCAATGGGGCAGCGCATAAAGACAAGGTAACATCAGTTGATAGCGGGTGGTTATTGCATCTTAATGAGATTCTCAACATCAATTGGAGCCAATTAGTGACTACTGCGATGCAAGCGGAGCTGCAGCTTCCACTCCAAAATACATCACTCGAGATCAACATAATCGATAGTCCAGTCGCTGAGTATCCGGCCTTAACGCTCTCAGACCGCTGTGGTCTCGAGGTAGCGTGCTGTCTTGTTACGCAGCCGGCCCGGGTTCGATCCCCGGTCGGGACAGTTTTCCTGGGTGAAGTTTTGTCGGGGTATTTCTTCACCTGTAAGACAAATGTTAGCAAAACTTTAAGGCCCAAACGGTCCCCGAAAGCATATGGCCTTATCATTATCATCACCATCATCATCATTCACCGGTGTGGAAGGCAACGGGAAGCTACCACACCTACAATTCCCTAGTAAAGCTGCACATCATCATCATCCTTATCATTATCATCACCATCATCTTCATTCACCGGTGTGGAAAGCAACGGGAAGCTACCACACCTACAATTCCATAGTAAAGCTGCAATGCATAGCATGAAAATGCTATGATTGCAGTGAAATATCTGCCCTCGGACAGAATTTCTATGGATGGATGGATAGCCGATATGGATATCCAGTGTGAAGTACCGCATTATGTACCACTGACCAACTTAAGCCAACCGGTTAGCAGAAATACAGTCGAAAATATCGCAGTAATTTTAATCCTTACTAGCGACATCAAAGAACAGTGATTTAATTTCATACACGTCCAGTCACGCCTGAACTACTTCTTTATCGGCGCTAGGGGGCGAGATTCTAACTTTACCCCTCGTACAACGTAAACGTCAGGGTCGGGTACTTAGCGGTTGGACTGTAGGTAAGAGGAACATCATTATCATAGGAATCCTGCTCAACCTCGCAAATCCCAAAAGACCTACTCCAAATTCCATTGGCTTCTAGCCTCAGCCTCTAACGGAAATGAGTACCAGACGCTTGTTCTGGGGGTAAAGGCGGCCGTCACGCAGGGCTGACAACCCGGCTGACAAAGTGTCGATTGTCTAGAACAAGCATGGGAACTGCCGAATGAGGGGTAGTATGACATCCTTCCTCATTCCACCCTTCATAGAACTCGTAACTGTTGTTATTATCGTCTCGCATACCATGCAGAATCAGTGGCGGTACACCCTTATAACCTGAAACATATATACTGCTCGGGACCCAGCTCCGTGTGTCTGAAAGGAATTTGCTGTCTCAGCTGTTAGTACTATGAGAAGCATAAAAGTGGTGTACCTCCTCTCACTCCCCACACTTCTCCCCGAAAACACACAGAGCTTGGTCTCGAGCTGTACTAATCCCTTCATTCTTACGTACATTACGTGTAACGTTTGAAGAGCGCGTAGAGGATCGCTGATGCCTTTTTCTTGACACTAATTTGTCTATATCAGGCTGGATAGTACTCTTAGAGATGCGTAATACTGAGACTTGGGTGTCATCGTTTATTCTGGAGCGTATTTTATATTTGGTACGGTTCAACTTCGAAAATAATTGTTGCATGTATAAGTCGAACCAAACATTGCAAGAATGTGGCCTGCAAAATCTCTCATGTTGGGATAAGAGTCTATTGACAACAATCTGCATAGTTCCAAGCTTTCCGTGCCATTCTGAACACAAAAATAATAATTTTCCCAGTCAGTATTAAAATGGTATCGGTGTTTATAATTTGCCATGCTCACGCTGAATTGTACGCCACTGACTCTCACTGCGTATTGTCAATCACTGTATACCTGCGTCTGCAGTGCAAGTACAAATGAGTGGAATGGGTATTGACGGAGATGATTTGTTATGAGCTCCCGGAGCCCCAGTTCCCCATGCCTGGTCTAGAAAAAGTGGGAGCCTTAACCTCCCACTACCCCAAGGGCCTCCGGGCCTGTTGTGGGATCACTTTACTTTACTTTTGTTTACAAAATGCCTGTCTTTATCGAGTGTCTCCACTGCATGCTCGGAGCGGATTCTTCAGTCCTACACGTCACGCATCACAACAAATAAACAAAAGATGATAAACTCACCTACGTGGTTCCAACCAATTTCCTTAACAAGGAAGATACAAAAGCAACAATAAATGAGGGAATTCGCCTCTTAGGAAACAGATACAGAATCTAACCACCTCTCGAATGTCATAGGCACATTCCATGCTGAAAAGGCTGTCAGTACGGACAGAGCCTAACAGAATGCCAAGCTCAAACAAATGTCACAGATGCAGCCCAACACCCTTCTAAATGTACTCATCCGAAGAAGACAAATAACCTTAATTACTGGGCTACATGTAATGTAAAGGGTCGTTACACAAGTCAAGTAATACTCCCGAAAGAGACAATGCAAACCTGCCAAAAATTACTCTCCCCACTTATGAAAATACAAAAAAAAAAATCCAGCTTAGCTTAGCACAACAGCTTGGAACATCCAAACTCCAAGCGGGACAGGCCCAGAAGGCCCTTGAACCGGCCGGCTGCAGGCACTCACTTCAAATACTGACAAAAACACAACAAACGTATCACATGGTAAGATTGTTAACCCTTAAATTGTCAATACAATACTTTCTCGTGTCAATTATTTAACTGTTCCGGACCGCAAGGAAAATAAATTCATGTAAAACTGTAAGCTATTATTATACATTATTGCATAACTTGAGGTAAATGTTAGTAATTTTTACTCGATTTCTTTTTTTATTGTTCTAAAAACAATACTAAATAAATGAAATCAATGTATACAATAGGATAAATTTTTAATTTAAGGGTTAAAATCACCGACGAAAAGATCTTAACAGCTACCAAAAAAACTGGAAAACTACGTAGATGAGTAGCTGAAGAATTAAATGAATTTTACCTAACCATCACTTACAATCGAACAGACAATTCTGAAAAGCCCTACTCAATACCGGGGTACGCCGTAGTATAGTGTTTAAGGCACTGCGCTACAAACCGAAAGGTCGAGGTTTAGAATCCCGGTGGAGTCGGGCTTTTTTTAATTGAATGGTGGCATCATGAACCTGGTGTCGATCAGCCTCTAAAGGTACGTACACACTTGCGCGCCGCGCGCGCGCACCATGTTCGTCAGATTTGGACGGGGTTTTAAGGTGCGCGGGAACGGCGCGCGCGCGTCTCTCACCACGATCCACTCATTGTCGGTTTTTTTCACGAACACTTTGATGGTTCGCTGTTTAGATTTGGACGGGTACCTGAGAGGTTCGTTGTTTTCGGTGCGCACCTATTATTTGAGTATGGAGTGGTCAGAGGAAAACATGTTAAAACTTATTGATATTTATAGAAGCAAGCAATTATTGTGGGATCCTCAACATAAGGATCATTTTTAAAAAATCATTGAAAGGAGATGCCTGTTTTTTTTTTCAGTGTTATGTGTTTTTTTTCGTGTGTACTGTAATTGTATGAACAAATTAGAATTATTTAGAAAACATTTGTTTAAGACGTTCATTTCATAATATTATGTATGAAGTATCACAAAACAATACAATATATAAACACATTTATTACTAATTATTTATTTATTTCTTCAAAGACTCCAAAGAGCAAGATTGCTCATGTTAAGGGGCAATATACAAAAAATAATGGCCATAAAACAATTAACAATAAAAACAAGAAAACAAATTCAGGCATAAGTTTAAATAATACAAACTACTATAGATGCACAATATATATATACACGTATAAATACAATATTTAAACAGGATAATATTAATAATAATAACATTAACAAAATTAACTAAGAAAGCAATGCGAAAAAATATTTTTTAATACAATTAGAAAAATGTTTAACATTCGTGAAATGTTGATATTCAATAGGTAAGTTATTGTAATGGTTGATTAATGCATAACGAATCCCTTTTATACCTTTTTTTTTTTTAGAAACTAGTAACTTTGTGCAATAAAGTACAACCTCTAGTATAATAATCATGTACATCTTTATTAAAAATTAAGGCCATGTTATGGTGAGATAGATTCTTAATAATTTTAAACATATATATATACACAAATCATATATTTTTTTTAATTCCTTTAATGTTATAATATTTGAAAAGTATAAATAAAGTTATAAGATGTAATAAGTAATAAGCGTGACCAGACGTCCCGATTTTTAACAATTTGTCCCGCGGCATTTTAAAAAAAAGTCTCTATTTTTGGGAAAGAATGCAGGACAAGCGGGAGAACGGAAAGGGAATAGACATGGTTGGTTACACCTGCTCTGCAAAATGTCTACTGAAGGTTTGTGGGTTTCCTATGGATCGCAGGAGGTTCGTTGAAATTAATAATTTCGACGAACATAACACGCGCCGCGCGCGCGCCGTTCGTGTTCGCGGCGCGCATATGTGTACGTACCTTAACGGAAAAGAGTAAAGACTGCCGTCATGCTGGGCTCATATCAGGTGCCGATTGTCCAGAATAGGTTGAAAACTTTACCTCCTACTCTCCCAAGTGTCTCCTATGATCTGTAGTGGGATCATTTTAGATTTTACTACTCAAAACTATGGCCGATAGCACAGCCAAAAAACCGTAGAACGAAACGTCAAATTTGTTCCATCCAGGACACACAATCATATTTATACAAAAAATGGCCGAGTTGAACAACACCGTAAGCACATTTATTCCTGCAGCGAGGGTTTTTATGAAATTTCATGTTTTATCTATTAGTCAGGGAGCATAGAAACAAAGTATATTTGTATTTTATGATCTGTTGAATCAAATACAACCAAAATATTTTTTTTATTTCATAATATTTTTGCAGAATGTTAATATTGTACTAAAATTTTAATATTCTTTCACATTTTTGAACTTTCAAATTTTAAAATACTTTCAAATAATAGGTTAAAACATTATTAAGTGACTGTAGTTTAGAAATTTTTTGACAATGTAACATGGTAGACACACGAAAATTCCACAGAATTCCATACGGAAAAGATAAATAGATTTGATAAAATAAAATAATTGAATAAGAAAACAAGAAATGACCAAGTGGAGGTTTTTGTCCGAAACTACAGGAGAAGAACATGATAATCTAGAACAACAATGCTATAATAATAGCCACTATTATAGTAAAGTTCTTGTAGGTAAGGCAAATATTATTCTCACATCAAACTAACAAATATAGCGCGGTAAATGTATGCAAAGAACGAGCAGGGGCGCAATGGTCCAGAGTCGCCAGATGCAGGAAAAGCTGGAGAACGATGGAGAGCCAACTGTGTATTAACTAATAACAGAACAGACAGTGTATACAAACCAAGTGCTACATCCAAGTCAACTTCTCACCACGGAGTAGCTCACCAGGTGACACTCTCAAATAGAGCTTAACCCCTGTACAGGGAGACCTTTGCCCTAAAGGGACATATCAGGCTTTATTTATTTATTTATTTATTTAAATGTATGCTACCATAATATCACATGGCGTGGAGCATACTTTCTGAACGTATAAAACAATTCCGACAGGCAGGCTTAAAAAAAAATAATAAGTAGACAATGTTCATAACTGTGTATTAGGAACATAATTGATAACTGGGTTGTTCTAAGCACAACTAGACTAACGTTAAAATAATGCTAACTACATTTCACCAAGTTCATACGTATAGTATCTACCGCTGTAGTCTCGAGGTAGCGTGCTGCCTTGTGACGTAGCGAGGCCGGGTTCGATCCCCGGTCGAGGCAGTTTTTCTGGGTGAGGTTTTTATTGGGGTTTTTCCTCACCTGTAAGACAAATGTCAGGAAAACTTTAAGGCCCAAACGGTGAAAAATTGTAATAAGTCCTTTACCTATAAACAGAATTCGTGTGATTTCAGGTGGAAACACCAATCATTTTATCATGGAGGCGATCTCATCTTTTGTTGCGTGTGTGTGTGCGTGTGTCTGTCTATAAGGTACGTACACATATGCGCGCCGCGGACACGAACGGCGCGCGCGCGGCGCGTGTTATGTTCGTCGAAATGATTAATTTCAACGAACCTCCTGCGATCCATAGGAAACCCACAAACCTTCAGTAGACATTTTGCAGAGCAGGTGTAACCAACCATGTCTATTCCCTTTCCGTTCTCCGCTTGCCCTGCATTCTTTCCCAAAAATAGGGACTTTTTTTTAAAATGCCGCGGGACGCGGGACAAATTGTTAAAAATCGGGACGTCTGGTCACGCTTATTACTTATTACATCTTATAACTTTATTTATACTTTTTCAAATATTATAGCATTAAAGGAATTTAGAAAAATATATGAATTGTATATATATGTTTAAAATTATTAAGAATCTATCTCACCATAACATGGCCTTAATTTTTAATAAAGATGTACATGATTATTATACTAGAGGTTGTACTTTATTGCACAAAGATACTAGTTTCTAAAAAAAAATGGTATAAAAGGGATTCGTTATGCATTAATCAACCATTACAATAACTTACCTATTGAATATCAACATTTCACGAATGTTAAACATTTTTATAATTGTATTAAAAATATTTTTTCTCATTGCTTTCTTAGTTAATTTTGTTAATTTTTGTATTATTATTAATATTATCCTGTTTAAATATTGTATTTATATGTGTGTATATATATTGTGCATCTATAGTAGTTTGTATTACTTAAACTTATGCCTGAATTTGTTTTCTTGTTTTTATTGTTAATTGTTTTATGGCCATTATTTTTTTGTATATTGCCCCTTAACATGAGCAGTCTTGCTCTTTGGAGTCTTTGAAGAGACAAATAAATAATTAGTAATAAATGTGTTTATATATTGTATTGTTTTGTGATACTTCATACATAATATTATGAAATGAACGTCTTAAATAAATAATGTTTTCTAAATAATTCTAATTTATTCATACAATTACAGTACACATGAAAAAAAAACACACAACATTGAAAAAAAAAACAGGCATCTACTTTCAATGATTTTTAAAAATGATCCTTATGTTGAGGATCCCACAATAATTGCTTGCTTCTATAAATATCAATAAGTTTTAACATGTTTTCCTCTGACCACTCCATACTCAAATAATAGGTGCGCACCGAAAACGACGAACCTCTCAGGTACCCGTCCAAATCTAAACAGCGAACCATCAAAGTGTTTGTGGAAAAAACCGACAATGAGTGGATCGTGGTGAGAGACGCGCGCGCCGTTCGCGCGCACATGCGGCGCACCACGATCCACTCATTATCGGTTTTTTCCACAAACACTTTGATGGTTCGCTGTTTAGATTTGGACGGGTACTTGAGAGGTTTGTTGTTTTCGGCGCGCACCTTATTATTATTTGAGTATGGAGTGGTCAGAGGGAAACATGCTAAAACTTATTATACTTTTTTAAAATTATTTTTCACTGAAAGTAATTAATATTATAATTACAAATAAATAAACGTTATCTCAGTCAAAACATAAATTTATTGTGTCGACGTTTCAATCTCCAAATGTGAGATCATTTTCAAGACATGTAAATTTATAAACAATCATGTCTTGAAAATGATCTCACATAAGGAGATTGAAACATTGACACAATAAATTTATGTTTTGATAGAGATACCGTTTATTTCTTTGTAATTATAATGTTAAAACTTATTGATCTTTATAGAAACAAGCAATTATTGTGGGATCCTCAACATAAGGATCATTTTAAAAAATAATTGAAAGGAGATGCCTGGAGGGAAATAGGAGATAAAATGGATATATCTCCGGATACATGCAAGAAGAAGATAATTAGTTTACTTTCTTCCTACCGGCGAGAGAAAAGTAAAATATTGTTATTTTGTTGACACATAACTTAGTATTGTTGGTTTGGCGCTACAATAAATAGTGAAGATCGTCAGATCAATGTGCACACTGATGTCTATAGACATTTTTTAAACTAAGCAATAAAAAAAATATTTCACAATATTGTTACAGCATGCCTGTTTTTTTTAATGTTATGTTGTGTTTTTTTTCGTGTGTATGAAGTATTACAAAACAATAGAATATATAAACACATACCAGTAATACGCGTATTGTGTAAGATGACCAGACGTTCCGATTTTTAACCATTTGTCCCGCGTCATTTTAAAAAAAGTCCCGATTTTTAGGAAAGAATACACAACAAGCTAGGGAACGGCAGGAGAACGGAAAGTTTACATTGTTGATTCGACCACCATTGTTTGGTAAATAAATAGAATAGAATAGATTTATTTAGCCTGGTGGAGTTAAGGCCATGTGGCCTTCTCTTCCACTCACCAGAACAAGCATATGTTACATATGAATACAAAAAAAATACAATAATAATCATATTAAACAGGACAAACATATGTTACACATGAATACAAAAAAAAATTACAATAATAGTCAAAGTGTAGGCATAAAAAAATCGCAATTGAGTGTTAAGACTTTGAAAGTTATTTTATGTGTGAAATCTAATTTAACAAATTCTTGTGAAAAAATTCATGACCTTTTAAACAACGACAGCAATATACTTAAAAAATTCACTCAAATGAGAAATATGCCAAAGAATAAAATAATATTGGTATTATACATAATTTTGTAATGTATTACATTTGTAAATTGTACTTATGTAAAGTAAAGTAATCCCACTACAGGCCTCAGGAGGCCCTTGGAGTAGTAGGAGGTTAAGGCTCCCACTTTTTCTAGACAATCGACACTTTATGTCAGCCGGGTTGTCTGCCCTGCGTGACGGCCGCCTTTACCCCAGAACAAGCGTCTGGTACTCATTTCAGTTAGAGGCTGAGTCGACCCCAGGGCCATAGTGCCGCCAGAGAGTTTGGGTCAGTTTAAAAATCCTGACCCCAACGGGACTTGAACCCTCGACCCTCCGGCTTGTAGCTCAGTGCCTTAACCACTACGCTACGTACTTATGTTGATATTAAAATTAATATATTATAATACTATTTTTGCGTTCTATAAAAATCTTTGTTGCTCCATAGAGTATATTTACATTTTATAATCTATAGAATCAAAATAAGACCAACATTTTTTTTTCATATTTGATAATATTTTGGCGAAATGTTCATATTTTAGTAAAATTTAATATTCCTTCATATTTTTCAATTTTTTTAAAACAAAATTTCAATAATTGGTTAAAAACAATTCTGATTGTAGTTTTGAAATTATTTGACAATGTAATATGGTATATAGGTAAAAATTCCTCAGTATTCCATCCAGAACAAAATAAATAATTTTGATAAAAGAGAATAATTGAATAAGGAGACATGGAATGACCAAGTGTAGGCCTTTGTCTCTGCAAAATGTCTACTGAAGGTTTGTGGGTTTCCTATGGATCGCAGGAGGTTCGTTGAAATTAATAATTTCGACGATCATAACACGAACGGCGCGCGCGCCGCGCGTGTTCGTGTAGCGCATATGTGTACGTACCTATGCATGTACTACCCAACAACATTAATGTTTTAGCCGGTGAGGGGAAGCAAAGGCTCTAGTGTTGAAGAGGGGAAAAGTCTCCTTCCACCGTTGATACAAGTGAATGACTGAGCAAGTGGTATAATCAGTGGCAAAATATAGTGGTAGACCTATTTGAAATAGTAGATGAATTAATGATAGATGGTCGGAGTTTGTATGCTTAAAGGTACGTACACATATGCGCGGCGCGTGTTATGTTCGTCGAAATGATTAATTTCAACGAACCTCCTGCGATCCATAGGAAACCCACAAACCTTCAGTAGACATTTTGCAGAGCAGGTGTAAACAACCATGTCTATTCTCTTTCCGTTCTCCCGCTTGTCCTGCATTCTTTCCCAAAAGTAGAGACTTTTTTTTAAAATGCCGCGGGACAAATTGTTATAAATCGGGACGTCTGGTCACGCTTATTACTTATTACATCTTGTATTAAATAGTATTTTTTCTCATTGCTTTCTTAGTTAATTTTGTTAAATTTTATTATTATTAATATTATCCTGTTTAAATATTGTATTTATATGTGTATATATATTGTGCATCTATAGTAGTTTGTATTATTTAAACTTATGCCTGAATTTGTTTTCTTGTTTTTATTGTTAATTGTTTTATGGCCATTATTTTTTGTATATTGCCCCTTAACATGAGCAATCTTGCTCTTTGGAGTCTTTGAAGAAATAAATAAATAATTAGTTATATATTGTATTGTTTTGTGATACTTCATGCATAATATTATGAAATGAACGTCTTAAATAAATAATGTTTTCTAAATAATTCTAATTTATTCATACAATTACAGTACACATGAAAAAAAAACACACAACATTGAAAAAAAAACAGGCATCTCCTTTCAATGATTTTAAAAAATGATCCTTATGTTGAGGATCCCACAATTATTGCTTGCTTCTATAAATATCAATAAGTTTTAACATGTTTTCCTCTGACCACTCCAAAATCAAATAATAGGTGCGCACCGAAAACGACGAACCTCTCAGGTACCCGTCCAAATCTAAACAGCGAACCATTAAAGTGTTTGTGGAAAAAACCGACAATGAGTGGATCGTAGTGAGAGACGCGCGCGCACCTTAAAGTGTGTACGTACCTTTATATTTCTCTATAATGTGACGCACAAAGAGATTAAATCAGCACTGATTTCCAGCTACTGTCTGCAAGACAGGGTAGCATTGCTTGTGTTGAGCTTTCAATTTTATTTTTAAATGAATGGGAAAGAATAAATTACTTTTTTGCGATTGATTCACCGTAATCGGTTCAAGTAGTACCGTGGACATCTTCAGATGGCGCAGCGGTATGAAATTATTATAATAGGTTATTAACATTCACAAATATGCAGTTTTCATTTTGCGTTTTTCTGTGACTACATCCTTCGTAAATAGGGGCAATGTTTTCAATATGATTGTACATCCTTTCCGATTGGTGTTGTCATTCACGTTCCATTACCACACCACATTCCTTTCAGAAATACAAAATAAAAATTAACCAAGCTGCTGAGCAAGCTGTTTACTTTATTGTCAATACGGAACAATACATGGTTTACCACCGACCTTCCACGCTGCATATTGTCCCACTAGCCTATTGTATATCTAGCTTAACTTGGGAAAGAGATACAAGGGTAGATTCTTGACCGCTCTCGCACTGCTACAAAAGAAAGAACCCACCCTGTTGTCAGCTTTCGTCTTCTCCTTACCCTTTTATCATCTGCTGAAGGAACACCGACAACACTGTTGCTTCTTCTTCTCCTTAAAGTTAATTTGTAGGATTTTCATCCTGTTTATTTCCAAAATCGTCTCGCGCCGTAGCCGAGCGGTTAAGGTAGGAAGCCTTGGCGCAGAGCTACGGGAATTGCGCTGGTTCGAGTCTCCATGGGGGAAGAAATTTTCTCATGGTATTTCGGCCAGTATGGGACCGGTGCCTACCCAGCATCGTGAGGCAATTGGGTAGCTACAATAAGTAGCAGCTCCAGGTTGAGGAAACCAGCTATAACGGCTGGGGGACTCGACATGCTGACCACATGTCACCCCTACACTGGCTGTTGATCATCTACCTCTGTGATTGACACATGTGGATGTGAGGCCAGCAGCCGGCTGGTAGGCTAAGGGCCTTGTAGGCCTGTCGCGCCAGGAGCTTATTTCCAAAATCACTCCTCGGAGGAAGACGTAATGGATGTGCATTCACTGCCTATCCATCCCTTGGCTGGTCTTCCTCTTGTTCTTCTCCCGTCCATTGGTCTATTTTGTTTAGCTCTTTTTGCAAGTCAGTTTTCTTCCATACTTTCTATATGACCCTTACAATATTTTCGGCTGTCTATAATTAATTTGGTTATGTATTTAATATGGCATTTGTCCCTAATATCTGTGTTGAGTATTTTATCAAATAATATTTTACCCTCAATAGTTCTTTAGATTTTCATTTCACATGTGCTTTTTATTTGTTTAGTTTTTGTTGTATCTACCCTAGTTTCTGCCCCATATACGATAACTGGTCGAACTATCGTTTTGTATATGCGGGTTTTTGCTTTCTATTGACATATGTTTGCAGCGCCAAATTATATATTTCATATATCCTGATATTTGTGTTGCTTTATCACCTTGTTTCTTTACTTCTTTTATTAAATGTTTAGTGTTTGCTATTAATACACCTAAATAATTAAATTCTGACACTTGTTCTATAATTTTCCTTTCAACTTCTAATTTGCATCTTACTGGTTCTTTTGATATTGTTACGCATTTTGTATGATTCATGTTAATTTGCATATTGTATCTTCTGGCATTTATATTAAATTGATGTAAAGATCTTTGTAAATTATCTTCAGATTCTGATACGTGAACATCATCTGCATATCATATTAAGTATACATAGTTTCAAGTCGATCCAATTATTTTAAGTGGGTGAAAATCGCGTTGAAAAATTCCGTTACATAGATAGATAGATAGATAGATAGATAGATAGATAGATAGAGGTCAAGCTATTACAAAGCGTGTAAAAATTAACCGCTGATGATGTAGTATTGTCCACAGACGAAGTGAATGAAAGCAGTAGATATTTCATACGTCATGACTGTCCCTTTATTCTCAGGTAGTATGCCATTGTATCGCTTGCAATTACCCGTGCCCCCCTTCGTCTCGTGCTTTCATTCACTTCGTATGTGGACTATACTACTGACCGATAGCGAGGAGATACTAAAGGCCAACACGCACACACTATTGAGTAACACTAAGAAATTAGGACTGGAAGTAAATATCAATAAAACTAAATATATGGTCACACGTAGAAATTCAGTATATAATGGAAATGGACAGCTAATGACAAATGAGGGAAATTTTGAGGAAGTGGCTGAATTCAAATACCTAAGAACAATAATCACAAACAGGAATGAGATGCACAAAGAAATTAAACATAGGCTCAATTCTGGAAATGCATGCTATTATGCATTGCAGAAACTTTTGTTGTCCCAACTCCTTTCAAAAAACGTTAAGCTGAAAATATGTAAAACTATTATTCTACCAGTTATATTATATGGGTGCGAAACATGGACTCTTACTTTAAGGGAGGAAATGAGATTACGAGTATTTGAGAATAAAGTTCTTAGGAAAATTTTTGGACCAAAGAGAGATGAACAGACAGGTGAATGGAGAAGACTTCATAACAATGAACTACATGGTCTTTATAGGAAGCCAGATATAATAAGAACAGTTAAGTCTCGTAGACTGCGATGGGCAGGACATGTTGCGCGTATGGGGAATGAAAGATGTGCATGGAAACTTCTTGTAGGAAAGCCAGAAGGAAAACGCCCAGTTGGTAGACCAAGAATGAGGTGGGAGAACAACATTAACTATGATTTGAGGGAAGTAGATTATACAGGGAATGATTGGAAAGCATTAGCTCAGGATAGGGATGTATGGAGAGCTTATGTCCGCGCGGCCATGAACCTACGGGTTTGATAGTGCCAGTGAGTAAGTAAGTAAAAATTAACCATACTGCTTAACAAAGGACAGTCTACCTGGAAAAATTAAATGTTTTCTTTATTGTCAATTCTGAACAATAGATGGTTTACAGACGCCCTTCCTCGCTGTAATACTGTCCAATAACCCTATTTAAGATAGGTAGAGGGGTAAAGAAACCCCCCCCCTTTCAATAATTTGGAATACCACAAACTTAACTGGAATTGATTTGCAATATGAACCTACAGTAATGATGTGGACTTTGAACATTGCACTTTTTGGTGTAGTGCGCCCTATAAATACTGTAAGATCATTAAGGTATACATCAAGTTGAATTCGATAAGCGGAGATGGCTGAATGTAATCCGGAGTATACTTTGAATAAACAAGAAGTAAGTAAAATTATATTATTTCATTATCTCTACAGCATTTTCATATACATTACATTGCAATTTATAACAAATATTTTGCAAAAACGCTTAATATTGTATTAAGGGATACAGATCATGTAAGCTTTTTTTTTTAGAATTAAAGTAATTAGTATTCTAAATAGGGTCTCGTGATCGAGTCTTGGTTACTCCATGTGAATTTCATGGTGGTAGGAAAGGAGCTTTGGCCTGTTTTCACGTGTTTCTCCCACAAACTTCATTCCACTATGTTTTTATATTCATCTGATTTATCTTGTTTCATTTAGTTCATCCGCCTCTATTATGTATTCATCCGGTATACTTGTCGATCACAAACATCTACAAATATAGGTTTTCATATCATCTCATACCCAGATCAGAATCAGAGTTGGATACCAGTTGAGGAAACAAAACTTTCTAAATATTTTTTTGGATATACTTTCCTTTAGGTCCGGAGAAAATTTTTCTAAGTTCTATAGAATCGCAGTGCGCATGCGCTAGTGCTCCAATTATCCCAGGTAGATAAATGCAACCTCCAGCAGTTGGCGGTATCTGTATGAGAAGTCAGTATGACCAACATTGACACAATAATCCCAGAACTTGTCTAAAAATGCATAATTTATTTTACGTATCAAATCACTTTTAAAAAGCAAGGAACCTAAAAGCAAACCAAACCTAAATCAATGACTGTAATACAAATCAATTACTCTAACGTAGGTGAAATCCAGGGAACGTGGAATCACATTTAAAAAGCAAGTTCGGGTTGTTGATGGTGGCAACGCTGGAACAACATAGGAAGTGGAGGGAAAAAGACAAAGAGCAGGAAGTAAGAAATGTAGCAAGACCATGTTTTACGCAAATATATAAATATGGAAAAAAACTCGTTGGAACATTGGAATATGTTTAAAATGTGTTAAAAAGTGTTGCAAAATGTTTTGAAAGTGTTTAAGAGTGTTTAGTGCATCAGTGGAATAAGATATAAAATTGGAAAATTTTTCGGACCTAAAGGAAAGTACAGCCCATTTTTTTTTATTTTAGAATATTTGGATATGCTTTCCTTTAGGTCGGTAGAAAATTTGGATATGCTTTCCTTTAGGTCGGTAGGAAATTTTTCTAAGTTCTATAGAATCGCAGTGCGCATGCGCTAGTGCTCCAATTATCCCAGGTAGATAAATGCAACCTCCAGCAGTTGGCGGTATCTGTATGAGAAGTCAGTATGACCAACATTGACACAATAATCCCAGAACTTGTCTAAAAATGTATAATTTATTTTACGTATCAAATCACATTTAAAAAGCAAGGAACCTAAAAGCTAACCAAACCTAAATCAATTACTGTAACACAAACCAATTACTCTAACGTAGGTGAAATCCAGGGAACGTGGAATCACATTTAAAAAGCAAGTTCGGGTTGTTGATGGTGGCAACGCTGGAACAACATAGGAAGTGGAATATTCTTTTTACACATTTCGTTTTTTTTTATATGCAAGTTTATCCCAAGTTAAAGATAAATTCATCATCATCATCATAGTACATTCACGAATTTAGGCCATTTGTTGACCTGTTTCGGCCTCAAGAGGAACACCATCCAAAAGTCTTTTTGAGTGGACATCCTGGTCTTCTTCTTCCTGCAGGTTGATATCTTAACATTTGTTTGGGTATCCTGTGATCTTCCATTCGATGAACATGTTGCATCCATCTTGACTTATAATCAGAAATTTTGTTTTCTAAAGGTTCCATGTGTAATTCTTCTAAGATGTCTTTATTTTTTTTGTGATCTAGTAGTGTGTATCCTTGGGACATAATATATGGGGTGGATAAAAGGGTGATGGATTATCATAGGATGTGGGTTTAACACAAGGGTTTATTAGAAGGAATCCCCGTAATGTGAGAATTTCATGCTCGCGGTCTAGTCAGGTTGGGTTCGATGAGCGATCAGGAAAACTTATCTCAGGGAATAACGCAAGGAACTGTACGGGCAGCAATAGTATTTTCAATAATTGTAGTTTATAAATCACTCGATTTATTTAAATCGTATTCACTATACTTCAATTCGATACAATGAAAAAAACATTTGATTATACGTTGTGTTAGCAATCTGATTTTGCATTAGAATACTGAAGAATTATTATTATTAAAATAATAATATAAAAGTTATGGATAAATATCCGCAATGTAATTTAATCTATGTTTTCCCCTTAGATATTTGGGAGGCTTCTCGCGATTACAATGAAACTTTTTATGTTCTCCCTTAGCTAGTTGGGAGACTTCTCTTACTCAACGCGTCTCAATTTGGTATAGATTAAAAACCTCAGTATTCTTTCGATCGTCAGATCGCTACAGCAGAAGGGATACATTTTTTCTTATTGGTTTAAATATATGAGCACATATATTATTAATAATAATAAATTGGTAAGAGGCACTCGAAAGAGCATTAAGTTATAAGTTTATGATTTGTCTTTTATGAGTTCGTTCAGTGATCCTGTCCATATTCTGCATTGTTTGTAATGGTATCGCTCACACTTTTGGTCGCATATCTTGCATTCACACGAATCACTCGGTTGGTGGAATTTTGCATTTTTGCACATTTTGTGATGATATCCGTGTGTTGCTAAACCTATGATTCTGTGCCTTTGTGGTTGGTTACTTCCAGCCCACTCTCTGTTTACCATGGCATCTGAGGCGTAGAAATCTTCGTCGATCTCTTTTTCTCTCTGTTTCTTTTTTTCGATGACTTTCTTATATGGCTCCGTTGCTGGCAGTAGTATCCTTTGCCTCAGGTCCTCTAGGAAGAAGGTTTCTCTGGCTAGCATATAGGCCATTCTATTTGGTGTGTATTTGCTTGCACCTAATGCCTTTTTGATGAATCTTGGTTTTACTTTTTCTAACCTCTCTCCATATCGCTGGCCGATAGTTTCTCCCATATCAGTTCTATCCCGTAGGTGACGATCGGGGTGATCACTGATGCGAATAATTTCATGGCTGTGACTAATTTAATATATTACAGATATATAAAAAGGTGTGGCTTTTCGAGCCACTTGTCTACAATGTTGCCCAAGTTGTTTCTCGTCGGGCCTTTGAGTTTTTTTATTAAATTAATTTTTATGTGTAGTTCGTAGTTATATTTTAACTTATAAGTATCCATTTTGAATTGGAAGCCACAAGGAACAAGACCAAGGGGAAGACCCAAGGATCGATGGGAAGATGACGTAATTGAAGATTTGAGAGAGATGGGGATTTTTGATTTGAAATCCACTGCACAAGATAGGAAGAAGTGGCGTAAACTGGTTGAGAAGGCCAAGACATTCCACTGGAAGTCGTAGAGCCTGACGAAGAAGAAGAAGAAGTATGGAAATTAATATTTGAAACTTCATCCTGACGTAGGGATGTTTCCCTTGTCACTCATAAATATTATTTTGACTGATATTTTAATCTCATTTCAAATAGACGTCCTGACACATTTTCATTAACAAAGGTTTGGTATCTATTGTATTCAGGTATTTGAGTCTACCTTTGTCATACCCTACGAATTCTAGACTTTTTGGCTTCAACTATATTGGCATAACCCAAATTTAACCAAAGGCGTTTTCTAAGTAATTTTTACTTAGAGGAAATCAACTTTTATATAATTAATAAAATCGATTCAGTAATATGATCATTAGATTTATAATAAAATTCTGATTAATTAAAGTCCAAACTCGTTATGTTTCTCTATATTACATTTTTATCTCAAATTACTGACCTGTAATTATATTATCTAGATTTAATGAAATGTCTAGTTAATATTTGAAACTAGAACAATCTGGAGGGAAATTCGCGTTACAAAATGCCCTTATGATTAAGATGGAAAACTTGATAAGCGAGTTTTCTATCGAAGAATAATACTTCTCGATTGAATTTGAATAAATTGGTTAGGGGAGTCTGGAGTCGAATATCTTAATTAAAATAACGGCTTAAGGTAAATGTGAATACAAACTTGGGCTGTACTTTCCTTTAGGACCGGAAATTTTTCCAATTTTATATCTTATTCCACTGATGCACTAAACACTCTTAAACACTTTCAAAACATTTTGCAACACTTTTTAACACATTTTTAACATATTCCAATGTTCCAACGAGTTTTTTTCCATATTTATATATTTGCGTAAAACATGGTCGTGCTACATTTCTTACTTCCTGCTCTTTGTCTTTTTCCCTCCACTTCCTACGTTGTTCCAGCGTTGCCACCATCAACAACCCAAACTTGCTTTTTAAATGTGATTCCACGTTCCCTGGATTTCACCTACGTTAGAGTAATTGATTTGTATTACAGTAATTGATTTAGGTTTGGTTAGCTTTTAGGTTCCTTGCTTTTTAAAAGTGATTTGATACGTAAAATAAATTATACATTTTTAGAAAAGTTCTGGGAATTTTGTGTCAATGTTGGTCATACTGATTTCACATATATACACCGCCAACTGCTGGAGGCTGCATTTATCTACCTGGGATAATTGGAGCACTAGCGCATGCGCACTGCGATTCTATAGAACTTAGAAAAATTTTCCCCGGTCTTAAAGGAAAGTATATCCCAAACTTGTAATAATCTTCCCAGAAAATCTTTACCTGGTGGAGATAGTCTAACTGGGCTACCTGTATGGGTTAGTTGTAACATTGTTTTCAATTATTGCCCTTTCATCTGTAAATAAAATCATACACACACACACACACACACACATAAGAATAGTTGATACAAACATAAATACATTTAAATTAGCAGCATAGCTTGTGATTCGACATACTATTAAAATTGTAACCTTTTTTTTTAGTGTCTATTCACAGTGTTCCTGATAATTATCTTGATGTTATGATGTCAATATCACTGATCGCTCGCTTCAAATTGATTATTGCGTGCAAAAATGCACTGATCATTATGGATTATTTTGAAACACTTTCACTATTCACACGCAATTCTGTATGTTTAAAAACAAAACAAAAAAATACATTTATTATGTACAGTGTGAATCATTCTTTTGTGCCATAAACCAGCTATAATTACATCTCATTCTTTTTTAGATAATCATATTCTAATTTCAATAAATAAAGAAAATTTAATTTAGTAAATCTGATAATATGGATCTGTGGTTAATTTATTTTCGTAATAAAATTATTTTTATTCTCAACTGATAATTTTAGCCAAACTACATAGTCTATAAATTATTTATTTATACGGATAATATTTTATTATTTATTCATAGAGAGATTTATGTAAGAAGGAAAATAATATCAAACTAAGGTCTCATTCGTAAAGAATTAAATGTTCAAATCAATCAAAAATAATTATTTATAAGTCTCATATTTTAAGTATCATAAAGGTTTATAGGCGTTCCGTCCTTTGGAGTATTCAGATTGTTTAAGATCCTAAGTTCATTATCGATTGGACGATTTTTTTTATAACTTGTTATTTTGTTTAGACAATAATCGACATCTTAGCTCATTTAATTAGTAATCGGTTCTAGTACATATTTATAGGTCGGCAACGTAATTTATACTTTGCGCATAAAAATTACTCAATTGGATACAGGATAAATTAACAAATTTTACCACCTTTGCGTATATCATTCCGCAACAATGGTTCTTCAATTATCATAAATAAACGTCGTACATCATAATGCTACTTCATATCGAGTAGGCCTATCCGTCAAAGAAAATACAATACAAAAGATAATACCGGATCATCTGCGTCCATAAATATTATCATATTATCATAATCGTGTTATACAAAACACATAAAAGCATGCCTTAACTGGCTATCATAAAAAATACACCCTGTATAATATAATTTCATTTAATTTCACGCGTTTATGCGTCTTCAATTATTGCGTTGATCGACCTCTTTATTAGATGCGTTTAGTTCCGACATCTCATTTATTAACTTATTATGCCAATATCATCTCAATATTATTTAATATATTTATTTCATTAAGGATAATCATTTATATCGCAATTTATCAGCGGCATCCGTTTAATGAACTTTTATTTATTGTGGGCGGATTATGGCCTATCCACATTTATCATAAGTAATGCCACGAGTTATTTCCAAATTATCGATAAATTCACGACTCACGAAGTGAGGAGTGAATTTATCTAGATAATTTGGAAATCAAGAGTGGCATTGTTAGGACTATTTAACGAATAAAATTAAGCTGTTTACTCACAAATCATTATTTAACTATAGTTATTTTAAAATATTTATATATTTAATGTAAACGGCGATGTTTACAAATGAGAAACGATAGGTACGCTTCTACTGCTTCTTTTGTTTATCACTGCAACCAGATCATACTATTTATTGCCAAAGGAACGCAATATTGTAAGGAGGAGCTTTCTTTAATATGGTAATTATAACACTGATAAATATTTGGTGAAACACGACTCTGATTGGTTGTAAAACAGAAATCATTGAAATGTGATTGGTCATGGACTCCCATTTGGGGCATGAGTTAAATAGTCATTATTATTATACTTAAAATGTTTTCTCTCTCTTCCAGTTGAATGAGTACTTAGTTGTTGCTATTAGGTTTTCCTTAGTACTGATCCATATATTATTAATAAATTCTTTCCACTACCTCACCCAGTTCAATGTGATTTCAGATCTTACTACATTATTTATAACTATATCGTGCATTGTTGCACTCATGTTCATCATCTAATGCTAATTCATATATTTATCTATACGACTCAATATATATAATTAATTAATTAATATTATTATTTAACTAGGTGTCCTTATATTTCAATACTAATATGATCTTGCCCCCTTCTCGATTGAGCGGTAACAATACGGGATTGTTTTTATACGGGTATTAATAATAGATCAGCCTATACAATACTCTTATCATTTATTAACATTTATATTTTCAAGTAATCTGATATTCACTTAGATCTGGGTCAGAATCCCGATAACTGGTTTATGCACGTACTTATGTATCTTTATTGGGTCCATACTGCATTTAATTCGTCATTATACTCATTTATCTTTGCGAGTCTTTTGTCGAAATTATTTATGTTGTTCGCGCTTCTATCATGAGATTTTGTGCGACCACTTTGCACTGATTTCTCCAAATTTTCGATCATGTAACGTAAAGAACCGTACCACGGATGGTATGAATTTACTACACTTATTTGCGAATTAAATATCGCATTGAACTCAATCATTGATTCATCAGTGACCAATTTGTTCGCATATACGGCTGATGTTCCCAATTTGGTCAGCTGTTTTTCACTGTACTGGCGTTCGAACAAAGAAATACTTGGTTGGGGATCCTCAATATAACTTAGGTATTTTTCTCTATGTTTAATCTTTATTATCTTAATTAAATAACAGATTTTCTGAAGAAGGAATTATAAATCGTGGTGTGAGACAAGGCTGCCCCCTATCCCCAACACTTTTTGCAATTTATATCAATGAAGTAATATGTTGCTGGAACAAAACATATAAATTTGGAATAAGAATATCAGAAAATAGAAAATCAAATACCCTATTGTTTGCAGATGACCAAATAATAATAGCAAATTCATAAGATAATCTACAGAAAGGTCTGTATGAACTTAACAAAATTACAGAAGAATATGGATTAAAGATATCTACAGAAAATACAAAAATTATGGCATTTCAAGGTGTAGATCCTGTCAGAAGTAAAATTGTACTGGACAATAAAATTTTGGAGCAGGCGAATAATTTTACATATCTAGGATGCAATATCTCATATGAAGAAGAAAAGGATGTAAATGCAAAAATATCTAAATTTTTAAGAATTTTAGGGTTAATAAATTCTATCTTCAAGCCACAGTTAGTCCAAAAGCATTCAAGACTGAAAGTGTATAAAACACTGGCTCTTCCAACTGTTTTGTATGGTAGCGAAGTATGGACGTTGAAACACAAGGATATACAGAGACTTAGATCTGCTGAAATGAGATATCTTCGGAGGACTGCAGGATACACACTACTAGATCACAAAAAAAAATGAAGACATCTTAGAAGAATTACACATGGAATCTTTAGAAAACAAAATTTCTGATTATAAGTCAAGATGGATGCAACATGTTCATCGAATGGAAGATCACAGAATACCCAAACAAATGTTAAGATATCAACCTGCAGGTATTAACGAAAATGAATTTATTTGGATAAAATCATTATTTCAACTCGGAACTCCTAAATATATTTGGTAAACTCTGCACTTGTTCCAGCATAACGCTTCGTCGACGTACGAGATCAGATGAAGCCCCAATTATTTTAAATCTGTAATAAGGTTGTAAATACATAAAACTGTTATTCTCCGAGTTGTATTCTCCTATAATTTGTCACATTTATACTATTACAATCCTTAGTATTATTATTGTTACTATTATCATAGTTCAAATTGTTGTTTGTATGTAAAATTTACATTCCATTCGTTAATATACTTTTACCTCTTCATAAATGGTATTGTTTATATATAATCTATACTTTGATATATAGGGGCCTATATATATATATATATATATATTTGTAATCTGTGCTGGTTGAGTGGAAGAGAAGGCCTAATGCCCTAACCCTTCCAGAATATATAGAACATCATTTTTATTATTATTATTATTATTATTATTATTATTATTATTATTATTATTATTATTATTATTATTATTATTATTATTATTATTATCATCATCATCATTATCGCTTTATTATCGTAGCGAAACTTCGACTCTTTTTTAAGGGAGGAAAAATGTGAGAATCTGAGAAGGAAAAAGTTCTTAGGCTTAGGAATTCAGCATTTTCTGTTAAATTATTGCATGAAAAACGAAGATAATTCAACTTAGAAACCATTTTGCTTTCATAAATTTTCATAAAACCATTCGAAACAATCAAGTGATCAAAACTCTTCAATATATTGGAAGACAGAAATATAACAAATTTACTTCTGCAGAACATATAAAATTCTTTTAAAGACAACACCATAAAGATTAAATTAAATAATAGATTTTCTGAAGAAGGAATTATAAATCGTGGTATGAGACAAGGCTGCCCCCTATCACCAACACTCTTTGCTATTCATATGAACGAAGAAATATGTTGCTGGAACATGAAATATAAATTTGGAATAAGAATATCAGAAAATAGAAAATTAAACATCCTATTGTTTGCAGATGACCAAATAATAATAGCAAATTCAGAAGATAATCTACACGAAAGGTCTGTATGAACTTAACAAAATTACAGAAGAATATGGATTGAAGATATCTACAGAAAAAACAAAAATTATGGCATTTCAAGGTGTAGATCCTGTCAGTAGTAAAATTGTACTGGACAATAAAATTTGGAGCAGGTAAATAATTTTACATATCTAGGATGCACTATCTCATATGAAGAAGAAAATGATGTAAATGCAAAAGTATCTAAATTTTTAAGAATTATCTTCAAGCCACAGTTGATCCAAAAACATTCAAGACTAAAAGTGTATAAAACACTGGCTCTTCCAACTCTTCTGTATGGTAGCGAAGTATGGACGTTGAAGCAGAAGGATATACAGAGACTTAGATCTGCTGAAATGAGATACCTTCGGAGGACTGCAGGGTACACACTACAAGATCACAAAAAAATTGAAGACAACTTAGAAGAATTACACATGGAACCTTTAGAAATCAAAATGTCTGATTAGAAGTCAAAATGGATGCAACATGTTCATCGAATGGAAGATCACAGGATACCCAAACAAATGTTAAGATATCACCTTGCAGGAAGAAGAACACCAGAACGTCCACTCAAAAGACTTTTGGATGGTGTTTCTCTTGAGGCTGAAACAGGTCAACAATTGGCTTAAATTCGTGAATGTACTATGATGATGATCATGAATTTTTTGAAGCAAATATATATGAACAGACAGGGGAATGATGAAAACTACATAATTGTAAGCTACATCATCTTTATAGGAAACCAAATAAAATAACAATAGTTAAATATCGTAGACTGAGATGGACAGGATACGAGGCACGAATGGGGAATGGAAGAGGGACATGAAAACTTATTTTAGGAAAACTTGAGGGAAACGTCCAGTAGGCAAGACAAGGATAAGTAAGGATAATAATGTAAATTGTGATTTGAGGGAAGCGGAATATGCAGGGGATGCTTGGAAAACATTATCTCGGGATATGGATGTATGCATGGCTTAATTGGGCGAGGGCATGAACCTACGTGTTGGCCAATGAATTAGTCAATAAATATTAGTAGTGCATTTATTTTCTACACGAACTGTATTTATTAAGAGAAAATATATAATAATTTATGAGAGTAGTTTTATTTTACACGCTTTATATTAGCTTGACCTGTATCTATCTATCAATGTACCGGAATCTTTCAACGCGATTTTCACCCACTTAAAATAATTGGATTGACTTGAAACTTCGTATACTTGTAAAGGACCCATGACAATACAATAATTTCATATTTGTTTTCTAAAATCCTGGCCAGAATCATCAGAAAATCAAAAAAAGATGTCTTTGTATTTATGTAACGGAATCTGTGAACACGATTTTCACCCACTTACAAACATTGGATAGACTTGAAACTTTGTATACTTGTAAAAGACCCATGACAATACAATACTTTCATATGTATTATTACACGCTTTTTATAAGCTTGACCTGTATCTATGTAACTGAATCTTTTAACGCGATTTTCACACACTTAAAATCATTGGATCGACTTGAAACTTTGCATACTTGTAAAAGACCCGTGACAATATAATAATTTCATATTTTGTTTCTAAAATCATGGCCAGAATCATCAGAAAATCAAAACAAGTGTCTTTGTATCGGAATTTTTGAACACGATTTTCACCCAGTTAGAAACATTGGATCGACTTGAAACTTTGTGTACTAGTAAAGGACCCGTGACAATACAATAATGCCATATTTTGTTTCTAGAATCCTGGCCACAATCATCAGGAAATCAAAAAAAAAGAAAACTGGTATAATAGGTTGCGGACTTGTCGACTTTTTAGTCAATCGTTGTAAGAGCTCAGTTGGTAGAGCAGTACACTCTAGTGGCATATAATTTCTGTAATCCATAGGTCGCTGGTTCAAATCCGGCTGGGAGTTTTTTTTTTAGAAGAGTATTACTTTCAGCCCATACTACAATAGAATCGAATTTAAAAATATTTACATTTTATCTTATTCTGTAAAATATTAAAACTAAAAAATAAATAATAGTTTTAAAAAACTAAAACAACACGCTTTATTAGAAAACCGAACTAAAAAAGTGAAAAATAATTTTAATTTGCAACATGCTTGGGATAAATAATTTTACCATCAAAAGCGTGGGGTGCTTTTTATGACTTTTACATTTTCTTCTTAAGGTACGTACACATATGCGCGCCGCGAAGACGAACGGTGCGCGCGCGGCGCGTGTTATGTTCGTCGAAATTATTAATTTCCTGCGATCCATAGGAAACCCACAAACCTTCAGTAGACATTTTGCAGAGCAGGTGTAACCAACCATGTCTATTCCCTTTCCGTTCTCCCGCTTGTCCTGCATTCTTTCCTAAAAATAGGGACTTTTTTTTAAAATGTCGCGGGACGCGGGACAAATTGTTAAAAATCAGGACTCTCCCGCCAAAATCGGGACGTCTGGTCACGCTTATTACTTATTACATCTTATAACTTTATTTATACTTTTTCAAATATTATAGCATTAAAGGAATTTAAAAAAATATATGATTTGTATATATATGTTTAAAATTATTAAGAATCTATCTCAGCATAACATGGCCTTAATTTTTTAATAAAGATGTACATGATTATTATACTAGAGGTTGTACTTTATTGCACAAAGATACTAGTTTCTAAAAAAAAAAAAAAAAAAAAAAAGGTATAAAAGGGATTCGTTATGCATTAATCAACCATTACAATAACTTACCTATTGAATATCAACATTTCACGAATGTTAAACATTTTTCTAATTGTATTAAAAATATTTTTTTCTCGTTGCTTTCTTAGTTAATTTTGTTATTATTAACATTATCCTGTTTAAATATTGTATTTATATGTGTATATATATTGTGCATCTATAGTAGTTTGTATTACTTAAACTTATGCCTGAATTTGTTTTCTTGTTTTTATTGTTAATTGTTTTATGGCCATTATTTTTTGTATATTGCCCCTTAACATGAGCAATCTTGCTCTTTGGAGTCTTTGAAGAGATAAATAAATAATTAGCAATAAATGTGTTTATATATTGTATTGTTTTGTGATACTTCATACATAATATTATGAAATGAACGTCTTAAATAAATAATGTTTTAATTTATTCATACAATTACAGCACACACGAAAAGAAAACACATAACATTGAAAAAAAAACAGGCATCTCCTTTCAATGATTTTTAAAAATGATCCTTATGTTGAGGATCCCAAAATAATTGCTTGCTTCTATAAATATCAATAAGTTTTAACATGTTTTCCTCTTACCACTCCATACTCAAATAATAGGTGCGCACCGAAAATAACGAACCTCTCAGGTACCCGTCCAAATATATACAGCGAACCATCAAAGTGTTCGTGGAAAAAACCGACAATGAGTGGATCGTGGTGAGAGACGCGCGCGCCGTTCGCGCGCACCTTAAAACCCCGTCCAAATCTGACGAACATGGTGCGGCGCGCGCGCCGTTCGTGTTTGCGGCGCGCAGGTGTGTACGTACCTTTAGAGACTTTACTTTTACCAATATCTGTTTATTATCAAATATATTAATTGATAAAGAGCACCCCACGCTTTTGATGGTAAAATTATTTGTCCCAAGCATGTTGCAAATTAAAATTATTTTTCATTTTTTTAGTTCGGTTTTCTAATAAAGCGTGTTGTTTTAGTTTTTTAAAACTATTATTTATTTAACAAATACATTCAGTAATCTAAGTAGAAATAATAATCAATACTTCTAAAATTCATTCTATATCTCTGCTGAGGTTACGTAAAATGTTAAAGCAAGTACCTGATGTATCACTCCTAAACTAAAATTAATTTCTGTATAAAAACTTCGTCAAACAGTTATAATCATGTTTTTAGTTGAGGACTGATATATCAGATACTTATTTTAATACAGGGCTATTTAGAAACAAGGGACAAACTTCAAATATTTATTTATTCCAAAATATAAAAAAATAACACAATTCAAAATTCCTGAAAGAAAAATGACCAAATTTCACAATTTTATTCATTCAATATGAGCACCATGTGTTACACGACAAATATGAAGACGTTGGCTTTCTTGCCACACACGAATCAGCTGGTCCCTAGTTATCGATTTCAAAGATTAAAGATTAAGATGTCGCAGATTTTCATAAGTAATGCCACGAGTGATTTCCAATTTATCTAGAGAATTTGGAAATCAAGAGTGGCATTTGTTAGGACTATTTAACGAATAAAATTAAGCTATTTACTCACAAATCATTATTTAAATATAGTTACTTTAAAATATTTATTTATTTAATGTAAACGGCGATGTTTGAAAACAAATGAGAAACGTTATGTTTCGTTTCTCCATCCACTGCAACAAGATCATATAATGTTTGTTATATATTGCCATCTGGCGTGGGAAACTTGAAATATCATCGCAATATTATAAGAATGCATCCTAGTGGAGAAAAAATTAAACACATCAAACTGTATATTATAACCAAAATTATAGGTTATTAATTTATTTTTTAGTAAACAACTCGGTAAAATCATTATTTAAAAACACAATTATTGAACACAGAATTATCAAAAAGAACTCGGTAATATCATTATTTAAAAACACAATTGTCAAATTTGTAATTCGTCTATATCTTCATTTAAGCACAGCTAAATCTTTTCTGCCATTTTGAACATTCAAATATGGCGGCTTTACTGTTGCCTCAGTCACTGCAAATTAATGGTCAGACCTGTTCAGAATATTAAAAAGGAGGAGCCTTCTTTAATATGGTAATCATAACACTGATAAATATTTCGTGAAACACGACTCTGATTGGTTGTAAAACAGAAATCATTGAAACGTGATTGGTCATTGAGTCCCATTTGGGGCATGAGTTAAATAGTCAAGAATATTAGTCACAGAGATGATAAAACACGATATTTTACGTAACCCACAGATAAAAATCACACAGGTCAGACTGGTGACGTCGGAGGCCACCGGTAATGAAGTCGAGATATGCTCCTCTTCTTCAATCCAGCGTCCTGTCGTGTCTCCATTTTAATACAAAAAAATGTATATGACAAGCAAGAGAGCCATTGCGACCGTGGTAGAAACTTCAAGTTTTCTCTATCCCGGAATGTTGGAATTGTGTTTCTATATTTTTGTAGTTTGGAAGGGAAAAAAATGTTTGAAATATTCTAAAAGAAATAATGTTTTCATTCACGATTATCTTTATTTTATATTACAAATATAACTCGAGAGTAAATATATTGCTGTCCCAATATGAAATTGATTCACTCCATATACTTGTAATAAGATTGTTATCATAAGTAATGCCACGAGTGATTTCCAAATTATCGATAAATTCACGACTCACGAAGTGAGGAGTGAATTTATCTAGAGAATTTGGAAATCAAGAGTGGCATTTGTTAGGACTATTTAACGAATAAAACAAAGCTGTTTACTCACAAATCATTATTTAACTATAGTTATTTTAAAATATTTATATATTTAATGTAAACGGCGATGTTTGAAAACAAATGAGAAACGATAGGTACGCTTCATCTGCTTCGTTTGTATATCACTGCAACCAGATCATACTATTTATTGCCAAAGGAACGCAATATTGTAATAATGCTCTCTAGTGGAGAAAAAATGAAACACATCAAACTGTATATTAATTCATTTCTGATGTCGTATGATGTAAATATGACAATTATATTTTTCTGGATTGTTACCTGGGAAAAAATACATTTAAGAAAGTGCAAAGAGTAGTTTCTTTTTTTGATGGTATAATCAATTGCTACAAATGTTTTTATATTAACTCCCGCATGCGGCATGTGTTTACATTCATGCACTATATACACAATCTGGTAGCCGTATTTCTCACAGGCTCAGTAACTGCAAAATAATGGTCAGACCTGTTCAGAATATTAAAAAGGAGGAGCTTTCTTTAATATGGTAATTATAACACTGATAAATATTTCGTGAAACACGACTCTGATTGGTTGTAAAACAGAAATCATTGAAACGTGATTGGTCATTGACTCCCATTTGGGGCATGAGTTAAATAGTCATCGTAAACGTTATGTAATTTCTTGTATTCTCTTTATCTTTAGATTTAATCACAGAAAATATTATGTATAAAGGACATTAAAAATGTACCATAAAATAATTAATTCCAATAGTATGTTGCAAAATTTACAAATATAATTCTAGCAAACAAGACTTGACCTCTTCCAAGTATTACAGTACTGTTATATCTGTGTGCATTCATATCTTTACCTATTTTTGTTTCAGATGATGGAGCTGGAAATTAACTTGCTTCTTTACAATTTAACAACAACGTTGCCCAGAGCAATGGCTAAGCTTGAATCGCTAACCAAAATTGTCTACAGCACTAAGAATTTGTATCGTCTTTTCCATGGAGAGTTGGAGGTTGATACTTCAGTAGCAAATAAAATATGTAACTCTACACTAATAGTTGTGAATTTTTTTCATCGACTAAATTCGTTCACTGTAGATTACAAATATGTAATACCTAAAGTTATGCGTACAGAGGTATCCACGATACAAATTTCTCAAGATTCTCGTCACATGGATGTGTACAAATTAAGGAAAGGTCCGAACCCATGTTTGCTAACTGCAATATTTCGACAACTACCCGAATTAAAAAATCTCGTAACTCTAAATTTAGGAAGACTTGATTATACTAAGGAACAATATTTGTCTGATTCATACCAAACAGACAAACAAGTTGCAATAATATTTCCAAAAACTTTGCAAGAATTTAGTGCTTCAGGATATTTTGTGATCGATTCATTAATAAGAACTCTATGTTTATGTTGCAAAGACTTGAGAAGCTTAGATATCAATGGATCGCATGTAAGTCCAAATTGTATAGTCAGTATTCTGGAACTGAAGAAACTGGAAAAGCTATTAATGTCTGTTTCAACACATTACTTTTCTGACGATCACATTATGGAGTTGTTGATGGGGCTACAGATGAATACAGATTCTGATAATCCTTTTCCGAAACTGAGAGTGTTGCAATTGGATCACATGTCCGAATTAAACTTGAAATTTCTTGTTCAAAATTTCCCTATGATAGAAGGAATTCATTTATCTAAACATGTGTGTCTAAATTTTGATGAATTACGTAAGCTTCAAAATTTGAGAGAGTTTAGTTTGAGAGACTTATCTGTGGACTGCATTTCAAGTTGTTGTAAATATAAGGGTAGAGGCAATGATAATTTCGACCAAGTGTATGAATTTCTAACAACAAATGGATCAGCATTACGCCATATAAAATTGGAAACGCACGTACAAATAGATTTAATGACAATTTTGAGACTTTGCCCTAAGTTAAATTGTCTCCATTTGTTCGCTCCTTCTTTAGAGGATCCGAGTGAGGAAGATTTGCAAACCACCTTGCCATGTTTTGAAGAGCTAGACTGTATTTCTCTTGAAGTAACCGAAATTTGGACCCGTGTTCTCCTATGCAATTGTAAAAATTTGAAACGAATGTGTGTATTTAATGCATGTAATAGAATTCTACTAGATAGTTTTTATAAAAATAGATTTGATCAACTCGAAGAAATAACTTGGTACTCAAATGAAGAATTAGACTGTGAATATATAGTGTATTATTTAAGAAAGAAATGCAGAAAGTTGAAATACGTTTTTGGGTTTGGCTACGGGACAGATTATAAATTTCCAGTTATATTCATTTAATCACGTTAAAATATCCTGGCTCCCGTGTCCATCACATGAAAAATCAATTACACAATGATTAACGATCCGGTTTCGAGGGAGTGTGCTACCTTATTACGCAGTAATGATACTTGATACTTTGTTGTTAAATAAAAACATTCACTTCTGTAAATTATTTATTTAAACATTATTTGGCAATAAAGATGAAACTTCATAATATTGGTTCTATCATTTAATCAGATGAATATTGATCTTCTATTTTGTAGTATTAACCATTTTATTTTCAATTTATTTAATTTTCAATAATTAAAATATTATATAAAGATTTTTCTCACTCTAAATATTATTTTAATAATATGTAATTATTAATACGAATTATTTTAATAGTCGTATATCAAATTTTTTATATTCTATTTTATTTATTTAAAAATTACGTCACTATTAAATTATTTCTGGTATAATTTTTAGTTTACTAAGCACATGTCATTTTATTGTTATTCTCTTCTATATTGAATTAAGATAATTCAATAAATTATTTGAACTTTTATATGGAGATCATTCAATGGCGTCTATCTTTGTCATATTCTTGTAGCCATCTCTTCTTCTTCTCTGTTGAAAATTATCATGTTGTCAGTTTCTGATTGGTAATGACATCATCAAGAAAGAACTCGATACGTCCGTCTTCATTTCTCGATAACCAATCATATTTTTAATGTTCGGCCGACTTAAGCCCACATTATTTGAACATTCTTTTGTTGCAAACTTCTGTCTGTGAATTCAGTATCTATTGTTTATCATAACAATATATGTGTGACGTAATCATTGTTACATTTCACATCGATGTTACAAAAAGCATCTATTATTTTTCACATTACAAAATAAATAATATTTAGTTTCAAATTAATTAAATCATTTTTACGGTGTTTTTCCTCACCTGCAAGACAATTGTCTGGAAATGTTTAAGTCTCAAATAGTCCCCGAATGTAATTAGCCATCATTATCATGTATATCATATTCGCCTAATTAGTTTAAGTTGAATTTGAGATCTCTCCTGGCGCATCATTTTCACCATCAAGTTACATAATATGTGGGCAATCTAACCCCGCCTTCTAGGCGCCCCAAACTCAGATGTGGGTTACAACTAAGCCATGCCAGGAGAAAACATCAGGAATGCAGAAAGACAACCTGTGGCATTTTCAAACAAATTATTAAAGCAAGAAAGTTGCTGAAATGGAAGTTATTAAGTGTAACCTATGTAAATGAAATGTATAAATTATTTTTTTAATTGTGAAAATGTACTTCTCTCCAAACCAACTCATTTTTAAGAATATATAATGAAACTATTTTAATGTCAATGTGTTGTCTTTAATTTCATTCAATTTGTGTTTCATTTAACCCTGATCTTGCAAGGCTTATAAACTTTTTCATGTTCCTGTAGATGAATTAGACTTTCTGCTCCTGTTGCCAGAGGCAGCCAATCACAAAATAGCTCACATACGACGGACCGCCTAGAGAACCCAAAAGGCATTAGGCCTATATTATCTGCCCCTAGCATGGCCTCATTCCCATATTCTTTGTCAAGGCACCACCAAATTGATTTCCAATATCCATCAACTTAAAGGGACCCTCCATCATGGGTCTAATCTATGAGAAAATCGGGCTGTAGCTGGGAAAATACTTATGTCGCGCGCCGAACGACCTGAAAAAAAAAAAATCCAAAAAAGGTAAGGAATCAAACATAGAATCAAAACAACACTTAGCACCGGTTGCCAGCAAAGTGAAGTCCCTTTCTGATCGTATCCCTGCCTCCGGAAACATCACCATCTAATAATGGAGGGACATCTGGGGGATTTGCTATCGAAGGGCTCGCACACCAAGTCGAAACCTCTTTCCCTCCTGATACACTGGGAATATACCGCCACATTGTCATGCCCCCCACCAGAATTCAACATGCCAGCCTACAAAGGCTCATTTCAAAGGTTAACCCGTGAGAGGTGGCGCTTTAGCGACGCAATTAAGAAGTGAAAATCTCTCTTTTTTTTTTTTCCAAGGAGGAAAATATTGTGTTCGCTAGAAACCAAATTTTTATTTTGTTTATGCATATACATTAAATAAGTCTCGTAGACTACGATGGGCAGGACATGTGACACTAATGTCTAATGAAAGAAGTGTAAGGAAGCTTGTTGTAGGAAAACAAGAGGGATAACGTCCAGTTGGTAGAACAAGAATGAGGTGGGAGATTAACATTAACAATGTTTTCAGGGAAGTATATTATACAGAGAATTATTAGAAAACATTAGCTCAGGATAGGAATGTCTGAAGAGCTTATATCCTCGCGGCCATGACCTACGGGTTCGATAGTACCAGTGAGTTAATTAGTTAATTTATTCATATGCAAGTTGTTTTTGTAGTAACCTGAAACTTATAGTAATGTTAAGGTTACTTACTTACTTACTCACTGGCACTATCGAACCCTTAGGTTCATGGCCGCGCGGACATAAGCTCTCCATACATCCCTAACCTGAGCTAGTGCTTTCCAATCATTCCCTGTATAATCTACTTCCTTCAAATCATAGTTAATGTTGTTCTCCCACCTCATTCTTGGTCTACCAACTGGGCGTTTTCCTTCTGGCTTTCCTACAACAAGTTTCCAGGCACGTCTTTCATTCCCCATACGTGCAACATGTCCTGCCCATCGTAGTCTACGAGACTTAACTGTTCTTATTATATCTGGCTTCCTATAAAGACCATGTAGTTCATTGTTATGTAGTCTTCTCCATTCACCTGTCTGTTCATCTCTCTTTGGTCCAAAAATTTTCCTAGTACTTTATTCTCAAATACTTGTAATCTCCTTTCCTCCCTTAAAGTAAGAGTCCATGTTTCGCACCCATATAATATAACTGGTAGAATAATAGTTTTATATATTTTCAGTTTAACGTTTTTTGAAAGGAGTTGGGACATCAAAAATCTCTGTAATGCATAATAACACGCATTTCCAGAATTGAGCCTATGTTTAATTTCTTTGTGCATCTCATTCCTATTTGTGATTATTGTTCCTAGGTATTTGAATTCAGCCACTTCCTCAAAATTTCCCTCATTTGTCATTAGCTGTCCATTTCCATTATATACTGAATTTCTACGTGTGGCCATATATTTAGTTTTACTGGTATTTACTTCCAGTCCTAATTTCTCAATAGTGTATGCGTGTTGGCCTTTAGTATCTCCTCGCTATCGGCCAGTAGTACTACATCATCAGCATAAACTAACAGCTTATATGTTAAGGTTACTTGATATAAAATTTAAAAAAACACATACCAGAGATGTAACTAACACACTGGCACTATGGAACTCGTAATTTCATGGCCGCGCGTCATAATATGTACCGGTATAATTGGAGGGCTCGTTTGATTGTAAAAATAAAGTAATATGTTCTAGTAAACAAGTAATTGCCGACAGCAGCGTTTTAAGTTATTTGAGGATGTCTGAAGTAATATGAATAACTATTAAGTTTATTGTCTGGTCATATGTTACGTATTTTGGAAGTCGGTAGATATTATAAAGACAGTTATATTCCGGTCTTTGGGTCGCATGCAAATACATTACTCTCTACTCAAATTACTTCCAATCACTGGTGAGCTGACTCACCGTGAGCAATTGCTGAGATCGAATTAACGGCCGACTTACCGGTCATGCATGAAAGTTGACGTTTTCGTAATATTGACAACGAATTACCCAGAATTCTCAGCGATACAACCACTTCCGTTATTTTCGTCCGCTATAGAGGAACACATTTACGCTTGCGTCCCGCAAATAATACCGTATACAACGACGTCTGCGTCGCGTAATATTACGCCGATTCTCCTGTTCTTCCAGTTGAATTCTTTGGTAGACTCTATCAAATTCCTCTTCTCCGCGTATACCGAAAACATGATCGAAGTCTTCAAGGTCCGACATCTTGGATAAAGCTGCAAAGGTCTCAAACTACATCGGTTCCCTTCGGGATTTTCACGATAAGTTTCTATCTTGAGTTATGATCTTAAGGTAACTCGTCAGGTAGCTTACAATTATTATCGCATGAGTGGATTTCTGAGTAAGCAAAATGTATTTGGATAAAACTTTCTCAGCAGAGAACGCCTTTTATTGTCTAATGCGTTCAAACATTCGACCCTTAGACTTTACGCAAATCCTCAAGGTTAAAACTCAGAAGGGGAGCATCGATACGGTTAGGACGGATGAAAGATAGGTTTACTGCTTTTAAGAAACTTCAAACTAAAAAAAAAAAAAATGTAGCCTCCAAAAATATAGCGGGCAGCTAGAGAGATTATTGACCTCGAGTAACTTGGAAATTAAGATAGTCATACAAGGCCACGCCCTAAATATAGTAGGCCTGTATCGACTTGCACATGTAGCCTATAGAGGTGTGTCAAAAGGTTTATTTTATCCAATGAAAATTTTGTATAAAAATTGTAATGGCAACGGAAAAATAAGTCAAATCCAGGACTTTCTTAAATATTTAATATAAAATATTATGTAAGTTAAAAAAAGTGAGTGGAGCGAGTGCTCCCTTATAGTCAAGAGTAAATAGGGCGGATGCCCTATCCGTAAACCATACAGAGTGAGAGGGACGAGTGCTCCCTTATAGTCAGTAGTTGAGTAAGTAGGGCGAGTGTTCCCATTAGGAGAACGTACAAAAGAAAGATCCGCGATATGCATTATTAAAATTGAGTCGTGGTTTTGACCATTTCTTAGCCAAGTTATGAGAGAAAAGTGTATAATTTACTATTGAGGGAAAAGGGAATTAATAAAATCCTTCCATCACGTCACCTAAAATTTGTTTGATCACTATTTGCCTTAAATAGTTCCTCATCTATCACCTGTTAAAATCATAAGTTCAGCCCAACCCTGAAGAAACATTGAGGAACTCATATATTACCCATCCAAGTGTTTTGTGCACGCGGAAAATATGTTAACTAACAAACTGTCTTTCTCTTTCTATTCCTTACTATGTTGCCACTTCCTGTCCTTTGTATTATGTTGTTTGATTGGCAGGTAGAGAGCTGACAAATACTATGTATTTTAATGATCCGTCCTTCTGCGCGGTCAGTGGCAGAATGACTAACTTGACTACCCTGTTACTTTTGGGGTTACGTCTAGGAATCAGCTGTCCCTTCCTTGCCCTTCTCATTACATGTTGCCACTTGTGATTTATTGTAAGGCTGGTAACAGAGAGACGACAAATACTGTGATTTTAAATGATCCGACCGCTTCAGCGTTCCGTGCTTAAATGACTAATTTGACAACCATGTTAAGAATTTTCACACGTGTTTAGAGATTCTCCCCCCACATTTGAAGTTGAAACATTTCAATACGTGATCCGAAGTACAATTTTCCCCTACATCCCTTCCACAGATTCTGCAGATCGGCGACACTAGCGCTAAAACTCTTCCCCTCCACCCGTGAACAGTTAACTTGGATGTGTAATATATAGCTCCTTTTATCACCTAGATAAATATTTTCTGGTACAAGGGAGAGAGCGCCTAAATATCTGTTAAGGGAAACATGGGCTTACAAGACACAAGAAGACATGGGGTAATTTAAATACCCGAAAGTAACACCGTCACCTGCCAAAAATTTACACTCACCTACTTTTACAAACAAAATTTGGATCCCAGCACTGCATAACACGACAACGAAGCCTATGACTTCTGCAAACGGCAATACAGCGCAAAACTCGGTGCGCGCAGAAAACCTCCCCTCCACCCGGGGTCTAGCTATAAACAGAGAGACAGTTTCCAACGACCAGCCAGTCTGCAGCCGACTGTTGAGGAGTTCACAGAAAGCACGCAGTATCTCCAGATGATGTCTACCGCAGCAGTAGACGAAACGTCGAGTAAGAAGACAACCAGACCACGGCCTATAAGCCCGGAAGACGAACCAAATATGGATCAAAACAAAAATAGCTATACCCAGCACAACAGTTTGGAACATCTCTACACTCGCCTCAAATATTAGGCATACTTACTTACTTACTTACTCACTGGCACTATCGAACCTGTAGGTTCATGGCCGCGCGGACATAAGCTCTCCATACATCCCTATCCTGAGCTAATGCTTTCCAATCATTCCCTGTATAATCTACTTCCCTCAAATCATAGTTAATATTATTCTCCCACCTCATTCTTGGTCTACCAACTGGGCGTTTTCCTTCTGGCTTTCCTACAAGAAGCTTCCATGCACGTCTTTAATTCCCCATACGCGCAACATGTCCTGCCCATCGCAGTCTACGAGACTTATCTGTTCTTATTATATCTGGCTTCCTATAAAGACCATGTAGTTCATTGTTATGCAGTCTTCTCCATTCAAATATTAGGCATAGACACGACAAACGTGGCACATGATGAGATTCTTAAAATCACCGACGAATTTTTGTTTTAAAGCTACACGAAAGCTGGGAAACTACATACATGAGAAGCTGAACACGCTTGAAGTATGACGGTAGGCCAAAATTTGAAAAAAATAAAATAAATTTGTTTTTTATAATTAATAGTCTATTCTTTTCTGAAAATTTCTGTATATTATTTTTTACTGAACGCCAATTATAAGTGTGGTAATTACTTTTAAAACTTGACAGCTGCCAGACTGTAATATAATTATTAGGGCAAGGCATTTAATGACCTATAAATTGGTAAAAAATGCAAAAAATGACCAATAAAATAAAAAAATGACGAATAAAAAGTTAAGAATTACCAATAAAATACTATTTATTAGATTAAGCACTCACTTGATTACTGAATTACATAAAATTTAACTCAACATCAAAATATTAAAACAAAAGTATTTAAAAAATACATGTTACAGTACATTTTATTGCAGAAAATCCATTTCAATTACACAGTGCACTTTTACAGCAATTTTGAATTGCAGTTAACAGTCAGAATAAGGGTAGAAGCTAGCATAAGCTCTAAGAAATTGAATAAAATTCCTAGAAGTGGGCAAGTTCATTATGCACATACCTTAACAAATAGGGATAGTACTTTGCAAAACTACTTAATTCCAAGAAATTGCATTGACAAGGAAAATACTGAATTATAATAAAAATCTTAAATCAAATACAAATAATGTCACAGCCTTCCGGAAAAGTGTAAAAAATGCTCAAAATGACCTACAAATTGCCAAAAAATGACCTACAAATTGCCAAAAAATGACCTATCCCTAAAAAAGTTAAGAAAATGCAAAAACAAATGCTGTAACAAATTGCTTTTAATTAATTTATTTTTTAATGCCGTACATTTTCATATATGCAAGCAATGTTTCAACCTTCATAAGAAAAAGATGCAAAATCATTAATTGCCTTGCCCTAATAATTATACTTCAAACCTTGTTTTCTCGAAATTGAAAATTTTCGAACATTTGCCCCATTATATCAGGAACTATTAGAGACATTTACATGAAATTTTTACATGCAGTAAATCTAGATAGGCCTATGCTAATGATATGGAACCACAATGATGATGATTTCTTCTATAAATCTCATTTAATATGCTGTGAAAAATGCATTACAATCCATCTAGCAGTTCCTGAGGAAATGGGTCGCAAATTCACATGTTTAAACATTTATGGGAGAGGGCCTACCGTCTCGCCTTAAAGGAGAATCAATGAAATTCTTCCTAATGATCACTTATAATCTAACCGACAATTCTGAAAACCACTACTCAAAACCATAGCCAATAGCACAGCCAAAAAATCCTAAAAAGAATCGTCAAATTAGCTCCATCCAGGACACACATAGACATTTATACAAAAAAATGGCCGAAATGAACAACACCAAAACACAGTTATCACGGATCAACAAGAAAACATCACGACCCAACTTAACCCATATCAAAAACTTAAATGTAACACACAACACTAAAATAACACTAAACAACAAAGAAAACATACACCAATCGCTAAATTGAAGCTTTCTTGTCTACACCTTCCCCACAAAAAATCCACTAAACCCAACCACGAAACAAAAATATCCATCCATCCATGGTAATTCTGCCCGAAGGCAGGTCCTCATTTCTACGCTTTGTATTCTACTTTGTAATTTTTGGTCATTATCCAAGTTTCACGGGGCACGCCGTAGCGTAGTGGTTAAGGCACTGAGCTACAAGCCGGAGGGTCGAGGGTTCAAGTCCCGTTGGGATCAGGATTTTTAAACTGACCCAAACCCTCTGGCGGCACCATGGCCCTAGGGTCGACTCAGCCTCTAACGGAAATGAGTACCAGACGCTTGTTCTAGGGGTAAAGGCGGCCGTCACGCAGGGCTGACAACCCGGCTGACATAAAGTGCCGATTGTCTAGAGAAAGTGGGAGCCTTAACCTCCTACTACCCCAAGGGCCTCCGGGCCTGTTGTGGGATCACTTTACTTTACTTTACTTACCCAAGTTTCACCCCCATAAAGTAATGCAGGAACTGTAAATGTTTTATAAAACTCCAATCTAGCTTCTCTTATTGTTCTGTTATTTAATGTTTTATGTAACTTACAGTTCCGCGTATCATTTGAAATTTCGACAGTTTCAAATTTATGTCTCTTTCAGTTTTTGTGTCGGTAGTAAAATTACAACCCAAATAATTAAAATTTGTTACTTGTTGTAGAGATTTGTTGTTTATTATGATTTTTGATCTTATATGTTTATTTCCCCAAAGAGCCATTTTTTTTGACATTTTAAAATTATATTCTTGAAACAAGTGATTTAATTGATGTAAAGAGTATTGCAAAGTGTTTTCATTTTATCCCATATTTGATATATTGGAGAGACTCAACAATATGTAGCATTGCCTACTCCTAGTAGTAGCGAAAACATTGGAACGAAACTTAGGGCCACTTTCACGAAGAGAGGTAACTGTATTACGCCAGTTTAAGCTGTGCATTATACATGGGGAAAACTGGCGTAATACAGTTACCTCTCTTGGTGAAACTGACCCTAACCCTAACCCTGTTACTAATAATCCATATATAACTTTTATACAAGGTTTATACACATCTCAGTTGAAAATTCTTACTAATAAACACTGTATTAGCTGTTCATTGTATAAAAGGTGTACAACATTACATGGGAATCGTTATACCTGCCTCCAGCCTTGTTTAAGGATTGTATAACTAGACAAAATGTCGGACTTCAAGATCAACTAATTGTTTTCTTATGATATTGATGAAAGTTTCCTTAAATTTAACGCAAAATGCAACACTTTAACGACTGTTTGATGGATGCACAGGACATAAATAATATTAATACAGCTCTGGGTAGGAAAATAAAGGCATCATAAAATGTCTTTTGTTACACTCGTTCTCGATTAGGCCTAATAATATTTTTAAACTGAACATTGATTTACAAAAGAATATTTTCTACAATAATTGCTGTAGACAAGATTTAACTTTAATGTACTTTAAATGCTTCATAATATTATTTTATCAAACTCTCTTGCATCTTTAATACATAACGCACATACCAATATAAAAATATATTTAATTATAGAGGTACTATTATCGCACCAAGACATACATTAGCTTGATAGTCTTGTGGTTAGAGTTTCTGACTACAGTCTGTAAGGTCCTAGGTTTGATTCCCGATCATACTGCAATGATTTTTTTTTTTTTGCTTAAAGCGTTATTCTGTTGTCGGTAACATTTTCTACTATTTTGAACATTTTCTAAACGCATCTTAAAACACTGCATATAATTCATAAGTTATGGGAAAAACTTTTATTAGTTTCCAAGAATTGTGCGAAATTCTTGACGTTACATGGCAGCACATTATCTGTGAAACTAATTCTACGATATATTTGACATTGCATAAAGGAAAATGTACATAAATTAAAACACACTTATTTCTTTCCATACCTCCCCAATTAGGGAATCTCTATTAATTCTTATCCATACTCATTTCTTACACAGTTAATCACTAGTTGATGTTGTTTTATTTCTGTTGCAAACTGCGCGTCATATTGTTCTGACGTCAGTGATGATGAATATGTGACGTATTGTGTATAACGGTTGTATTGTTATATAGCTCCAGCACAACGTTTATTAGTAAGGAAATTATACATGATCTACAAAAGGCTTATACATTGTATAACTAAACAACTGATAAAAGCCTGTATAAGAGATTTTTATTAGTAAGACTGTTAATGTTTGATACAGTGGCCACTTTCATTTTTGCCAGCTCTACGTGGTGACGCTTTGTGTAGTCATTCCAACTAAATGTTTCGATTTCTCTTGATGTGCTCAAACAATACCTATAGTATTAAATGTCCAGTCTCACTGTATAAATTTTGATACTGGAATTGAATGTCCACAAAATATGATACTGCGTCTCCTCTCACATCTTAATGAGTAGGATGCGTTTCCGATTGCAAGTTATTCGCGTCTATCATTTTACCGGATGAAAGTGAGAGCTACTCGAGGCTGAATGTAGGGAGAAAGAGGGTTAAAGAAGAAAAGGGAAAACTGATGAATGTTGCGAGATGGAGGGGGGTCAAATTGAGCGTCGAGTAGATAGAAAGCTCATTTTGAAGAGTTACAGTTTGCCCTGAGGCTGCGGCCAAGTGGATATAAAGAGCAAGCTAGAAGGAGTTTGAGGACAGAATATCGAGTCACTTGGAGACTCTCCCTCCCACAACCCCGACAGGAGATTTTTGATCTTGAGAAATTCTACCATACTGAACAATAATGTAGCCTACTACTAATTGAATTATTTATTTGAACACAGCTGTACGTAATATTATAATGATATTGTGAAAAGAAAAATTAATGTCTGAACAAGGAATCGAACCGTGGACCTCTAGTTCTCCAGACTAGTGTGCAGCCCACTACACCATTCTAGACTTGGCACAAACATTAACAATTTTTCCCACATGTACAAATCTTTAATTCTCGTTCCGTCCGCTGTCAGGTAGGTGACACCACCATCGCCAACGGCCGGTTTCGTTTAGAAGTATCTATGTTTGAGAATTTTATACCAGCAGTAAACGATGTTATTTAACATTTTCCAATACTGTTATTTTAACACAGTTCCAATAATGGATATTATAATATTATAATTTTCCTACAAGAAGCCTTTTTTAATTCAATTTATTTATTTTATTATTCCGGCTTTTACAATGAATATACATTTTTCCGGTACCCAAGTTCACAGTTAACTACACATTTGTTTCAACACATTTTTCCATTCTTGTCTGTTCATCCATATATCTTCTTCTATTTCCCATTCCCTCTTAGTTTCATTGATTCCCTGAATCCACGTAATATTTGGTCTATCCTTCTTTTTACTTCCCTGTGGTTCCCAATCCATGATTATCTTAGGTATAGTCCACAGATGAAGAGAATGAAAGCACGGGACGAAGGGGGGCACGGGGAATTGCAAGCAATACAATGGCATACTACCTGAGAATAAAGGAACATTCATGACGTATGAAATACCTACTGCTTTCATTCATTTCGTCTGTGGACAATAGTCTTCCTTCTTCCATCCTTCTAATGTGTCCGTACCAATTTAATTGTTTCTTCTTTATAAAATCTAATATTCAATTAATTATTTAATAACTAATCAAAATATATTATCTTATTAATATTGTTACAGTCCACCGCTGTGGTCTTGAGGTAGCATTGCTGCCTTGTCACGCAGCGGGCTCGCGGTTCGATCCCCGGTCGTGGCAGTTTTTCTGGGTGAGGTTTTATCGGGGTTTTTCTTCACCTGTAAGACAAATGTCAGGAAAACGTTAAGGCCCAAACCAGTGGCGTGAATTCAATAGACGCAAGGTAAGCATTACTTACCCAGGATTAAAAAATAAAAATAATGAGATACATCATAGAAATAATCAGTATTGATTAACATAAAATTTCAATGCAATTTAAAAATGATATTAGTGACCTGGTCATTATTTGCGTAGTCTATTTGTACCATCCAGCTCCCCAGCTAGAAACCACTCTTGCTCTACACGATAAGCTAGAAGTTGCTCGGATGTGATCGTGTGTCGTCGTAAGTTTTCGTTATCTGTGGTCCTGGAATATGAAATGTGCGGGACTTGGCTAGTAGTGGAAACTTATTTTAAATCATAATTATTGTTTTTAATTAAGCTTGTGGTCCTACAATTCTCAATAGTAATTGTCGTGTCTATATTGAAGTATTGGTACGTTAAGATAATATTATTATGGTAAAATATATTAACTTCATTTTAATAATGGAATGTACATATGCGTTATGGCTGGAAGGTAAGCACTTCTGCTTCTTGCGTACAGCAGTGTTGAAAATATGGAATCTCCCAATCAGTCGGGGCAAGACAGTGGTCAAAGCGCATGTGACTGTGTAATATGTGCTATCGTAAAATTATATTTGCCTGGAGCGCGTTCGAAGATGAACGAGTAATACAAAGAGGTTGAGTTACTCCTGAATTAAATATCACAACTAAGGTGTAAGGCGTTTCAAGTCGTAGTAACGAGTTATTAAATGGGTGTCCTCGTGCACAAAAACTGTATTATTGGACATGTTTTCTGTTTAATAACGAAATATCTCAATGAAACAGTGCGAGTTATTGCGACATGGGAAACATACATAAAGCCATTAAAAAGCACAGTCTATCTAAAAATAATTTCATCTCCATCATAAATGAAAAATCTTCGGTAAGTCGAGAATTGAACATATGTTGGACAATCAGAAAAAAAAAAATCGGGATTTGCAATTCAATCTTGTAAGAAAAAATAGTCATAGCAAAACGCTTCATCGATGTAGTTTGCTTTTTTTTTGTCAGAGTAGAGATATGACGCGACTCTATCAATAAATACAATTACGTTGAAATCGTGAAATTACTCGGTGAATATAACGAGAAACTGAAGCCCCATTTAGAACATTCTATGATACTTACAGGAATGTCAAATTTAATCCAGAATGATCTAATCCGTCCATACCTTACGTATTAATGGACAGATCAAAGATGGGGATCAATAAAAAAAAAATTATTTGCATTGTTTTAGATGAGGCAAGAGACATAAGTAATTTCTCTCAGCTATCTCCTGTGTTTCGGTACGTCATCGACGGTGGCCAAGTACATGAACGATTTTTAGGATCCATTAACATTTCTGATAATAGAACAGTCGAGGCATTATACAATATAGTGGTTCAACTGATTCATGATTTAGGATGTGAGAACGAACTTATTGCACAAAGTTAGCATCTGTCAGGGCAAGTCAGTTGAATGGACTGCAATCGAAAGTGATAAACACTTTTCCAAATGAAATTTTCGTTAATTTAGTATTATTCTAATCCACTTCAGGTCGCAAAAATTTTTCAATTTAATATCTTATTCCACTGATGCACTAAACACTTTTAAACACGTTTAAAACATTTTGCAACACTTTTAAACATCTTCCAATGTTGCAACGATCTTTTTTTTATATTTATATATTTAGGTAAAACATGGTCGTGCTACATTGCTTACTGCTATTTTCCCTCCTCTTCCTATGTTGTTCCAGCGTTGCCACCATCAACAACCCAAAATACTCCAGATGTTGCCAACTATTTCCACGTTCCCTGGATTTCACCTACGTTAGAGTAATTGATTTGTGTTACAGTAATTGATTTAGGTTTGGTTAGCTTTTAGGTTCCTTGCTTTTTAAATGTGATTTGATACGTAAAATAAATTACCTCTTCATATATGTTATTCTATGAAAATTTCAAAATATCGGACGGTTACCACGTAAAATCATATTTCCACTAGTTCATTTCGTGTTAATTATACATTTTTAGACAAGTTCTGGGAATTTTGTGTCAATGTTGGTCATACTGATTTCTCATACATATACCGCCAACTGCTGGAGGTTGCATTTATCTACCTGGGATAATTGGAGCACTAGCGCATGCGCACTGCGATTCTATAGAACTTAGAAAAATTTTCGTGCGACCCGAAGTGTAGCATATCCCATTAAAGAATACATTTTGTTCCTTACTTTGAATGGACTAGCTTCATTCTTTTCAAAATCAATGAAATTAACAGAGTTTTTGATGAAAAAATAAAGAAACGGTTGGCAAGAGTGTCTTCGACGCGGTAAAATTATACTTCTAGTTTGGTTGGAATAATACATGAGTATCGGGATGTGCTAATTTCTGTCTTTGAAAAAATTACGAATCCAGACAAGAATATTGGGATCAGGAAGCCTATATTGCAGCACATGGAGTTTTAATCACACTGCAAGATTTGATTTCAATTTTATATTGAATACGTTTGTTAACATTTGCCTTGTAACTGACAGTTTATTTGATACGCAAGCAAAATATCACGATATTGATTAAATAAATAAATAGATTAAAAAAAATAAAAAATCCTAGAAAACACACGGGAAGAATTTGAACAAAAAAAAAACGAACTTCAGGTAAAACTTTTGACACCTAAACAAAATACAGACAAATGTACGTACAAATTTTTGACACTATACTGCGTCAAATAAGTTATAGATTCAGTAATTCAGACTGATTATTATTTTTAGAACATTTTGAATGTGAAAAGTTTCGACAAGTAAATTCTCTGTTTTTCGACAATTCCATTTCATTCACTAAAATACAGCTATGTAATATATATATATATATATATATATGTGTGTGTGTGTGTGTGTGTGTGTGTGTGTGTGTGTGTGTGTGTGTAATTAAACTGTTAGACGGAATTAAACTGAAAAGGGAGTAAGTGTCAAAATCCAAAAGAAACTCATTTCCTCTCCGTGGAAAATACGATATTTCAGTAAAAAAAGTTTCTGGCATTTACTCCCAAATTGCTTACCCTAAAAAAATAACCAATACACGCCACTGGCCCAAATGGTCCCCGAAATCATATGGCCATCATCATCCTTATCATCATCATCCTTCACCGGTGTGGAAAGCAACGGGTAGATACCACACCTATAATTCCCTAGTAAAGTTGCAAGCATAGCATGAAAATGCTATGCTTGCAGTGAAAGACCTGCCCTCGGGCAGAATTACTATGGATGGAATATTGTTATAAAAAGACATATGTGGCAAATTAGTAATATTAGCCCTGGGAAATTCCAATATATGACTAGAATAAAGAGATATTGTTAAAATGCTACCTGGCTACACAAGTAACAAGAAAATGTATGAATAGAATAAAAAAAGGGTATTGTTATAATATTAAAACTCTCTCGCTTAATTACACAGGTAACAAGCAAATATATGAACACAAAGGGCACTGTTATAATAAAAGCTATTTGGAATGATTATGCAGGTAACAGGAAACGTTCATTCCCCCTTAAGAAAAGGTAACATAGTCTCTTGATATAACAGTTTACAAATTTGAAAAAACTGAAAACATAGTTATCTATTAACGATATCAAAAGCAATTATAACCCAGTTCCCAAAAAACGTTAATTAACGCCTCTGACGAGTAAAATACCAAGAAATAATGATAACATTCACAGGGAAAGAATCACACGTGTAAATTATCAAAATATTCATATCTGTGTTGAACAAACTTACATTTCAGGAATTCCCAGGGCGTAAACCCCCCTCTAAGGAAACATACAACGAACGATGATTTACTGTAACATATGTGTATTCATGCTCAAACAAAACAAGCAATAAATGTTTTAAACTCTGTTTCGTGGAGCAAAAATATTTTTAAAAAATAGAAAACTATCTTCTTCTTTCACGGTTTAGGCTTATTTACTAGCCTGTTCCGGCTCCAAATTGCTGTTCTTTCCATCTTTTCTTTGGTCTTCCCAAACTTCTTCTTCCTCGTGGTGAGTAGCTGTATGCTGCTTTTGGTATTCTATTCTGTCATCCTTGCCAAATGTTCTTTCCAGTTTGTTCTGTATTTTTCTATTGTTGTGTTTAATTCCTCTACTTTTAGTTGTCTTATTTCTGTGTTATGTTTTTTGTCTGTTTCTTTGATATCCTGTTATAGGTCTGAAGAATCTCATTTCAGCAGCTTGTATTCTGGCTGATACAGAAAATTATAAATATATCAAACCATAATTCAGAGCATTTTAACATATAGCGCTGAATAGCTGAATGCAGGCTTTCACGGCCGGTAATCATAATGTTGAGTGATTCCGGGTTCTGTGGCCGTGGTCCATAGTTGGTGTTGATACCAGACGTTTCGCCCTCAACTGCGGAGGGCATCTTCAGTGGCGAGTGCTTCTAGGCGTGTTTCCTGGTCGGAAGCTCTACTCTAAGTAGAGCTTCCGACCAGGAAACACGCCTAGAAGCACTCGCCACTGAAGATGCCCTCCGCAGTTGAGGGCGAAACGTCTGGTATCAACACCAACTATGGACCACGGCCACAGAACCCGGAATCACTCAACATTATATAGCGCTGAAGTCTGGCAAATTCCTGGCAGGGAAACGAAAAGAATTTTAAGTACAGAAATGTATGTTTTAAGATCAGCTGAAAAATCTAAACTGGATAGAATACGAAATAAATAAATAGGGGAAATTATGGGTGTAGAAGAGGAGCCGGACATCATAGACATTATAGAAACGAAAAGATTACAGTGGTATGGTCATGTCAAAAGAATGCCAGAGCAAAGATTGCCTAAAATTGTTATGTATCCATCCATAGTAATTCTGCCCGAAGGCAGGTCCTTCACTGCAATCATAGCATTTTCATGCTATGCTTGCAGCTTTACTAGGGAATTGTGTAGGTGTGGTAGCTTCCCGTTGCTTTCCACACCGATGAAGGATGATGATGATAATGGTAAGGATGATAATGATAAGGATGATGGCCATATGATTTTGGGGACCGTTTGGGCCTTAAAGTTTTCCTGACATTTGTCTTACAGGTGAGGAAAAACCCCGATAAAAACCTCACCCAGAAAAACTGCCCCGACCGGGGATCGAACCCGGGCCCGCTGCGTGAGAATGCAGCACGCTACCTCGAGACCACAGCGGTGGACTAATTGTTATGTAATGGATCCCAATGGAAAGGAGGAAGAGAGGAAGGCCGAAGATAACTTGGATAGAAGGAGTACAAGCAGCTATGAATATCAGAGGATTGGAGGAAGATCAATGAATGGACAGAGAGGGTTGGCGTTTGGTTTCCGGAAGACGGCGGCAGCTGCCATGATACCGGATGATGATGATGATGACGATGATGATGATATGTGTATTCATACTGTATTGAGTGGAGTAGATGAACTAGGAGGAGCCATCGCTTTTTTAAGCTAAAACGCGTGTCAAAATTACCTCATTCTATTCAATACATTAACATACATAGCTCTACAGACCACGATCTCCGACACACTTCAATTCGGAATTGTCCGCGACCTTCCTAGATTTAAAGTGATTTAGAACTTAGAAAGATTTAGCCTTCTAAAATTTGGACTTTGATATTTCGAACAACGCACGTGACTTAAGAATAGCTTCATCGACTCCACTCCTAGATAAAAACCATAACTGTAATAGTGACAATTTTATTTTTCCATTAATAAATGAGTTAACACTCGTTTAAAATTTTAGTGATAAATTTAAATTATTTCTAATTATATAAAAATTATAAAACCCTGAGATCTCATCAGCCTACCGTGGGCGATCCGGGACATACCGTCTTCGCTATCCGGGTTATGAATGCAAACTTTAATATTCCTTCCCTTATATACAATTGCCTATCATAAGAGATAACGGGACATCGCTCATATACATATGTGTGTATGTGTGTTTTTTTTAAGAGAAAAAGTGGTGTCGTACTAGCTGAAGGCTAAAATAAATAAAAACTTTATTACGAGTATTTGAGAATAAAGTTCTTAGGAAAATTTTTGGACCAAAGAGAGATGAACAGACAGGTGAATGGAGAAGACTTACATAACAATGAACTACATGGTCTTTATAGGAAGACAGATATAATAAGAACAATTAAGTCTCGTAGACTGCGATGGGCAGGACATGTTGCGCGTATGGGGAATGAAAGACATGCATGGAAGGTTCTTGTAGGAAAGCCAGAGGGAAAACGCCCAGTTGGTAGACCAAGAATGAGGTGGGAGAACAACATTAACTATGATTTGAGGGAAGTAGATTATACAGGGAATGATTGGAAAGCATTAGCTCAGGATAGGGATGTATGGAGAGCTTATGTCCGCGCGGCCATGAACCTTCGGGTTCGATAGTGCCAGTGAGTAAGTAAGTAAGTAAGTTTTGCTGAAATTGTTACGTCAATCACCCTGGAATATATATATATATATATCCACCGCTGTGGTCTCGAGGTAGCGTGCTGCCTTCTCACGCAGCGGGCCCGGGTTCGATCCCCGGTCGGGGCAGTTTTTCTGGGTGAGGTTTTTATCGGGTTTTTCCTCACCTGTAAGACAAATGTCAGGAAAACTTTAAGGCCCAAACGGTCCCCAAAATCATATGGCCATCATCATCATCAACACCCTTATCATTATCATCATCATCCTTCACAGGTGTGGAAAGCAACGGGAAGCTACCACACCTACACAATTCCCTAGTAAAGCTGCGAGCATAGCATGAAAATACTATGATTGCAGTGAAGGACGTGCCTTCGGGCAGAATTACTATGGATGGATATATATATATATATATATATCCACAGACTTATTCCTGGTTTACAATAGTCAATATATATTAACATATTCTGTAAAGTAAAGTAAAGTTGACTGCAACTCAAATGTTATACTTAACTACCATCCTAAATTAAGAGGCTCAAAGGCCTCAGGAGGCCCTTCAGGTAGTAAGAGGTTAAGGCTCCCACTTTTTCTGGACAATCGGCACTTGATGTCAGCCCTGCGTGACGGCCGTCTTTACTCACAGAACAAGCGTTTGGTACTCATTTCCGTTAGAGGCTGAGTCAACCCCAAAAGGTTTGAGTCAGTTTAAAAATCCTGACCCCACCGGGACATGAACCGTCGACCTTCCGCCTTGTAGTGCAGTGCCTTAACCACTACACTACGGCGTGCCTCCACATATTCTGTACACAACCTAATCAATAGCTGATATAAAACACCCCTAATATGTTCACCTTGAAATGTCTACGTAAAATGTTGAGATTAGAAATATTTAATGATAAACTATGAATACTAAAATAATATATAGGCCTTTAAATAAAATATTAACTAATAAAATACAAAATTGCATGAATTCTCAATAATGACCGGTAGTCATTTGAATTATTATTTGCATCAATGGAACAAATGAAAATCGATTCATCAGTACTGTCATTTGACAAAATTAAAAGCAAATTGTATCAAAGCTATTTAAATAGCCTATGCATTTTCGTAACACGAAATAGATAATTTTTATTTTGCCTTCTAATAAAATAAGTACTGACGATTGATATTTACGTCCTGACTGACTGACTGACTGACTGACTGACTGACTGACTTGATTATTTGTTAAATTATTCAATAAGTCTGCCATGGAGTATTAATTTTTTGACAAAAGTTGCATTTGTTTCTCTGAATATTGCAATACATTATGCTGTAATGTTCTATTTTCTATTTTTTTAATTCGTAAAGCACTGAAATAATACATAATTTTAGCTAAAATATTGGCTTCCACTAGTAGATTTTCAACATGTTTTTTTAATACTTTCAATTAATAATGTACATTTGATATGACACTATAAATATCAATAAAACTAAATATATGGTCACACGTAAAAATTCATTATATAATGGAAATGGACAGCTAATGACAAATGAGGGAAATTTTGAGGAAGTGGCTGAATTCAAATACCTAGGAACAAAAATCACAAATAGGAATGAGATGCACAAAGATATTAAACATAGGCTCAATTCTGGAAATGCATGCTATTATGCATTGCAGAGACTCTTGATGTCACAACTCCTTTCAAAAAACGTTAAACTGAAAATATACAAAACTTATTCTACCAGTTATATTATATGGGTGTGAAACATGGACTCTTACTTTAAAGGAGAAAAGGAGATTACAAGTATTTGCGAATAAATTACTTAGGAACATTTTTGGACCAAAGAGATATGAACAAACAGGTAAATGGAGAAGACTACATAACAATGAACTACATGGTCTTTATAGGAAGCCAGATATAATAAAAACAGTTAAGTCTCGTAGACTGCGATGGACAGGACATGTTGCACGTATGGGAAATGAAAGACTTGCATGGAAGCTTCTTGTAGGAAAGCCAGAGGGAAAACGCCCAGTTGGTAGACCAAGAATGAGGTAGGAGAATAACATTAACTATGATTTGAGGGAAGTAGATTATACAGGGAATGATTGGAAAACATTAGCTCAGGATAGGGATGTATGGAGAGCTTATGTCCGTGCGGCCATGAACCTTCGGGTTCAATAATGCCAGTGAGTAAGTAAGTAAGTAGGCCTACTATTATTTATTTTCATATTCGAAAAAAAAAGTCTTCTCTTTAGGTCTACATCTAAAATGTTACAAAAAACTGGTCTTTACGATGGAGTTGTGACAATTCGCCACTGATTACAAGTTTTGAGACTATTTGCAGAGATTTCTGCGGCAGATACTGAGGAGGAAATGGGAGGCGACATTTGGAATCGAAAGTAGAGGAAGAGATTTCTACAGAGCGATAAATGTCCTCACTCTATACTAACCCTTTTCTCGAATCTCTTGAATCGAAATGCATCAACGTGTATTAGCAACGAGAAAGGAAAAGAGAAAACCGGCCTGTGTTTTACGAGGGTTTTCTCATCCTGAAAAGGGTTTATTATATAATTCTACCTTTCTTCATGCAAGAAAAATTTTAAAGATGTAGGGTTATCAAAGAAAACAGAATTAACCAAATACTTCATTGGATACGCAGGAAAATGTGTGTGTGATAACCGGAAAAGTTATCCTTACGTAATAATAATAATTTGGGGATTCTTTTTATATAATTTTTAATCTAAAAAATGATTTAAATAATTTGAAACTAAATATTTATTTTGTAATGTGAAATATAATAGATGATTTTTGTAATATCGATGTGAAATGTAACAATGATTACGTCACATATGGGGCACGCCGTAGCGTAGTGGTTAAGGCACTGAGCTACAAGCCGGAGGGTCGAGGGTTCAAGTCCCGTTGGAGTCAGGATTTTTAAACTGACCCAAACCCTCTGGCGGCACTATGGCCCTGGGGTCGACTTAGCCTCTAACAGAAATGAGTACCAGACGCTTGTTCTGGGGTAAAGGCGGCCGTCACGCAGGGCTGACAACCCGGCTGACATAAAGTTCCGATTGTTTAGAAAAAGTGGGAGCCTTAACCTCCCACCACCCCAAGGGCCTCCGGGCCTGTTGTGGGATCACTTTACTTTTACGTCACATATAATAATAATAATAATAATAATAATATTATTTAATAATTATTATTATTATTATTATTATTTATTTATTTATTTATTCTGGCAGAGTTAAGGCCATAAGGCCTTCTCTTCCACTCAACGAGCACAAATACAAATAAATATTTGACAAATATAGATATACACTATACTAATTATAAACAGTTAAAGGTACATTAAATGTAGCAATGTAAATTTCATGTACAAACAACATTTTATACAATAATAATACTTACAAAAAATAATAATAATAATATAATAATAATAATATAATAATAATATTTGTTATGATAAACAATAGATACTGAATTCACAGACAGTAGTTTACAGCAAAAGAATGTTCGAATAATGTGCGCTTAAGTCGGCCGAACATTAAAAATATGATTGGTTATCGAGAAATGAAGACGGACGTATCGAGTTCTTTCTTGATGATGTCATTACCAATCAGAAACTGACAACATGATAATTTTCAACAGAGAAGAAGAGATGGCTACAAGAATATGACAAAGATAGACGCCATTGAATGATCTCCATATAAAAGTTTAAATAATTAGTGTTAATTATTGAATTATCTTAATTCAATATAGAAGAGGAATCTGGCCCGAATTTTTATTCCACAGAAGCAACGGTAAATAGAACATGGATGGAAACCAACCAAGACCTACGCCACTTTGTAAATTCCCTGGCAACGCATGGATACCACCACAAAGTATGTAATCTGAAGACCTACCATGACCCTAACTCAACATGTGTATGTGAACTTTGTGAACTACCGTGTGACCGTTACCACATTACATCATGTAAAAGACTACCCAAATCAATAATTGCGACCTGCACAGACTAGAGACACCGTGAAAAGTATTGTAGAAGACATTAACTTTAGTTAGATTTTTGCACAACTTGTGCGCTTTTCGTTTATATATATTATATATATTCATATTCATTTCAATACAATAACAGTCATGAAGCAAACTTCTAAATATATCATCATCATCATCATCAAGGTATGAGGCAATTGGCCCGTTCCGCTCCCCGGTGCACTATATGCTGCAGGAGCAGGTCGTCCTTCCAATGTTGTTTTCGTCTTCTTCTTCTTCTTCTTCTTCTTTCCAAATATTAGGCCAAGGCCTGTTACGATCCTACAGAAAATTTTTCCTCCAGCGCCTTTCCGGGAAATTCTCGTTTAAGACTTAAAAGCACAATAATAGTCCCTTCGATTGGTTGCTGGCCAAAGGAAGGCAAGACCAGTATGGGGCTGCCATCTTATAGTCTCTGGTCAGGCTTTTCTGGAGAAGAAAATAAAATAAAGGAAAGAAGAAATGGAAGAAAGGAAAGACCTCGGATGCCCTAATAGCGTCGGGGTCAAAATAAACAAGAGTTAACCAAGAGAGGTTAGATAGTAAAGTTAAAAGAGTCTGGAATAAGCAAGTGGAAGAAAGGAAGAAATACCAGATCGTTTAAAGATAAAAGTAAGGAGCAAAACACAAGTAAGTAGAATGAATATTTCGCTCATCTTGGGCACCTTGTGGTCGCCATCCACATATCCCCTAGATGGGGACCCCTGAGGGGGTCGTCGTTTTCGTCTTCCTACATTTCTTCGGCCTAGAGGTTTATAATTAAGCAGCTGTTTTGATAAACGAATATTTGGCATTCATCATAGATGTTCAAACCAATTACATTTATTTCTATATATTCTCTGGTTTATATTATATATTTGTAATTCATCTCTGATATCTTGACTTCTCTTTTGAGAAGAACTGTTCTCAGAAATCTCATTTCTATACAAACTCACCTAAATCTAACAAAGGAACAAAGTACAGTATTTTCTTTTTCAAAGTAAAATAAACACACGAAACCTCAATGCTATCTCAGTTTTAAAAATCCCTTTATATTACAATGCGTATTTATTTTTCATGCTTGAATTGTTTACAATACCGTATATATAATGGTTTCCATAACAATAAAAAATTATCTTACAGTTATAAAGTGCTTTCTCTACAATCAAAATTTTTAATGGTCATATTTACAGGGAGGATCATAAAAATTCTTATCTGTAACAGTTTAAATTACAATTGCCTTTTAAACAATAGAATTCCGCAGGCATAAATTAAATTTTTCAGTACATGCAAAATAAAAACGCACGAAATTAGCATTTATTATAACGCTGTAATGTTTTAAATTATGTTCTTTTTGATTCTAGCATTATTACTTCTTAAGAATTGTTGATACCTGTGATAAGCATTAAGGATATAAGAAAATCACAAGTTTTAATGGTTAATACAGTGAAACAAGATTACTCACACATGCAATGGAATTATAGATAATCTCAACATAATTTAGTGACTTGATTTTTATAGTGCATCCCAAGGTCCCGGGCTTCTTGGGTAAAATAGTAAAGATGAAAGAAGAATCCAAATTGACATGGGAGTATTTTGAATTGAGGATTTTGAAGTATGTTTTGGAAAGCATAATGACTTATGGTGCTGAGGGATGGACTTTGGTAGAGGGACAAAAAACTAAGATCTTGGCAGTGGAGATGGATGGAATAAGACGCAGTGCCAGGGTGTCCAGGTTGGAAAGAAGAAGAAATGAAGAAGTGAGGCAGATGATGGATATGGAGGAGACAGTGGTGGAAAGGATCGAAAGACGAGCTCTTCAGTGGTATGACCATGTCAGGAGAATGGAGGATGATAGGTGGCCCAAAACTCTTTTGGAATGGTCACCTTCTGGTAGAAGGAAACGGGGCAGGCCAAGAACAACTTTGAGAGGAGAGATCCACAGATTGATGAACGACCGAGGTCTGGAGGAGGATGAATGGCGTGATCGGCAAGAATGGCGAATGGGAATACAGAGTAACCGCTGAAAAGTGGAGAGACCCTCAAAAGTAAGTAAGTAAGTATTTTGAATTAGGAAACCAGGAACTGGTCGGAAATACCCACTACTAGCTCTAAAAAGTCCACCGCTGTGGTCTCGAGGTAGCGTTCTGCTTTGTCATGCAGCGGGCCCGGATTCGATTCCTGATCGGGGCAGGCTCCTGGGTGAGGATTTTTCGGGGTTTTTCCTCACCTGTAAGACAAATGCCAGGATGCTTAGAGTCCAACGGTCCCCGAAAATCATCCGGCCATCATCATCACCATCCTTCACCGGTGTGGAAAGCAACGGGAACCTACCACGCCTATAATTCCCTAGTAAAGCTGCAAAGCATAGCATGCAAATCCTATGATTGCAGTGAAAGACCTGTCCTCGGGCAGAATTACTATGGATGAAACTCTTACTCTTATTAACTATATAAAAAGTATTTGCACTCTATTTATATTCAGAAAATCTATAAATGCCATAACTATTATGTGCAACGGCGGCTCCGTGGCGCAAGCGATTATACGCCCGCCTCTCAACGCCGGGGTCCCGAGATCGATTCTCGGTTACTCCATGTGGGTTTCATGATGGATGAAACGGAGTTTGGACAGGTTTTTCTCGGGGGTTTCTCCCGTCTTCCCTGCCACAATATCATTCCACTATTTCTCCATACTCACCCATTTCATTTCGTTCATTTAATTGAAATTAAAATAGGGTCAACTCTGGAAATTCTATGCATTAATTGGCTCTTGTCAAAATGAAAAAATAAAAAATAAAAAGTGAAAAGAAATACAATAATAAAAAAAGGAGGTTTTGGCACAAGATAAAATTGTTAAACGTAAGATAAGAAATCTAATTTCGAAAGTTTATTGAACATAAAATTAAAAATCTAGCGTCGAAAATTAGTCAAACACAAATTAAAAAAAAAATAACATCGAACATTCATTAGCATATTTATTAAATACAGGATAAAAATCTAAACTTTAAGACATTGTTAAACTAATTGTACACATATACACGTTTTATGTATGTAATATATATATATATATATATATCCATCCATAGTAATTCTACCCGAAGACAGGTCATTCACTGCAATCATAGCATTTTCATGCTATGCTTTGCAGATTTACTAGGGAATTATAGGTGTGGTAGCTTCCATTGCTTTCCTCACCGGTGAAGGATGATGATAATGATAAGAATGATGACTGTTTGGCCCTAAGCTTCCTATCATATGTCTTACAGGCGAGGAAAAACCCCGAAAAAAACCTCACCCAGGAGCCAGTCCCGACCGGAAATCGAACCCGGGCCCGCTGCAAGACAAGGCAGCACACTACCTCAATACCACAGCGGTGGATACATATATATGTATATTTGCTTACTTGTTATGGTGGCCGCTAGATGGTAGTTGGAACGACTTCCCGCTACCTCTTGTGTGAATTGAGAATACTACATATACATAAGAAAAATGTAAGTTTGTGTTGGAATACTGAGTGGCTCAGATGGTTAGAACGCTAAACATGCAGAGTTTAGAGACTCGGGTTCAAATCCCGACTCAAGCATTCATTTCTCTTTCCATATAGGCCTATATATGAGAGAGAGTGAGAGAGAGAGCATTGTTTGTTTCTACTGTATACATTACCATTTGTATTAATTAGAAGATAATTCATTAATTGTATAGAATAACAAATATTAAATGAGTTCAAATCGGATCCCCAGAGCTGTTTATAATTATATACCAAGAAGACGAAGATCACTGGGCCGTACTATGAAACGCTGGAGGGAAAATTTTCTATATGATCGTAATAGGCATTGGCCTAATACTTGGAAGGAAGAAGAAGAACAACAACAAATATTAAAATGGTGTCAGAATGAAGTAAGAATTTTAGCTGTAAGAAAAATTTAATCGCATCCACAGATTACTCCTAAATAAATAATGACAAAATTGTGAAATATTTTGGTTCTGAATAGCTTATTTACTTTTATGGAAAATTAAATAGAGATAAGAAGTGTAAAGTATATTCAACGCATCTCCTTGTGCAAAATGAAAAGAAGAATTTTCAAAAGATGCTTGAAAAAAGTAGTGTTGTGTACACACAAGCCTCCGCTATCTACACATCATATAACGCGAAGATCAACTAAAAACTCTTTCCCTCTTCATAATGTTTGTCTTGAAAACTCGAGCGCTAGGAGGAGTTGCGGACGTCGTTTAGAGAGAGTACCTTCATCTCTCTTCAACATACCCTCTAGCAACATTAGTATCGTACAGAATGTCAGAAATCTTCCAAAAATATTTCACCAAAACTGGGTCAACTTACTTAGGTTTATCAGCTGAAATAAACTGTGTGTGAGAAGCAAAGTAACTCAATCACAAAAAAAAAAATAAATTAATAAATTCAAGTATTAAAAACGATTCACATAGGCCTATATACTAACTCACTGACAGTATCGAACGCGTAGGTTCACGGCTGCGCGAACATAAGCTCTCCATACATCTCTAACCTAAGCTAATGTTTTCCAATCATTCCCTGTATAATCTATAGTGTGATTATAAAGTCCCAGTACATTTTAAAGAAATCGCTTAGATATCGTATTTCTGTTACAGCCATTCGAAAGATACAAATATGTTCACCATTGAAGCGCGGATAGAGATTGTTGCTGCGCGTTTAAGAGGCCAGTCGTACGAAGAAGTTAGAGACAGATTCCAAAGGAAACCATCACGGGAGACGTGTATCTTGATATGTTGCAATTTTTCTTACAGCCACAGTTACAGCAAGATGGTATCATTGATACAGTGGTGTTGCAACAAGATGGAGCACCACCACACTTTGCTCTGGCTATACGCGGGTATCTCAATGACACGTTTCCCAACAGGTGGATTGGAAGGGCATCTCCTCGTATCTGGGCACCTCGTTCGCCAGATCTCACACCCCTGGACTTTTTTGCTTGGGGGTTCATCAAGCAACAGGTGTACAGAACCAAGTTTCCTAATCTGCAAGTGCTGAAAGAACGCATAAGCCAAGCGAGTGAAATGATTACAGATGATATATTGGTGCATGTTTTCCGGGCGACGGTGCGTCGTTGAGAAACATGTTTTGAGATTGATGGAGGTTATGTTGAACACTAACTTGACAGTAGAAACTACCTTATAATTTTTGTTTTATTTGCGCTACGTTATCCACAAAATGTACTGGGACTTTATAATCACACTGTACTTCCTCACATCATAGTTAATGTTATTCTCCCACCTCATTCTTAGTCTACCAATTGGTGTTTTCCCACTGGTTTTCCTACATGAAGCTTCCATGCACGTCTTACATTCCCTATTCGTACCACCATTTTGCAGTGACTGACTCACCAAGAAATACGGCTATCAGATTGTATATATAGTGCATGAATGTCAACACATACCGCATGCGGTAGTTAATATAAAAACATTTGTAGCAATTGATTATACCACCAAAAAAAGAAACCACTGTTTGCACTTTCTTAAATGTATTTTTTCCCAGAAAAATATAATTGTCATATTTACATCATAGGATATCAGAAATGAATTAATATACAGTTTGACGTGTTTCATTTTTTCTCCACTAGAGTGCATTCTTACAATATTGCATTCATTTCACAATAAATAATATGATATGGTTGCAGTGACGAACAAAAGAAGCATACCAATCGTTACTCAATTGTTTTCAAACATCGCCGTTTACATTAAATATAAAAATATTTTAAAATAACTATATTTAAATAATGATTTGTGAGTAAACAGCTTAATTTTATTCGTTAAATAGTCCTAACAAATGCCACTCTTAATTTCCAAATTCTCTAGATAAATTCACTCGTCACTTCGTGAGTCGTGAATTTATCAATAATTTGGAAATCACCCGTGGCATTACTTATGACAAAGTTCTTCAATCTTCTTAACTGATTTCGCTACTTCTTACATAAAGTACTACTCGCAGCCATGACGAATCTGATTAGACCTCGTTCCAAAACTTACTAAAAATCTGTGGTATATCAGGGAATCGAATTCTGACGTCTAGATTGCCATTCAGGCAAGTTAAAAGTTACGCCACATAGGAATTTCAACGTCATCCTAAGGCGCGACAAATGCAAAGGTGAAAGTTTTGGCCTTCTCAATAATCCTCCTCCATGCCAATCTGTCTCTTGCCACATTCAAGTTACTCACTTTCATTTTATTTAGATCGTTCATTGTGCCATCCTCATATCTTAAACTTCGGTCTTCCAACTGCTCTGCCTCCCATAAGTTTCCATTTATAGAGTTTTTTAATCAATCTCTGATCATCCATTCTTATTAAATGCCCCAGCCAACCAATTCTGAGAAATCTGATATGGTTTACTATATTCTGACTTTTTATTAATTTGTTTAGTTCGTTATTTGTTTTGATCGGCCGCGGTGGACTAGTGGTTATGCTCCTTGCCTCTGGTCCCGAGGGTCGCGGGTTCAAACCCGGCCGGGGTCGATGGAGTTTTAGGACGGAAAAATTCAAGGAGCAAGTCCTCCGTAAGGGACTTTAAGCCGTGGGTCCCGAGTCTGAAGATTTTCAGGCTCGTAAAAAATCCTTAAGCCTGAATGAAAAGGCCTCTAAGCAAAATTTACCGCATTTTCCCGTCCTAGTACTAACTTGGTTTCCTAGATGTCAGTATGAGGCGGAACGCTGACCACGGACCACTCAAAATGACATCTATACAAAAACAAGTGTAGGGGAAGAGCGTCTAAATCTCTGTAAAGGGAAAACATGGGCTTACAATACAAAAAAATATTTATTTTGATTATCCAACAGTTATCAGTTCCTCTTTGTCTTAGAATTTTCCTTTCAAAAATTAATAATTTCTGTTCTATTGTTTCTTTTAGGATCCAAGTTTCACTACTGGTTTAGTGAGTGTTTTGTTGTTTCTTTTAGGATCCAAGTTTCACTACTGGTTTAGTGAGTGTTTTGTTGTTTCTTTTAGGATCCAAGTTTCACTACTGGTTTAGTGAGTGTTTTGTTGTTTCTTTTAGGATCCAAGTTTCACTACTGGTTTAGTGAGTGTTTGTTGTTTCTTTTAGGATCCAAGTTTCACTACTGGTTTAGTGAGTGTTTTGTTGTTTCTTTTAGGATCCAAGTTTCACTACTGGTTTAGTGAGTGTTTTGTTGTTTCTTTTAGGATCCAAGTTTCACTACTGGTTTAGTGAGTGTTTTGTTCAACCTGTTTGCTGTTTTTTATATTAATTTGCTGTCCACCGCTGTGGTCTCGAGGTAGCGTGCTGCCTTGTCACGCAGCGCGCCCGGGTTCGATCCCGGTCGGGACAGTTTTTCTGGGTGAGGTTTTTATCGGGGTTTTTCCTCACCTGTAAGACAAATGTCAGGAAAACTTATAAGGCCCAAACTGTCCACGAAATCACATGGCCATCGCAATCATCAACATTCATATTCATCTTAGATTAGGCTTAGGATTATGGATTCTCCTGGCGCACCACTATCATCATCACCACCCTTCATATCAACGTAACCCCGCCTTCCAGGCGCCCCACCTCAGAAGTGGGTTATAAGTATGCCATACTAGGAGAGAACACCAGGAATGTCGAAAGACAGCCTGGGGTATTTGCAAAAAAAAAATAATTTGTTTTAAAGAAGGTTCTATTTGCAAAATAAGCTTTATTGCCACTTATCAATATTTCCTACTGGTAAACCCAGAAAATTGAATAAACCTGGGTAGATTTCTGGACAAAACGCGGAAAATAAGAACGACACTTATTGAGGAATAAATAAATATGTTAGCAAATTGCAATGCCATTAATTCTTGATAATTCTACATAACTAAGTTAATGTATAATGTAATTGTATTGATATCTAATTGTAATATTGTTCTTTTTTTTTAACATCAACTTATTGTAACGGACTGTCAACAGCACGTACGGCTTACTGCCCGTGCGATCCATATTTGTAAATAACATTGTATGTATCTTACTTTTAGTTTAATAAAGTCCTTATGTATGTATGTAATTTCCTCCTCTAATGCATTATGTCCATTTACTTTAGTATCTAGGTATTTAATGATTCTACTGTGTTAATTTGCATGTCATCAATTTGTAGATTTTCCGATTTTCTGTTTTGCTGATAAGAATTAAGAAATAAAATAAATAGAATCTGAAAGTAGTAGATTGAAAAGGCAGAAATTGATGGCGGTGCATTTAAATATTCTTTGCCATTTTATGCAGGCATTTTTGTTCAAAGAACAAGAAGAGTGAAAAAGAAGGTAAATTTTTCACCCTCCACTTGGGAAAAGAGAAAATATCTTTCTCATTTCTCACATACATTATGAGAGCACTTAAAGAGAGCTTGGTGTAATACACACGTTTACGCCTTATCGCAGTATCTTTAATTTCCTTTTTGCATATCGTTAGGAGAATCCATCATTTCGATAAGAGAGAAGATGAGGGAGGCTGAGGGTGACCGGGGTCGCAGAGAAGAGCACGTCGCAAAGGCTAATCAGAGGGCGTCTCCGCTCATCTTTCTCTTCAGGTTCAAGACATTTTTTTTAAACCTTGCCATTCAGCTGTCTGTTGCTTCTAGTAAAACTTTTCTCACTTTTTTTAAACAATTTGCATGTAATTTATGTTGGGAGGCTATTTAAAAAAAATCTATTCTTTATACATAAATTTATTTAGTTACTTTTATTTAAAGTTACATTAACCTATATTCTTCAAACATACTTTGCTTATAATATTATATATAAAAATCAATATTTGTTTGTTTGTTGGTTTGTTGGTTGGTTTGTTTGTTTGTTCGTATTCTATGCGCGGCCATACCGTTGATCCGATTTTGATGGGGTTTTTGCAAGAGGTTCAGACGATTCCCGGGATGAACATAGACTGTAAGAGAGTTGTGATATTCAACCCCTTCACCCCTATAAATCACTCTTTGTAGTGAAAAAGGTGAAATAAAGTTTCTATTTTGACGCTTACGCTGCCTAAACCATAACAAATACACCAAATCAATGTACACAGAATTGAATATCTGAAAATACTCTACAAAAAAAGTCCGCGACAGCATATGTTTATCTTTTACGGATAACTCACAATAACCATTTTTGTTTTTCATCGATGCTAAAAGGATTGGGATAAGGCGATTCCCGGACAAGCGTGCTCTGCCATACTGTTCTTCCGATTGAGATGTTTTTTTTTCGAAAAATGTTCACCAGATTCCGGGGATGAACATAGGCTATAAGGGAGTTGTAATACTCAACCCCTTCACCCCTAAAAATCACCCTCTGTAATGAAAAACGTGAAATAAAGTCCCTATTTTTACGCTTAAATGGCTTACGCTGCCCAAACCATAACAAATACACCAAATTAATGTACACAGAATTGAACATCTCAAAGAACTCTACAAAAAAGTCCGCGACAGTATATGTTTATCTTCTACGGATAACTCACAATAACCATTTTTGTCTTTCATTGATGCTAAGAATATCGGGATAAGCAGATTCCCGAACAGTGCACGGCTGGTGGTAAAAACATATTAGCATTTATTTATGAGTAGCAGCGGGGAATCTTAAAATAATTACGATATACATTTATAATTGTTTTTCATTTTACTTATTCAACTAATCATAAGAAGTACATTAATTTTTGTCTTTCAGCTCATTTATGCCAAGAAGATCGGGATGAGTAGATTCCCGGACAACGCCGGGTAAACTAGCACGGGGTATCTAAAAATAATTACGATATCAGTTTTTGCCTCCACCTATTTAACTAAACATAAAAACATTAATTTTCGTACTTTAGCTCATTTATGTCAAGAAGATCGGGATAAGTAGATTCCCGGGCAACGCCGAGTAATGAGCACGGGGTATCTAAAAAATATAAATTTATAATTATTTTTCCCTTTACTTATTCAACTAAACATAAAAGCACATTAATTTTCATATGTGTAGCAGCGCACGCCGGTATTAGCTAGTAATAATAATAATAATAATAATAATAATAATAATAATAATAATAATAATAATAATAATAATAATAGTAGTAATAATAATAATCCGTGCTTTTTTTCTGAAAAAAAAAGGTGTCGGTACTCACAGAGAGGATGTTATTCTAGCAACTTCCACAATTTTAACTTGTCCTCCGATGTACACTCGTCGTTTCTAGATCGCTTCTTGCTTTTGATATCAACTGCAGAATGATGTCCTTGGAGCAGCCATGAGTCTTCATATTTGCTAGGTTTGAACTGAGTGAGAGAAGGCCCTACTATCCTGATGAACAGCAGCGCAGAAGTTGTCCTTACAAGCATAGATGACCTAGTTGAAGTAACTATAAGATACATTTGAGAGAAACCCCTTTCACATTCACTGGAAGATATTGCAATTGTGCCAGTGTGTGCTTCAGTGGAAGTAGTATATCTGGAAATGTATTTTCTTGAAGATATTTCTAGTTATCGGCATCATGTGAGACATTCAGATTCTTGAGGGTGCTTACCCTCTAGGCGTAAAGTCTCAGAACTTAATGACTAGTATAAAATATTTAAAATGATTCATTTATTTCGAGAATGTTAAAATAGACAAGTTTTACACCAACTTGAGAATCTATAGACCTTCACAAGAACATTTAATCAGTTCTCAGTGTTGCTTTCTTAATCCTTAAATTGTCAATACAATATTTTCTCGTGCCAGTTATTTAAATGTTCCGGACCGCAAGGAAAATAAATTCATGTTAAACTGTGTTATTATTATACATTTTTGCGTAATTTGACATAAATTTAAATACTTTCTACTCGCGTGTTTTTCTGTTGATCTAAAAACAATATTAAATAAATGAAATCAATGTATCCAAAAGGATACATTTTTAATTTAAGGGTTAATGTGATGTTCCAAAGAACCGATAGCATGGGCTATTTCATTCTATGTTAAGAAGAATATCCATCCATAGAAATTCTGCCCGAAGGCAGGTCCTTCACTGCAATCATATAATTTTCATGCTATGCTTGCAGCTTTACTAGGGAATTGTAGGTGTGGTAGCTTCCCGATGCTTACCACACCGGTGAAGGATGATGGTGATGATGCGATAATGATAAGGATGTTGGTGATGATGATGGCCATATGATTTCGGGACCGTTTGGGCCTTAAAGTTTTCCTGACATTTGTCTTACAGGTAAGAAAAAACCCCGATAAAAACCTCGCCCAGAAAAACTGCCCAGACCGGGGATCGAACCCGGGCCCACTGCGTGACAAGGCAGCACGCTACCTCGAGATCACAGCGGTGGACAAGAAGAATATGTCAAACAGATAATCAAGCAATACAGATAGCTAAATTCTACTATATAGTAGGCCTACCTTTAAATTATATAACCATATTAACTCGTTGACATTATCCAACCCGTAGGCTGAGAGATATAATAAGAAGAGAGTTATGTCTCGTATTACCCGTTCAAAGTATATCTGCAGGCGGAAGAATCAGGAAGCTCTGTTTGTTGGTACACGTGACGTCATATAAGGCAGTGTACACTGTCAGCGTCCCCACGTCCCATTCCCCTTTGCACTCGTAATAGCAGTGTCACGTGGTCTATTCCTGCATAAACACGACTGCAGTGCCCTCCGTCAACAACTGCGCTTACTCCTTAAACGGGTAATAGACTGCGATGGGCAGGACATGTGGCACGGATTGGGAAATAAAGAGGGGCATGGATGTTTCTTGTAGGAAATCAGAGGGAAAATACCCAGTTAGTAGGCCAAGAATGAGGTGGGAGAATAACATTAACCATGATTTGAGGGAAGTGATTGGAAAACATTAGCTCAGGATAATGATGTGTGCTAATGTTTTCCAATCACTTCCCTCAAATCATGGTTAATGTTATTCTCCCACCTCATTCTTGGCCTACTAACTGGGTATTTTTCCTTCGGATTTCCTACAAGAAACATCCATGCCCCTCTTTATTTCCCAATTCGTGCCACATGTCCTGCCCATCGCAGTCTACGAGTCTTAATTCTTCTTATATCTGGTTTCCTATAAAAACTATGTAGCTCACTGTTGTATAGTCTTCTCCATTCGCCTGTCCATCTCTCTTTGGTCCAAAAATGTTCTTAAGAACTTTATTTTCAAATACTCGTTGGCCTAGTAATATTTTCTTTTCGCTTAAAGTAAGAGTCCATGTTTCGCATCTATATAATTGAAATGGGAAAATAACAGTTATATTTTCAGTTGGATGATTTAAGAAAGAAGTTGGGACAAGTGTCCCCTGTAATGCATAATAGAATTTTCAGAATTGGGCCTATGTTGGTTACCTTTATCTTTCAATTGTCTGTATAAGTTAATTATAATATTAAATGTTTAGTTTTAGTATTTAATGACGCTTTATATACTGAGGCGAATAAATATATCATTTTGTTCCTTACTTAGGGCCTATATCCTATCACTAGCTAATACCCGGCGTACGTGCTGATTACCCGTTGTTGCCCGGGAATCTACGTATCTCGATCTTCTTGGCATAAATGAGCTAAAAGACAAAATTCGTTATTGTGAGTTATCCATAAAAGAATACCCGCCATGTGCTGCTATGCTTGCACAGGAATCTACGTACTTGTCTCAATCTTCTTGGCATTAATGAAAGACAAAAAATGGTTATTGTGAGTTATCCGTAAGAGATAAACATATGCTGTCGCGGACTTTTTTGTAGAGCTTTTTGAGATATTCAATTCTGCATGCATTAATTGTGTATATTTGTTATGGTTTAGGCAGCGTAAGCCATTTAAGCATCCAAAGAGCTACTTTTTTCACGTTTTCCACTACAGAGGGCAATTTTTAAGGGTGTGGGAGCATCACAACTCTCTTAAAGCCTATGTTCATCCCGGAAATCTCCTGAATATTTTGCAAAAACCCCATCACAATCGGATCAACCGTATGGCCGCGCAAAAAGTACGAACAAAGAAATAAACTAACAAACAAACGTTCAATTGTATATATTAGATTTACTATCATCATCATCATCATCATCATCATCATCATCTGCCTTTCAAGTATTAGGCCCAGTGGCCCGTTACGGTCTCCCGCCATCTCCGAAAAGGTCGACCCACAGATCTTCTGCCTCGAGATTTATTATATTAATTATTATTATTATTATTATTATTATTATTATTATATTATTATTATTATATTATATTATTATTATTATTATTATTATTATATTATTACTGATACGCTTAAAGTTTAAAATATTGAAGCAAGATTTCGTTTAATTTTTGTTGAAGAGGTTACAAAGATATTTAAAGTGTGTTCTGCCAACTGATTCATAATTCCGTCCCTTTTATTATGGATGTACCGGTGCAGGGAATGTTGAATCGTGTCTTGTTGGAGGAGAGAGCAAAAGCTTGTACCTCCCTTCGGGCTTGTCTATCAATCTGGCCACAACGCAGGGCAGCCTGAGGGCCCATGTGCCCTGAATCCGCGCGGGAATCGATAGGAATTATATTGTCAGTCTTCCCCAGTATGCATTTATGTGATAAACTTTCCAATAATCGTTGGTGTCCAGTGATGCGAGCATTTATAAATTAATTAAAACGATATCAGTACTTTTGTTATTTATACAGAACGTTCCTAGATGTCTCCCTTTAGCAGTTAATCTGTTAATAGGTTTTCAATAAATATCACAAAGTATTTAACTTCTTTCGTAACAATATTTTTGTTTCATTTTGAATTGCGTTTATAGGACCCTCAATGCCGATTTATTTTATGTGTTGCATCCTTCCTCCGTCCACCGCTGTGGTCACGGGGTAGCGTGCTGCCTTGTCACGCAGCGGGCCCGGTCGGGGCAGTTTTTCTGGGTGAGGTTTTTATCGGGGCTTTTCCTCACCTCTAAAACAAATGTCAGGAAAACTTTAAGGCCTAAACGGTCCCCGAAATCATATGGCCATCATATATATATATATAATAACTTATTAATCTAGAAAGAGCAGTATTTATTAACGTATAACATGTATTAATAGATATTTGCCATATATAAATAATAATAATAACATATATAAAACTTGAAATAAATAGAGATAATTATATAATAAGATTTATATAAATATGGCCATCATCATCATCATCCTTCACCGGTGTGGAAAGCAACGGGAAGCTACCACACCTACAATTCCCTAGTAAAGTTTGCACGCATAGTATGAAAATGCTATGATTGCAGTGAAGGACCTCCCTTGGGGCAGAATTACTATGGATGGATGGATCCTTCCTCCAGTTGACTGTATACGTTTCCGAAGTCGTCTTGCAGTCGCCATCAAAGTACCGAATTAAATAAATATAGGTCTTAGTACGTCCAATAAAATTAGTCAAGTTTTATACCGATAAAATTGTACCTCATTTTCGCTTGGGGAAAAATCCTTATCGTAAAAATTACAATATAGAACTACTCTATTTTGATAAAATAAAAATCTGATTCGAGATTTAAAATTCCTCTTATCATAAATGTGAACATTGTATTTATTATTTTTATTGATATTAAAATGCTGTACTTTATTTTCATTTTGTATATTAATGTCTTACATGTGAAAAACCCGAGAATAAGACAATTTCTCCGCCTTTTAATCGGTTAATAGAAAAGTATAGTTTGGTTCATATTAAAATGTTTGTAAAATTAAGTTATATTTCTCTATAAGAGCGTTGATAGCTTTTCTAACACAACGGGCCAACTTCTCACTTTTAGTTATAATAAATAGTAGATTTAAAAACTAAAACAACACGCTTTATTATAAAACCGAACTAAAAAATGAAAAATAATTTTAATTTCCAACACGCTTGGGATAAAATTAAAGTGGAAAACAAAAAAATCATCTCCAACACACACAGAATAAAAGTAGAGTTATCAACAAAAAGAAAATCATTTTGCCATCAAAAGCGTGGGGTGCTCTACATCAATCAATATAATAAACAGATATTGGTAAAAGTAAAGTCTCTAAGAAGAAAATGTAAAAATCATAAAAAGCACCCCACGCTTTTGATGGTACAATTATTTTCTGTTTGTTGATAACTCTAGTTTTATTCTATATGTGTTGGAGATGATTTTTTGTTGACCACTTTAATTTTATCCCAAGCGTGTTGGATATTAAAATTATTTTTCATTTTTTAGTTCGGTTTTTTAATAAAGCGTGTTGTTTTAGGTTTTTAAAACTATTTTTTATTTTTTAGTTTTAATATTTTACAGAATAAGTTAAAAATGTAAATATCTTTAAATTCGATACTATTGTAGTATGAGCTAAAAGTAATACTCCTAAAAAAATCCTCCCAGCCGGATTTGAACCAGCGAGATTTAGGCGCTCTCCCCTTACAGTGAAGAAATTGAACCATACTAATTTAATTACACTTGTTTTCGTATAGATGTCATTGAAGTGGCCCGTGGTCAGCGTTCCCCCTCATAATGACATCTAGGAAACCAAGGTAGTACTAGGACGGGAAAATTCGGTAAATTTCGCTTACAGGCATTTTTATTCAAGCATAAGATCTTTGGCGAGCCTGAAAATCTTCAGACTCGGGACCCACGGCTTAAGTCCCCTCCCGGAGGACTTGCTCCTTGGATTTTTCCATTCTAAAAATCAATCGACCCCGGCCGTGTTTGAACCCGCGACCCTCGGGACCAGAGGTAAGGAGCATAACCACTAGTCCACCGCGGCCGATAATGCTATAAATAGTGAATACTATTCAATATTGTTAGACTTGCATGTTGGATAATTTTTATCTGTTGTGTGTTTATGAGATGCACAAAGAAATTAAACATAGGCTCAATTCTGGAAATGCATGCTATTATGCATTGCAGAGACTTTTGACGTCTCAACTCCTTTCAAGAAACAAACTGAAAATATATAAAACTATTTATTATTCTACCAATTCAAATTTAGACAAAATAAGAAATACTGTCATACGAGAAAAATGAATATTGGTTATTCAATAGTAGATTATATAAGGTATCCATGCATCCATAGTAATTCTGCCCGAAGGCAGGTCCTTCACTGCAATCATAGCATTTTCATGCTATGTTTGCAGCTTTACTAGGGAATTGTGTAGGTGTGGTAGCTTCCCGTTGCTTTCCACACCGGTGAAGGATGATGATGATAATGATAAGGATGATGATGATAAAGATGATGGCCATATGATTTCGGGGACCGTTTGGGCCTTAAAGTTTTCCTGACATTTGTCTTACAGGTGAGGAAAAACCCCGATAAAAACCTCACCCAGAAAAACTGCCCCGACCGGAGATCAAACCCGGGCCCGCTGCGTGACAAGGCAGCACGCTACCTCGAGACCACAGCGGTGGACTATATACGGTATAAGCAATTAAATTGGTATGGGCACGTACAACGAATGCAAGAAGAAATATTACCCAGGAAAACATTGGAATGGCGTCCACCTGGAAGAAGGAGAAGAGGAAGACCTCGAAACTCGTGGATGCAGGAAATAAGAACTGGAATGAGAGCAAGAGGACTGGAAGGCATGGATTGGATGGAGAGAGACAAGTGGAGAAGAAAAATAAAACTTTAGGCACAGAAAAATGTGTAAACATTAAAATTCTGTATATAAATAAAACATTCTACCAGTTATATTAGGCTATATGGATGCGAAACATGGACTCTTACTTTAAGGGAGGAAAGGAGATTACGAGTATTTGAGAATAAAGTTCTTAGGAACATTTTTGGACCAAAGAGAGATGAACAAACAGGTGAATGGAGAAGACTGTAAACAGTGAACTACATGATCTTTATAGGAAGCCAGATATAATAAGAACAGTTAAGTCTCGTAGACTGCGATGGGCAGAACATTTGACACGAACGGGGAATGAAAAACGTGCATGGAAGCTTCTTGTAGGAAAACCAGAGAGAAAATACCCAGTTGGTAGACCAAAAATGAGGTGGGAGAATAACATTATCCATGATTTGAGGGAAGTATAATGAAAGTTAAAAATGAAATTGTACCTGTTGGTAGGTGCCGTCGTCTTCAACTTCGTTAATATATTGTATATAAAATTAACTGGAGCGCTTTCGGAAGTTACCTTCCATCTTCTGCAGGTTGGGTATCCGCTACTTGTTGTTGTGCTGTGTACGGTGATGTATACTCCAACAAGTAGCAGATACTCAACCCGCAGAAGATGGAAGGTAACTTCTGAAAGCGCTCCAGTTAATTTTATATACAATATATTAACGAAGTTGAGGACGACGGCACCTACCAACAGGTACAATTTTCATTTTTAACTTTCATCATATGACTTCACCTCAACGGAATTTGATATGAATTTTACTAGTATTGAGGGAGGTGGTCTTCCTCCGAGGATTGATTTGGGAAATAAACAGGATTAAAATCCTACAAATTAAGTTTAAGAAGAAGAAGAAGAAGAAGAAGAAGAAGAAAAAGAAGAAGATGAAGAGGGAAGTAGATTATACAGGAAATGATTCTAAAACATTAGCTCATGATAGAGATGTATGGAGAGCTTATGTCTGCGCGGCCATTAACCTACGGGTTCGATAGTGCCAGTGAATTAGTTAGGGTGTTTAGTTCCGTCATTTGCAAAGCACGTCACTGATCGCATCCTAGGAGACGCAATGAGACACTAAGCTCACGAAAACAGCTGGATCTTACAAACTCTGCAGGTGGCTGTCCCAGAGTGAAGTCAGCTAATGTTAAGAATAATCCTATCTGTAATCACGATGTGCGTGCTGCATATGAGTATACCGGTACAGTAGGGAGTTGTACTGGCGCTCCGTAAGGTTAACACTTGCTGAAGGAATGTTTGTGTTTTTAAAAGTTACACGAGTTTCGCATAACAGTGTTTTCATAATCATCACTACAGAGTTGTCTTTTCCATTTCAAAATCCGTCAACTTGAAGTAAATTTATCATAAGTATTGCCACTTCGTGGGTCGTGAATTTATCTAGAGGATTTGGAAATCAAGAATGGCATTTATTAGAACTATTTAACGAATAAAATTAAGCTGTATGCTCACAAATCATTATTTAACTATAGTTATTTTAAAATATTTATATATTTAATGTAAACGGCGATGTTTGAAAACAAATGAGAAACGATTGGTACGCTTCATTTGTTCGATCACTGCAACCAGATCATAATATTATTTATTGCCAAAGGATAGCAATGTTGTAAGAATGCACCCTAGTGGAGAAATTTATAACCAACGTCATAGGTATTAATTAATTTCTGATGTCCTATGATGTAAATATGTCAATTATATTTTTCTGGAACGTTATTTCCTAGAAAAAAAAATACATTTAAGAAAGTGCAAACAGTGGTTTCTTTTTTCTTTTTTTTTGTGGTATAATCAATTGCTACAAATGTTTTTATATTTTCTTCCTCAAGCACTGTGTGTTTACATTCGTGCACTATATATATAAATCTGGTAGCTACATGCAATCACTGCAAAATAATGTTATGACCTATTCAGAATGTTAAAAAGGAGGAGCTTGATTTTACAGTGATAAAATCGAGGTGAAAAAGACTGTGATTGGTTGTAAATGAAATGTCATTGAAATGTAATTGGTTATTGACTCCCATTTGGGGCATGAGTTAAATAGTCATATAAAAACTTATCTCTTTCAAGCAATAAAGAAATAAGTTAATTTTGCAAGTACTTAAACATAGGTAAATAATATATACCCTATATCAATAAAACTAACTAAGATTGCGTGATTTACTCAGTCAATAAAAAGACTTCATATTTATGCTGTTTTCGTTAAAAATTTCTCTTATTAGTGCATCGGTTTGTTAAAAAAATATTTCATGACGTATGGCTGCAGGAAGTCATGTTCGCTTTACTATTAGCCCTGCCTTCTATATTCAACGGAGAAAAAATGTTTGGCAACAAAGGGGGGGGGGGTCTGATGTAAATAGTTTTCATGTGCTGTTGAAAAACGTCATGAAGTATCTGAAGTATATGATAACGGTGATACAGCGCTACATTAAGTTTCGAAACACTAGAATTGAAGAGTCCTGAAGCCGCGCTATGAAAATTAATACGGGTAAACGTAACGAAAACGTTACAGCAAACAAGTACATTGTTAGCGGTCAGATAGACGCTGTGTGTTTCTTAGCCGAACAAGAGAGCTGCCATTTAGGGGCCAAGTAGAATCTAAACAAGAGAGATAAGAGTATAATTATATTGAATTGTTGCGCGATAGATTGGAAATAAGTAAGAACGAATTAAAACAAAATTATGGGGTAGGGGCACAATAACAGGATGGTGAAATACGACGTAATAGGGGAGAGAGCGGAAAGGAAGAAGAGGAGGGAGGGAGGAAGAGGAAGAGGGAGGAAGAAGAGGAGGAGGAAAAGGAGGAAGAAGAGGAGGAGGAGGCGAAGGAGAAAGAGGAGGAGGAGGAAAAGGAGGAGAAGAGAGGAGAGGAGAGGAGAAGGAGGGGAAGGAGAAGAGAGAAGGAGAAAGGAGGAGAAGGAGGAAGGAGAAGGAGAGGAAGGAGAAGGAGGAGAGGAAGAAGGAGAAAGAGGAGAAGGAGAGGAAGGAGAAGGAGAAAAAGGGAAAAGGAGAAGGAGAAGGAGGAGAAAGAGGAGAAGGAGGAGAAGGAGAAGGAGGAGAAGGAAAGGAAGGAGAAGGGAGAAAGAGGAGAAGGAGGAGAGGAAGAAGAAGAAAAGAGGAGAAGGAGAAGAGAGGAAGGAGAAAGGAGAAAGCGGAGAGGAAGCAGCAAGAGGAGAAGGAGAAGGAGAAAGAGGAGAAGGAGAAGGAGAGAAAAGGAGAAGGAAGAAAGAGGAGAAGGAGAGGGGAGAAAAAGGAGAAGGAGAAAGAGGAGAAGGAGAGGAAGGAGAAGGAGAAGGAGGGGAAGGAGAAGGAGAAGAAGAGAGAGGAGAAGGAGAAGGAGAAGAAGGAGAAGGAGAGGAAGGAAGAAGGAGAAAGAGAGGAAGAAGGAGAAGGAGGAGAGGACGAAGGAGAAAGAGGGGAAGGAGCAGGAAGGAGAAGGAGAAAGGAGGAGGAGAAAAGGAGAGAGGAGAAAGAGGAGAAGGAGAAAGAGGAGAAGGAGAGGAAGGAGGAGAGGAGAGGAGAAGGAGAGGAGGAGACGATGGAGAAGGAGAGGAAGAGAAGGAGGAGAAGGAGAGAAAGAGGAGAGGAGAGGGAAGGAGGAGCAAGAGGAGACGGAGGAGAGAAAGAGGCACGGAGGAGAAGAAGGAGGAGGGAGAAGGAGAAAAGGCGGAGAAGGAGAAATAGGAGGGGGGAAGAGGAGGAGAGGAAAAGACGGAGAAAAGGAGCCTTCTCCCTCTTTGTTATTCTCCTTCACATACTCTCCCCCTTCTCCTTCTCCCTCTTCTGTTTCTCCTCCTTCTTCTCCTTCACCTCCTTCTCCCCCTTCTCCTTCTCCCTCTTCTGTTTCTCCTCCTTCTTCTCCTTCTCCCTCTTCTCCTTCTTTAGTAGGTGACTATAACATCATTGAAGTTTTGGCCTCTTCAACAATTTTTCTCCACCTAGATCTATTCTGGATACAGACCAGCCAATTTCCAATTGCATTTCTAATATGTATTTTATAACATCATCCTGTCATGTTTTTTTTTTTGGGGGGGGGGGCGTCCAGCTGTTCTGGTGCATATTGGTTTCCATTTGTATATTCTTCTTACAAGCTTGTCTTCCTGCATTCTATTTATGTGTCCAAACCAGCGCAGTCTTTGAGCTTTAATGTGGTTTATTACATTTTTATTTCGTATTAGATTATTTCATTCAGAGTTCATTCGTATAACGCCATGTGCATCTCCTACTTTATTAAATAAAATAAAATAAGAGATCTTACCCTTAGTATCTTTAATAGAAGATGAGGCTATTTAAAAAAATTCCAATTAGATCATCCATAGATTTTATTAAAAAGAAGGTAAGGTTGTTATCATAAATATATACGAGTATAGAGCTCACTTAAAAGCTCTAGAAACCAGCTGGAAGAGGAGAGGAATTATCTGTGTTTTAAAATCATGCATTTATGTATTTATATGTGAAAAGAAAAACATACGCCTAGACTGGGGTTTGAACCCAGGACCTTTGAATTTCTAGCTCTTCCATCTGAGCTACCTAGGCCTCCAATCTAAACGCGTATTTTTCTCTTGCACATAGTTAATTCTCTAACCCCAAATGCTACGAGCCGTTGCCACGATTTTTGCAAATGGCGGCTTCTTTATTAAGAAGACTTTTTATTGGGAATTTAAACATTACTTATAAAGCCAGTAGTGCTTCTTTCAATGTTAATATTATTCTATTTAAACATCTTAATGATGGACAAATTATATTTGAAAAGAAAAACATACGCCTAGACTGGGGTTTAACCCAGGACCTTTGAATTTCTAGCTCTTCCATCTGAGCTACCTAGGCCTCCAATCTAAACCCGTATTTTTCTCTTACACATAGTTATGTCTCTAACCCCAAATGCTACGAGCCGTTGCCACGATTTTTGCAAATGGCGGCTTCTTTATTAAGAAGACTTTTTATTGGGAATTTAAACATTACTTATAAAGCCAGTAGTGCTTCTTTCAATGTTAATATTATTCTTTTTAAACATCTTAATGATGGACAAATTATATTTGAAAAGAAAAACATACGCCTAGACTGGGGTTTGAACCCAGGACCTTTGAATTTCTAGCTCTTCCATCTGAGCTACCTAGGCCTCCAATCTAAACCCGTATTTTTCTCTTACACATAGTTATGTCTCTAACCCCAAATGCTATGAGCCGTTGCCACGATTTTTGCAAATGGCGGCTTCTTTATTAAGAAGACTTTTTATTGGGAATTTAAACATTACTTATAAAGCCAGTAGTGCTTCTTTCAATGTTAATATTATTCTTTTTAAACATCTTAATGATGGACAAATTATATTTGAAAAGAAAAACATACGCCTAGACTGGGGTTTGAACCCAGGACCTTTGAATTTCTAGCTGTTCCATCTGAGCTACCTAGGCCTCCAATCTAAACCCGTATTTTTCTCTTACACATAGTTATGTCTCTAACCCCAAATGCTATGAGCCGTTGCCACGATTTTTGCAAATGGCGGCTTCTTTATTAAGAAGACTTTTTATTGGGAATTTAAACATTACTTATAAAGCCAGTAGTGCTTCTTTCAATGTTAATATTATTCGTTTTTTAAACATCTTAATGATGGACAAATTATATTTGAAAAGAAAAAACATACGCCTAGACTGGGGTTTGAACCCAGGACCTTTGAATTTCTAGCTCTTCCATCTGAGCTACCTAGGCCTCCAATCTAAACCCGTATTTTTCTCTTACACATAGTTATGTCTCTAACCCCAAATGCTATGAGCCGTTGCCACGATTTTTGCAAATGGCGGCTTCTTTATTAAGAAGACTTTTTATTGGGAATTTAAACATTACTTATAAAGCCAGTAGTGCTTTTTTCAATGTTAATATTATTCTTTTTAAACATCTTAATGATGGACAAATTATATTTGAAAAGAGAAACATACGCCTAGACTGGGGTTTGAACCCAGGACCTTTACCTCTCTATGTCAATGCTCTTCCATCTGAGCTACCTAGGCCTCCAATCTAAACGCGTATTTTTCTCTTACACATAGTTAATTCCCTAACCCCAGACTAGGCGTATATTTTTCTTTTCAAATATAATTTGTCCAACATTAAGATGTTTTAAAAACGAATAATATTAACATTATGTATTTAATTAACCATTAATATGTCCAATTATCCCTTTCGATTTCCTAAGCCCTTTAGGCTTACCTACAGTAATGTATTACATTTGATACTCCGAATATTGCATGTCGTATTTTTAGAAATTCATTCCTTATTAGAAATAATATAATAAATAATATTATATCCATATTACTGCAAATAAAACGACGATGACGTAACACTTGTCGAAATTCCACGCTCCGCCACTGGAATATTCACTGGTGACATGGAAGAGCCAAAATATTACATATGATACGTGGAACATGAATATCATTGTCATCATCATCATCTGCATTCATGGATTAGGTCTGTTGACCCGTTCCGACTTCAGCCCATCTCTTTCTAGGTCTGCCCACATCTCGGGTGCCTTTAGGTTTGTATTTTGTTATTTCTTTTGGATATCTAGCTTCATTCATTCTGTCTATGTGTTGCGTCCATTTTTGTCTATATGTATCTATTTTATCAGTTATTGCAATATTTCAAGTTCCTGTCTTATTTCTGTGTTCTTGATTCTGTCTTCCTTTGTGCACCCTTAACAGATCTCAAAAATTTCATTTCTGCCGCCGTTATCCTACTTAGATCTTGTTTTTTATGTATTCAGGCTTCTGATCCATAGAGCAGTACCGGTACTGCCAACATTTTATAAAATTTCAATTGGGTCTCTCTTGTTGTTTTGTTATTTAGTGATCGTTTTATCGTACCACAAATTCCCTGGAATTTTGCTACTTTATTATTTATATCATTATCATAATCATAATCATTCAGTCTTACGATATCTAAATAAAACTCAATGACTACTGTAAGTAATTAAACAATTTACTTAAACATAAAGCAGGCAAGAGTTGCTTTCGTCATCGACATAGCATCACGTGATCTTACAAGTTTGCGTATTTAGTGTGGTAATCTGGGCTTGTTTTAAAATTCATCATGTAATGTGATATGATAAACAATTACCAAAAGAAATTATAAAATAATGTGGAAGAGTACGAACCTTGGCAAGTTGTCTCTTCAAATGCACACTCAGCTCTTCCAAACGACCTTGGTATACCGCACTGTTATCATGTACTTTCACTGAATGTCTGTTCTTTACATTGTATCTTACAGATTATTACACAAAGCACTGTTATGATGTTGAATACCTACCGGCATCACTGAATGTATGTTTCTTAAAGATTATAACACAAATGTAAAACACAAGTTTAAGATCTAGAGAAGTCCCTACCTTCCACTCCGGCGACCTGGGTTCGATTCCCGGCGGGGTAGGGGATTTTAAATCTCCACCTTGTGTCTGGGTGTGTGTCTTGTGTTTGTATGTGTGAATAAGATAAAAAGGTTAACAAAGACAGAAGGAAAATAGAAACTGCAGAAATGAAGTTCCTACGTTCAGTAGCGGGTGTGACGATTTTGGACAAGAAAAGAAGTGAGGATATTAGGAAGGACTTAAATACTTTTAATTTAACAAATAGAATTGACAAGATGAGAAACAAATGGTATGAACATGTCAAGAGAATGCTACAGATAGGAATCTCTCAGCTGTTACTAAAGTACAAACCAATAGGACATAGAAATGTTGGACGCCCATTTACTAGATGGGAGGATTCATTAAATCCCACTTGATGTGAAAACAGGTCAAAAGGCCTGATTTCATGAAGCAGAAAAAGAAGGTTAACAAAGTTAAAACAAAAAAGAACAGTATAAACGAAAGAAAACGATAAAGAAAGAAATTTAACGTCCGTCGCCGTGGCGTAGTGGGTAGAGTCCCTACCTTCCACTCCGGCGACCTGGATTCGATTCCCGGCGGGGTAGGGGATTTTAATCTCCACCTTGGGTCTGGTTGTTTTTGTCTTGTTTAGTGTGTGTGAATACGATAAAAGGGTTAAGAAAGGTGAAACAAAAATAGGAAGAAACAGTGTAAACGAAAGAAAACGACAAAGAAAGAAATTTAAAAAGAAAAGAGAGATAGAAAAGTAAAAACAATCACACGATCACTAAATATTGCGTTTTAAATTACTGTCACACACTTTGTCAACATTGATTTGTTATAAATCAACGAAAAATATGAGTATTTAAGGTATTTTGAACACGCACTACGGTCGATAAGCAAACACAACTGAAACAGATCCGATCGATACTGTATTGAGGATCTTCAAACCTACTATATCGAAAATAACGTAATGCTTTCCCTGTAGGAGCGCTGTCTACTAACGTAAGTCAAATGAGGCGAGCGACGCACTCATTTGTTACAATCTACAACAACATCTGGTCAACGAAAGTATGCCATTTTGTGTATAATTCAGTTAAGATCCTATTTATAACTACACTAATTAGTGGCCTTTATTACAATTTCATCAAATTCTTGACTGGGAGCATGAATAGGGTTAGAAATCAACCTACTTTCATTTATCCCCTAATAACAACTATAATAATATTTTTACAACAGAGGCTTCCCTAAAATACTTTCTAATTCAAGCATTAGCATCATCCATCCTCTTATTTGTGGTGATCTCAAAATCTATTACTGAAAGATTATTTTCATTTTATAATTCAATAATTTCTAGAATAATCATATCAACCCCCCTGTTGATAAAAAGAGGTGCAGCCCCTCTTCATTGATGATTTCTAGAGTTATGTAGGACTAAGATGAAATAATTGTTTTATTCGCATAACTATTCAAAAAATCGCTCCATTAATATTGATTTCATATACAATTAATTTTAATGGGTTTAAACAATGAATATACCCAGTTAGATTGATCAGAGATATAATTACGTGAAGTTGACCCATGCTTAAGAATACGTCATACAACGAGCGGAGAAGAAAATAAAAATTCAGACACAGAATTATTTGTAAACATTTATATATATATATATATATATATATATACCGGGCCCAGGTTCGATCCCCGGTCGGGGCAGTTTTTCTGGGTGAGGTTTTTATCGGGGTTTTTCCTCACCTGTAAGACAAATGTCAGGAAAACTTTAAGGCCCAAAACGGTCCCCGAAATCATATGGCCATCATCCTTATCATTATCATCCTTACCATTATCATTATCATCATCATCCTTCACCGGCGTGGAAAGCAACGGGAAGCTACCACACCTACACAATTCCCTAGTAAAGCTGCAAGCATAGCATGAAAATGCTGTGATTCAGTGAGGACCTGCCTTCGGGCCAGAATTACTATGGATGGATCATATGTTATGATAAGAAAAATAAATGCTGGACGGGATTCGAACCCGGATCTCGAGTCTGTACCTCAGTGTGATATCCATTACACCACCAGGCGAATGCAATTCAAACATTTATTTTTTTCTTATATATGTATTATATTTCCCCATTATTACTAGATGTCGCGAGAACTCGGTCTTCACTGCCATCTAGTAGCTGACTATAACACGTAAGCAAATTAAAGAGAACATTTTTACTTTATAGCAGTGACGCTTTATCGATGTTATAATTAAACTATTTAACATTGAGCAATGCAAAGCTTAATATGGTATGATAAGAAAAATAAATGCCTGGACGGGATTCGAAATCGGATCTCTGAGTCTGTACCTCAGTGTGATATCAATTACACCACCAGGCGAATCCAATTCTAAAACATTTATTTTTCTTCTATATTGTATTATCTTCCCCATTATTACTAGATGTCGCGAGAACTCGGTCTTCACTGCCATCTAGTAGCTGACTATAACAGTAAGCAAATTAAAGAGAACATTTTTACTTATAGCAGTGACGCTTTATCGATGTTATAATTAAATATTTAACATGAGCAATGCAAGCTTAATATGGTATGATAAGAAAATAAATGCCTGGACGGGATTCGAACTCGGATCTCTGAGTCTGTACCTCAGTGTGATATCCATTACACCACCAGGCGAATCCAATTCAAACATTTTATTTTTTCTTATATATGTATTATATTCCCCATTATTACTAGATGTCGCGAGAACTCGGTCTTCACTGCCATCTAGTAGCTGACTATAACAAGTAAGCAAATTAAAGAGAACATTTTTACTTTATAAGCAGTGACGCTTTATCGATGTTATAATTAAATATTTAACATTGAGCAATGCAAGCTTAATATGGTTATGATAAGAAAAATAAATGCCTGGCGGGATTCGAACTCGGATCTCTGAGTCTGTACCTCAGTGTGATATCCATACACCACCAGGCGAATCCAATTCAAACATTTATTTTTCTTATATATGTATTATATTCCCCATTATACTAGATGTCGCGAGAACTCGGTCTTCACTGCCATCTAGTAGCTGACTATAACAAGTAAGCAAATTAAAGAGAACATTTTTACTTTATAGCAGTGACGCTTTATCGATGTTATAATTAATATTTAACATTGAGCAATGCAAGCTTTATATGGTATGATAAGAAAAATAAATGCCTGGACGGGATTCGAACCCGGATCTCTGAGTCTGTACCTCAGCGTGATATCCATTACACCACCAAGGCGAATCCAATTCAAACAATTATTTATTCTTATATATGTATTATATTTCTCCATTATTACTAGATGTCGCGAGAAACTCTGTCTTCACTGCCATCTAGTAGCTGACTATAACAAGTAAGCAAATTAAAGAGAAACATTTTTACTGTATAGCAGTGACGCTTTATCGATGTTATAATTAAATATTTAACATTGAGCAATGCAAGCTTAATATGGTATGATAAGGAAAATAAATGCCTGGACGGGATTCGAAACTCGGATCTCTGAGTCTGTACCTCAGTGTGATATCCATTACACCACCAGGCGAATCCAATTCAAACATTTATTTTTTTCTATATATGTATTATATTCCCCATTATTACTAGATGTCGCGAGAACTCGGTCTTCACTGCCATCTAGTAGCTGACTATAACAAGTAAGCAAATTAAAGAGAACATTTTTACTTTATAGCAGTGACGCTTTATCGATGTTATAATTAAATATTTAACATTGAGCAATGCAAGCTTAATATGGTATGATAAGAAAAATAAATGCCTGGACGGGATTCGAACTCGGATCTCTGAGTCTGTACCTCAGTGTGATATCCATTACACCACCAGGCGAATCCAATTCAAACATTTATTTTTTCTTATATATGTATTATATTCCCCATTATTACTAGATGTCGCGAGAACTCGGTCTTCACTGCCATCTAGTAGCTGACTATAACAAGTAAGCAAATTAAAGAGAACATTTTTACTTTATAGCAGTGACGCTTTATCGATGTTATAATTAAATATTTAACATTGAGCAATGCAAGCTTAATATGGTATGATAAGAAAAATAAATGCCTGGACGGGATTCGAACCCGGATCTCTGAGTCTGTACCTCAGTGTGATATCCATTACACCACCAGGCGAATCCAATTCAAACATTTATTTTATATATATATATATATATATATATATATATATATATATATATATATATGTCCATCGGTATTTTTTTAATGACACAAGCTTTCTCAAACAAAATTTGTCTAATAAGCAATGATGTTGTTTCTCAGTTCCAATGATCTAGATGGCTGTCACTTCTTTCATGATCCCATATTCGCATTTTCAAACCCGGCCAAGTTCAAACGATTTAATTTTTTTCAGAGAGCGAAAATCACAGGTATATCTTAAAGTTAAATTTTAAAGTAAAAAAAGTTACAATTCATAAAGTAAAATTTTTAACATTCTTAAGTTATAAACCAATTCCCTTCTTTCGGAAGGAAAGTAAAGCTATGAGAAATTTCATAAATCATTTCAATATTAAAACACACTTCTGGATAAACATTTTCGACCTTTTAGCGCCTCTGCTTTGAATCTCGACACTGAGGCCTGAGATGTTAAAAAACATAACTCACTGGCACTATCGAACCCGTAGGTTCATGGCCACTCGGACATATGCTGTACATACATCCCTATCCTGACCTAATGTTTTCCAATCATTCCCTTTATAATCTAAACTTACTTCAAATCATACTTATTTACTCACTGGCACTATCGAACCCGTAGGTTCATGGCCGCGCGGACATAAGCTCTCCATACATCCCTATCCTGAGCAAATGCTTTCCAATCATTCCCTTATAATCTACTTCCCTCAAATCATAGTTAATGTTGTTATCCCATCTCATTCTTGGTCTACCAACTGGGCGTTTTCCTTCTGGCTTTCCTACAAGAAGTTTCCATGCACGTCTTTCATTCCCCATACGCGCAACATGTCCTGCCCATCGCAGTCTACGAGACTTAACTGTTCTTATTATATCTGGCTTCCTATAAAGACCATGTAGTTCATTGTTATGTAGTCTTCTCCATTCACCTGTCTGTTCATCTCTCTTTGGTCCAAAAATTTTCCTAAGAACTTTATTCTCAAATACTCGTAATCTCCTTTCCTCCCTTAAAGTAAGAGTCCATGTTTCGCACCCATATAATATAACTGGTAGAATAATAGTTTTATATTACTTCAAATCATAGTTCATATTATTCTCCCATCTCATTCTTGGTCTACCAACTAAGCGTTTTCCCTCTGGTTTTCCTACAAAAAGCTTCCATGCACGTCTTCATTCCCCATACGTGCCGCATGTCCTGCCCATCGCAGTCTACGAGATTTAACTGTTCTTATTATATCTGGCTTCCTATAAAGACCATGTAGTTCATTGTTATGTAGTCTTCTCCATTCACCTGTCTGTTCATCTCTCTTTGGTCAAAACATTTTCCTAAGAACTTTTATTCTCAAATACTCGTAATCTTCTTTCCTCCCTTAAAGTAAGAGTCCATGTTTCGCTTCCATATAATATAACTGGTAGAATAACAGTTTTATATATTTTCAGTTTAACATTTTTTGAAAGGAGTTGGGACGTTAAGAGTCTCTGTAATGCATAATAGCACGCATTTCCAGAAATGAGGCAACATAGTTAACTAAAAACCATCTAATATCCAGCTACTATAATATATCAGTCCACCGCTATGGTCTCGAGTTAGCGTGCTGCCTTGTCACGGAGCGGGCCTGGGTTCGATCCCCGGTCGGGACAGTTTTTCTGGGTAAGGTTTTTATCGGAGTTTTTTCCTCACCTGTAAGACAAATGTCAGGAAAACTTTTAAGGCCCAAACGGTCCCCGAAATCATATGGCCATCATCATCATCATCCTTCACCTGTGTGGAAAGCAACGGGAAGCTACCACACCTACAAATTCCCTAGTAAAGCTGCAAAGCATAGCAAGAAAATGCTATGATTACAGTGAAAGACCTGCCTCGGGCAAATTACTATGGAATAATATATCAAAATAAGTTAAGCATTTCAGAAATTGACACAAGTTTTTTTCTTCAATTCAACATTTAGATGAAGAGATCAATATATTGTTAAGCAATCATTGGATATTTATAGGTACATAGTGTAGTGTCATGCATGTGTACATAACCCACATTATATGCAATAATATCAAGTAATGAGTAAATGGTTTATTTAAATAGACACATTAAATGCCCTCCTGGGATGGAAATGCAAGACTTCACACAATAATTTTCAGTTAACAACAATACTTGGAGATAACACAGCTAGTCCCATTCTGCAGTCAAGTTTATCCTATAAAGTTCCTAATATCAGACCTAAGGGAGTTAGAGTAGACCTTATGTCAATTCTAAATTCAATTGAGTGATAAACGATATCCGCCTCTCTGCTGTATAGAAACAACCTGCTATTCTGCCCCCAAATTCAGACCTTTCACCCAATTTATAATTCGTAAATTTTAAACTTCTATTTCCAGATGAAAGAACTGAAGAATCATTTTATTTTTGTTGAACTAACTTCTAAAGATAACAGGCCAAGTTAACATCACATTTCTAGTATAATTAATTTTAAACACAAAAGTAATTTTATTTAAATAAAATAAAATATTGTATTGACTTAGGCTTTCACGGCCGGAGTTGCTATGATGATCTTGAAGAAGAGTTTCCGGACTGTAGTCCGTGGTCTCGAGGCTTGAAGTTCCCCGACGTTTCGCCAGAGACTGCGTCTGACATCCTCAAGGGTTGTCTTCTTCAAGATCATCATAAAATAAAATATTGTTATATTATTTTCAATTGTTTTATATAGTATTTGCTTACTAGTTGCTAGAAATGTGACATCCATCCATCCATAGTAATTCTGCCCGAAAGCAGGTCCTTCACTTCAATCATAGCATTTTCATGTTATGCTTGCAGCTTTACTAGGGATTTGTAGGTGTGGTAGCTTCCCGTTGCTTTCCACACCGGTGAAGGATGATGATAATGAGAAGGATGATGATGATGATGACCATATGATTTCGGGGACCGTTTGGGCCTTAAAGTTTTCCTGACATTTGTCTTACAGGTGAGGAAAACCCCCGATAAAAACCTCACCCAGAAAAACTGCCCCGACCGGGGATCGAACCCGGGCCCGCTTAGTGACAAAGCAGCACGCTACCTCGAGACCATAGCGGTGGACAAATGTGACATATTATTTTTTTTAATTTTTAATTATGTAATGTTACCAAGATGAGTTTTGGATTGGATTTCAGTGGAAGAATAGATAGAGGTAGACCAAAAAAAAAAAAAAAAAAAAACCGTTGGTTGCAGGACATAAAGAAACTGCTACTACAAATACTTGGAGTATACACCATCGTAAACAACAACAACTAGTAGCAGAAGATCAACCTGCTGATGATGGAAGTTAACTTCCGAAAGGCCTCTAGTTAATTTTATATACACCATTTTAACAAAGTTGAGGACGACGGCACCTGCCAACAGGTACATTTTAATTTTTAACGTTTATCTTATAAAGAAAGAGATCAATTAAAGAGGATACAAGACTGGGACTCGGAAGCAGTGCCGGGACCCTTGGGCACATAAGAATTTAGGGTCCTGTTGGAAAGTAAAAAAAAAAAAAAAAAAAAAGTGTAAAAAGTAGTTTTAGCTATTTATGCTACGAGACATGGAAATGTCCAATTATGCCTTGGGTAACTTCCACCTCGAGACTTTGGGGGGGGGGGCGGTGTCAGAAGAGAACGAATGGAGATTAATTACACTGAGCAACAACAAAAAATAACTTTTTTGTCTCAGAAAGAAAAATATGTGATTCTGATAGTATTTTTTTCTCCTGAATTCAAATATGATATCTGGTTTTCTCCATCACGCAAGGTTTCCAAGAGACAGGCATTTATAATTTCAAACACTTTAATATTTTCTACATTCGTAACTACACATTTTCGAACATTCGGACTCACCTAGAAAGTAAGAAATTACGATTTTCTGCTATATTTCGCCTACGGAGCATCCTCCCTGATGGTCGAACAATAATCGGCCAGCATATTAGGATTCCATTTGCCTTGATATATATATTTATATATATATTTTCCATAGCTGAAATCTCCAGAGTTAGTTCATTTGGTTTTATTTTACAATGGGCAAATGGACGAAAAAACGTTTATTAAAATGATTTAAGTACATTAATTGAAATTGAAATAAAAAACTGTGGATGATAGATAAATTCCGAATACATATTTCAAAACACGATAAAAAAACTGCATTAAGTACAACTATAGGTACTCATGAGACAAAAATCGTGTTGACCAGTGTTTTCATCCCGAGCGTAGCGTAGTGTAAGCGAATATATCGTCTTCAGGGCCCCCTTAAGGTCTTTATGGTAAAGACGGTATTGCTCGGAAGGCAGAGAGATTTGGGGAGAAAAATAAGAGTGTAGAACATTAGTCATAAGTAATGCCACGAGTGATTTCCAAATTATCGATACATTCACGAGTCACGAAGTGAGGAGTGAATTTATCTAGAGAATTTGGAAATCAAGAGTGGCATTTGTTAGGACTATTTAAGGAATACAATTAAGCTGTTTACTCACAAATCATTATTTAACTATAGTTATTTTAAAATATTTATATATTTAATGTAAACGGCGATGTTTGAAAACAAATGAGAAACGATAGGTACGCTTCTACTGCTTCCTTTGTTTATCACTGCAACCAGATCATACTATTTATTGCCAAATGAACGCAATATTGTAAGGAGGAGCTTTCTTTAATATGGTAATTATAATACTGATAAATATTTGGTGAAACACGACTCTGATTGGTTGTAAAACAGAAGTCATTGAAAGGTGATTGGTCATTGACTCCCATTTAGGGCATGAGTTAAATAGTCACAGAAAGATGTGCTAATTCATTGTAAACCTGTTCATGAACGAAATTAATTGTAACCCAGTTTACTGTAATAAAAGTTAATGTCTGGTTGATCAAATCGCTCATTTTCTGCAACAACGTCATAACTCAACAGTTTTTCAGGAGAAGCATTAAAATGTTTGAAATCCACATACCTTTGCCTGTATTTGTCATAAATATCAAATTACTATACCAAGTCATTGTATACAATAGTTTATGTCGTTCTTCCTGAATATAGAACTGATTTTTGTCATTCATGTAGTACCAATAACTCAAAATCGAGTATTTTTTAGTTATGACGTTGTTGCAGCAAATGTTACCGATAGTTATTTATGTAAGAAATGATTATCTCTGCAGAGTGAATACTTTCCGAAAGTTTTTTTAAATTTTATTTCAGGATCTTTCTGTTATTTACACAGCTATCCTCAACCGAAATATACATTTTTCCTTCCACACTTCCCGGTTTGCGTGTCTGCTTCTGCCATATTTCTCTTCTTCATGTTGTCTTGAATTCCCTTTATCCATGTTGGCTTTGGTCTACCACGTTTCCCTTTTCCAGGAGGTATCCATTTCAATATTTCTTTGTTTGTTTTTGTGTCCCTTCTTCTCATTATATGTCCATGCCATCTTAGTTGGATTTCTTCAATCTCTTGTACAATATCCTTTTCTACATCCATTATTTCTCTTATTGTATTATATTTGTCATTGTATATGTTTCCTATCTGAGGCTATATATGTTGGTTTTTTAGCATTATGTTTTTTTACAATGTATGAGGAGCTGGCACATAGCATCAACCCCCAACCTGGAGGACCAGAGACTTTTTCTGGAGTCCACCATAGATCAGTTGCTTTCACTGCAGCTAAGAGTCTGATCCACCCTTTATTACCTCATCTGCTGTCTGCACCATACCGTAGGTCTCCTATTCTTCTGCATCCGCCGTTGGGGTCTTCACCATAACCCTGGCTAGGGACTCTTACAAGGTACTATCAGCCGAGTGAGCCGTACCAAGACTTTTAATGAGGTATTACTCCTCACCCTTTCTCCTTTCTCATCCAGACTTGGCACTGGCAAAGGTGGAGTTCAGAAATATTAAAAGGTGAATTTTTTTGCATCATACAAATTGGAACAAAATTCTACCAACAAACTTTCACATAAATTGTTCAGCAATGTTGGTGAGTGTTTTGTTATAAGAAACTCATAGTCACCAGTGACTTAAAATAGAGAAAATGTGTTGTTGATGTGTTAGATCCATAGCATTCTATTGTCTTATTATCTTTGCCCAAAATCATGGAAAGATGGGTTCTGATAGTTATTATTTTTGTAGTATCTGTTAAAGTTGAGATTATTGATTCATTTTTCTTTGTAATGTACCAAAACTGAAAACTGCAAAACTGTAGTTCTACTTACCCGTGATTTTTCAGTTTATTGTTGGAAAAGTATAACCATTTCTTCCTGGATGTACGGAACTTTTTTTTTTTTGCTAAAATTTTAAAAATTCACAATTTCTCAGTGGATACCAAGCGAGTAGATGTAGAGGGACATGAGAGAAACAAAAGAAAAGGGAATGAAAGATACATTATTTCATACCATTTTTAAGTATTTATTTAAATCCGATAAATATTAGCTTTATGACAGTGTTGACCCCATATTGTGATGCGGACTGATATTTGCCCTCTCCCTCACCCTAGAGTATATATTAATTAGCCTCTAGACCTATTTCCTTTTCCCTTCTTCCCAACGATAACCTACTAACAACCCACTAAATGGGTTTATTGCCTGATTTGGGGAATTGCTGACTTGGAACGACCTTAGTAAGTGATAAGTAAGTGTATACCCATTTTTTAATAATTTCTACCGTTTGGTCGAACTGTTTAATATTTATGTAATATATTTTCCTTTAAACCACAGATTTGGGGATTTATTGACAAAGATTGGTAATTTCCCTCCCCCTAAATTTCACAGCAACATGCTGCCATCTAGTGTAAGCTGTATAAACTTTAGTACAATATCGATAATAATCTGTATCTGGCAAGCAGCGATAACCCACTAGGCAAGGATAATAATCGATATGTGGTTATTGGGGTGGGTTATTGCTGGCTCTATAAACTCTGGCATATGTGTACTGTTGTTCTATAGGACTTAGAAAATATAAATAATAATGTATAGCGCACAATGTGCAAAGATTAGTTAATCTATATTAGTTTACCTGTCCATACAAAATCCTGTCAGAGATTGCCCTCTGTTTTTGCACTTTAGCACATGGTATCTCTCGCATAACATGCTGCATCGCTCGCACACGCATTCTGGTCCCGGGTCATGAAACTGTTTCGTTTTGCACAGTCTGTGATTGAAGCCGTGTACTGCTAGCCGGGTCACTAGGTGTCGTAGTTCGTCTTCTTCCAGTCTTCTGAGATCATGGCATCGGTGTTGTAGAAATCGGTCCAAATGGATTCTTTTTTCAGCTGCAGCTCTCTTAGTACAGTATTATAGCTCGCTGTAGATGGCAGGAAACAGTTTCAATCGGAGCTCTTCTATGAGAAATAGCTCCTTTGTCAGTTCATAGACCGTGCGGGAGGGTGCGAACTTTGACAGACCCGCTGCCTTTTTCAAATACATGGATTTCACTTTTTCCAGGAGTCTAAAGCTGTTGGTGTCCAGATGATCCCATATCAGTTGAAGACCGTATGTGGCTATGGGTACAATCTTGGTGTGGAAGAGTTTTATTGCTGCTTCCATGGACATCTTAGTTATGTCTTTTATTTCGTGCAAGGCTTTGATTGCTTGGCTCGTCCTTTCCGATATATGCAGGTTGAAGGAGTTTCCCTTAGGCTGGAGAGTGATACCTAGGTATTTGAAACTGTTGACTGTGGACAGCGCTCGGGTATTCAGCATAACCTTGTCCTTTCCCGCTAGTCTGCCTCCTCTCCTGAAGGTCATATGAATAGTTTTGTCCTCATTTAATTTCAGGTCGTTCTCATCTGCCCATTTTGCAAGTCAGTTGAAATTGTCTTGCAGTGTCTCGCAGCACGGAGATGTCAGGGCCATATCGTCCACATACATGTAGAGCTTGGCATTTCCCTCCAGGATTTGTGTGACGTCAGCTGTGGCGATCGAAGTGGGTTCAGGGGGTCGCCTTGTAGGACACCAGTCGTCTGTGATATTTGCTTTGAGACGGATACCTGGCTCTCACCCAGGAGGCTTGGGTTCGATTCCCGGTACCGGAATCTTTTTTGAGGGAGTCCGGAGTTTCAGGGTCCCCTTTTGAGGGTTCGTTGATAAATATACCGTCAAACACAAGAAATGCACTTAGAAAACATAAGAAAATATATTGAGTAAGTTAAACTGCAGTTTCTCCAGGGAAGACGTAAGGAATCCATAATCTCAGGTGACTTATTAGAGATTAATAAGGTGACTTGAGTAATTACAAGGAGGGAAAGAGAAGGGCAAGTTCTAACTACACTCTGTCGTTGATGTATTAGACATACAGTATGAGCTATTTTCAATTGCTTTTTTCTGAGATCATGATAACATGGGATCTGATAGATAGTTTATGATTTTTACAGCACCTATTTCAAGTAAAGTTTAGTTGATTATTTTTTATTTGTCTGCATAATCTATTAAAAACCCATCTTATCAAATCCAAAATACATATTACTTAAGTTATGTTGATAGGAAATAACACTATGAGGGTTTTTTTTAATATTGTTAATTTTTATTATTTCACTCACCTCATACTTCATAATTCATAGCAGACCCGGGGTTTCTTCACATCATTTGTGACATTCTCAATGCTGTATCACGTTCACAACCATAGAGACCCAGGGTTTCTACACATCATTTGTGACATTCTCAATGCTGTATCACGTTCACAACCATAGAGAACGCCTATGGTTGTGAACGTGACACAGCATTGAGAATGTCACAAATGATGTGAAGAAACCCTGGGTCTGCTATGAATTATGAAGTATGAGGTGAGTGAAATAATAAAAAATAAACAATACATATTACTTCATACAATAAAGTTGGGAATTTTTACATTATAAGGTTTTCTCAATAAGAATCAAATGAATTCTTATTACTTCATACATCTATGTTTTTTTAACTCATAACTGCAGTATCGGGAAAAATCATTCCCATTGTCAGCTGTTATCATGACTGTCAATTTTTCATTATGCCAGTTATGCAGTTTAGAAAATTACAAGCACAATGAAAAATTGAGTCATGACAACAGCTGACAATGGGAATGATGTTTCTCGATACTGCAGTTCTGTGTTAAAAGAACATAGATGTACGAGGTAAGAAGAATTTTCTAAAATGTGAGAAGCAGTATAACCAAATTAGAAACTCACTACAATGTTGTGTAACTATCAATAACAGCATATATTCCATGCACACTCTGTATTATTATGAAATGTTTGAACAACAGTCATACTGTGTCCCGGATCTTTGGATGTAAACCAGTAGGATGTGTGTATGTCTTTTGTTGTCTATCATCAGCATCATCATCAGATGTTTCCATTTATATGTGGATGATCTCAGTACATAGCTTTCTCTACAAATTTCTATCAAGGCCATACTTCCTTTTCTTGGATTTGTTCCAAATTACAAATTTTTACTTTTAAATCTATTTTAGTTTGATCCAATCATCTTGTCCTTGGTTTTCACACATTTATTTTTATCTTTAATTTCATCTCCATAACATTCTTTGGCATTCTCCCCCTTCATCTGTTTTAGATGTCCAAACCATTTTAATCTCATTTTCCCTAATACTTCTGCAATGTTTGTACTTCCAGAAGTCTCCCATGTTATGGGAGGAGGACATTGCTCAAGTAGGGTGAAATACACAGAAATTTAATCCCTACTACCTCCACCAAGGTAACTGAAGAAATAATAACAACTCTGAAAATAAATAGCAGATGGGACAACAGTAAAGCTAAAACAGGTCCAACAAGCTAGAAGTGAATTTTACAACTCCTTTCAAGAGAATAACCAGCCTCAGAAGATCTGCAATCAATATCAGTAACATATAAAGGAAAATGGGTTTATTATAAGTTGGAACAATTAATTGATGTCTGGATTCATGAAATTGATATCATATAAATGTTATCAATTATGAAACAATAATGATTTTGGAGAAATGGATTACGGTACAGGGAAATTCCAAACCAGCATTTTTCTACAAAATTCAGGCAAACTACAAGAATCCCAATCGGGTTGATTGATATGAGATTTAAACTTAGGGCCTCCCAAATAAGAACTTCGGCTCAACAGTACAATACCTTTCCCTTTATTTTCCATAGTATATTCTTGTAATAATGTTACTCCACGTACTTCTTCTGTCTTTACTAGCATTTTGTAATATTTTAAAGATTTTTCAATGATACTTATATTATTCTTTTACAATGTTTAGGTACTTATTTATTTACGAGAAACACGGTAACATTACGACATTTTTAGCCAATATCATGAAACTTTCTAGCTATTTTCCCTTCCTCATGCAATGTTGCCACCATCAACAACTCAATTACATATATTTTTGTTAGGTTAATGTTAGTGTTAGTGTACATCAGATTAGTGTACACTTCAGTAAATAATATGCATGTAATTTATTTTGTTAGGTTAGGAAGGGAGAAGTGAGTGTACATTCATTTCTAATAAACGTTTGGAAATTAATTTCAAAGGTTGATCATACTGCACATTCTGCCATCTAGTGACAGCTCTATAAACTTTCTGTAGGACTTCAAAGATGTGGTTCCACCTAGCGACAGCTCTATAAACTAATGCACATGCACACTGTTATTCTGTAGGACTTAGAAAATATATTGGGAAAGGTAAAGTACTGTTTTCTAGAACCTCAGAACCATCTGAGCCAACCATTTTGTAAGAAGATTTTATTTCCACTTTTTTTATTGTCTAAGCTGGCTCTACTCCAATTCACTTCTTTTAAAATAAGTACCAGGAATTATAGGTAAAAAAAATCAGCTCGAGTTCTTTGTGTCTTTAGTTAAAAATATGTGCACTTTTACATTTATATCTCCATGGATCTCCAGGTCTTATTAACAGGATATCTAGTCCATATGAACGCCGTAGCCGAGTGGTTAAGGCAAGAAGCTTTGCTGCAGAACTACAGGACCTGCGCTGGTTCAAGTCCCCATGGAGGAAGGAATTTTCTCATGGAATTTCAGCAAGTATTGGGACTGGTGCCACCCAGTATCATGAAGCATTTGTGTAGTTACAAATAAGTAGCGACTCTAGGTTAAGAACACCAGCTATAACGCCTGGGGGACCCAACATGCTGACTACATGTCACCCATACACTGGCTTGATGATCGTCTACCACTGTGGAATTGAGGCCAATAGCTGGCTGGTAGGCCAAGGGCCTTCTAGGCCTGTTGCACTTGGAGTTTTATTTTTTAGTGCATATGAAATTTGAAATATAATTTAAAGATTGTTCTTATATTGGAAATTTGCTATCTTCCTTGTAGAATTCATATTTCTACCAAGTCAGTGTAATCATAAATCACTTTAGACATTATTTGTACTGCAATGTTCAATATTTAATTATTTTAATTATCTTATTCAATAATTGATTATCACAAGTTACCTAGATAAATAATTCAGTTGATTCTAAACAATTTGGTCCAGATCAGCCAAGCCACTTCTTCATGACAAGCAAACAATAAAAATGAGCTATTTCTGTACAATTAACACTCAAACATGCACATTTATACAAGATTTATTTACATTAACTATGTCAGTAGAAAGTGATATGGCTCTGCACATAAGGGAAACTCTCAAATCTATATCTAATATAATTATGTCAACTTGAGGCACCATACATAACATTATTTACATCTGTTTACAATTACAATACACTCTTACACTTCCCTGAAACATGGCAACATTCTTTGCACTAAATTAAATTACTAATTCTATTCAGTCACCTCACTTTAAGCATATTTATCACTGCAGTTCAGAATTGTGTATTATCCAATATGCTTGTGGTTTGATTTATATCCTGGAACTGCAGTTCAGAATTGTGTATTATCCAATATGCTTGTGGTTTCATTTATATCCTCGAACTGCAGTTCAGAATTGTGTATTACCCAATATGCTTGTGGTTTCATTTATATCCTGGAACTGCAGTTCAGAATTGTGTATTACCCAATATGCTTGTGGTTTCATTTATAACCTGGAACTGCAGTTCAGAATTGTGTAATATCCAATATGCTTGTGGTTTCATTTATATCCTGGAACTGCAGTTCAGAATTGTGTATTATCCAATATGTTTGTGGTTTCATTTATATCCTGGAACTGCAGTTTAGAATTGTGTATTACCCAATATGCTTGTGGTTTCATTTATATCCTAGAACTGTGATTCAGAATTGTGTGTTATCCAATATGTTTGTGGTTTCATTTATATCCTGGAACTGCAGTTCAGAATTGTGTATTATCCAATATGTTTGTGGTTTCATTTATATCCTGGAACTGCAGTTCAGAATTGTGTATTATCCAATATGCTTGTGGTTTCATTTATATCCTGGAACTGCAGTTCAGAATTTTGTATTATCCAATATGTTTGTGGTTTCATTTATATCCTGGAACTGCAGTTCAGAATTGTGTATTATCCCATATGTTCAATATGCTTGCGGTTTAATGGTTTATTTCAGGAAGTAACATTTTGAGATTCTTTTAATCAAGTTTTTGTGAGAATGGGAACATCTTACCTCAAATCAATGTTGGTTCAGTTTGAACATGTTTCGATATAATCTTCTTTATCATCGTCAGCTTTCCCAGACTGTTGAGTTTTTCATTGTGGACCCTGGATGTAGATATCAGCTACCTCCTCTGGCTGCCCGAAGAACCTCAAAACCAAATTTTGAAATTCCTGCTGAACGTGACCTAGTTTGGAGGTTCTTTGGCCAGCCGGAGGAGGGAGCTGATATTGACATCCAGGGTCCACAACATAAAACTCAACAGTCTGGGCAAGCTGACATATAGAGGATTATATTGAAACATGTCCAAACTGAACAAATATTGATTTGAGGTAAAATGTTCCCATTCTCACAAAAACTTGATGCTTGTGGTTTCATTTATATTCTGAAACATTGTACAGTGCAATCATAAAAAGTCATTATTTTCACAATATAGTGTATTGCTTTTTGCAGACGATCAAGTAATAATGACAGCATCAGAAAATGCTTTACAAACAATTCCTTTATATTTTAAATAATATCTCTCTAAAATAGAATTTAAGAATATCTACATCTAAAACAAAAATATTAGCTCTGAAAAGAAAATGTACAATAAGAACAAAAATAATGATGAACAATGTAATTATAGACCAAGTTCAGAATTTTAATTATTTGGGATGTCATTTAGGCAATGACAGAAATTTAGATAAACACATTAAAATACAACCATTCAATTATCTATGTGGCACAATTAAACATACTTTATTGAATAAGACTAGAAAAGAATCTATTTTGAAGTTTTACAAAGTATTGGCAGTTCCATCTCTTATCTATGGATGTGAAACCTGGACATTAACAAAGGCAGATAGTAAAAATATAGAGGCTGCTGAAATGAAGATGTTGAGAGCAATAGCAGGATACCAAAGGACTGATAAAAAGAAAAATGAAGATATAAGAACAGAACTTAATATATTTAATCTCTGTGAAAGAATAAAATATTATCAAAATGCTTATCTTCAGCACGTATTACGAATGAATGAACAGCGCATACCAAGGAGAATGTATAATTATAAGCCAAAAGGGAGAAGAATGTTGGGAAGACCATTGAAGAGATGGAGGGACCAATTTGACCTATAATGAGATTGGAACAGGCCATTGGGCTTAATCCTTGCTGTAGATGATTATGATGATTTTCACAATTTCCCTCATATTGATAGTATTAACTATGAACACTGAACTTAAGGGATAGCACTTAATTTTTACCATTTAAGCTCATAAACAGAAGTTGTTACATTCTTCTATTAAATTAATGTTGGGAAGTAAACATTATGAGGTATAATGTATAATCATTCAAATTCATCGGAGAACATTATTTGACAACTCACCTCATAAATTTCATGTTTTTTCATGATACTGCAGTTTCAGATATCACATCCATTTTCAGCCATAACTCCAACTGATGAAATTCTCCAGCATCAACTCTTCTATTGTCACCAACTTCAGTCCTGCCATCTATGGTTAAATTTATGAACTTCAAAATCAAATTTTGTTTGTTAGGAATGTCAATATTCATTGATCTATATTCATTTTTCTGAATGAATATCTTCTCCCAAACTGTCAATTCTAAATTTGGGAGAAGATATACATTCAGAAAAATAAATATAGATTAATGAATTTTGATATTCCCAATGAACAAAATAAGAAATTCAACCGTAGATGGCAGCGCTGAAGATGGTGACAATAGAAGAGTTGTTGGCCAAAGAATTTCATCAGTCGGAGTTATGGCTGAAGATGGATGTGATATCGTCTGAAACTGCAGTATCATAAAAATATGAAATTTATGAGATGAGTTGTCAAAAAATGTTCTCCAATGATTTTCAATGTTACATTCTTCCTTTTTTGTGTGACAAATTTTTACAACAATTAAGTAACACAAATGACAATTTAAACACAAAAATAATACAATTCATAGTCAGACATTTATTGTAATTCAATGTTATACCAATGCAATAGTTGGAAAATCTCAAAATTAAATACAAAATAAAGAGAGAAATTAGGTTTTTATAAATATGGTATGGTAGTTCTTTTTCATGTCCTGTGCCGTAGCTGAGTAGTTAAGGCAAGATACCTTGACGCAGAGCTACGGGACTTGCGCTGGTTCGAGTCTCCAGGAAGAAATTTTCTCATGGAATTTCGGCCAGTGTGGCACCGGTGCCCACCCAGTATAGTGAGGCATTTGGGTAGCTACAATAAGTAATGACTCCAGGTTGAGAAGACCAGCTATAATGGCTGGGGGACCCAACATGCTGACCATATGTCACCCCTACTCTGGCAGATGATCGTCTACCTCTGTGATTAACACATGTACATGTATTATTTCCCTACAGTTTAAATGGGAGCTTTGGCACTAGATTTAAGTGCCTTGCAGTTAAAAATGACATACATAAATTAATGAATAATTTTTTTTAGATCTCACCTCATATTTTGTGTTTCCTTAAACATGGGAACTAGTTTTCAAGATAACTCTTGAAAAATAGTTGTTCCCGTGTTTAAGGAAACATAAAATATGAGGTAAGATGTAAAAATGACTCATTCATTTATGAATTAAGAATCTCATAATGTTATTTCCCATATTTAACTATGAATAAAAACGACAATTTTTTTTTTGACATCACATGCTTCTCTGTAAGAAATGTAACTCTTTCACCATGGAAATTTTCCATAAACACTGCCTTGCAGTTAAAAACAGCAGAATAACTGTTTCCAATTTTGATTATTGATAACACTTAAGCTTGTCAATAGTAATTAAAAAAATGGTTGACGAAGAGAGGAGTAAATGGTACTTAATTGTTTTGTCTTTATATCAAAGCAGCTTAAAAACCACACTCAACATCTGACCCAGTACATAATGGTACCTACACAGATATAAATTATAAGTGTTCAAAACAAAATAAAAGAAAAAGGGATGAAAACACACATATGGAACTCCAAAACTCCTGTATGTACACAAATGTCCTGTTTTGCCCCATTTACGGTAACTAAATTTAACATTTCTTCCCAACATTAATAAAAGCTACCAAAATAAAATTCCTTCAATATTTTCAAGTAGGAAGAACGAGTGTAATAAAATGAATAGTTTTTAAGGAAAATAAATGAAGAGTTTTGGAACTAAAAAAAGTGTTAAAAAACTGTTAAATTCTCAACTTGATAGAATGAATCCCCTTTGTTAAATTAAAAAAAAATTTAAATAAATATTGTTGTATTGTTGCTTAGATCAGTTGGAACACAATTCATAATTTGTTAACATGTCTGTAGAAGGTACAGTGTACCGAAACAGCTGTCACTGAATTATATAATAAATATGAAAATCAAATAAAACTACGTTTTATTTTTATTTAATTAATAAAAAAGTGTGTTACTGAAGTGAGTAACATATTATCCGGATTGTCTTTGTCTCTTTTGAGAGAAATTTTGTACTATACCAGGCAAAAGTAGCTAATCTTTTCATGATAAAAGTATGAATATTTTCATACTTCTTTTTTTTGTTTGGCACTATACAATTCCAGAAAAATTAAGTTATTTTCTACATTCGGTATTATAAACTGAAACAATCATTTCAATAATTTGACCCACATTATGTAAAATTGTAACCATTACTTCATGAATATGTATATATTGAGAACTGCAGTGGTCATGCTTAATTCTATTTCATTGTTTTACTATAAAAAATGTATATTCTATACAATTAAAGAATGGGAATTTTGCTAATGATTGGTTTAGGGAAGGAAAACACATGTCAAATATAATATATAGTATAGTCCACTCATGCAGAATGATGTAACTGTAATAGGCATAATGTTTTGTAAATAATATAGTACAATAGAAAAAAAATGCAATAGAATCTCATTCGAAGAGAAAATTTATACGCTCAGACTGGGGCTTGAACCCATGACCTTTGACTTTCTAGGCCAATACTCTACCGACTGAGCTATCTGAGCAAGTTCCAATCTAAATGCAAACTTTTCTCTTATATACGCTGTTAATTCCGTGCATCAAATGCTATGAAACCTTTGCTTCCATCATACAAATGGTAGCTTCTTTATTAAGAAGACATTTATTTGGGAATTTTAGATTACGTTATAAAGCCAGTATGGCTTCGATGTATGAAATGAGAAATAAAAACATCGAAATAAGTGGTTAGATGCTCGCGTCTCACCGCTGGGGTCCCGAGATCGAGTCTCGGTCACTCCGTGTGGGTTTCGTGGTGGACGAAACGGAGCTTGGGCAGGTTTTTCTCGAGGTTTCTCCCGTTTTCCCCTGCCACAAATTTCATTCCACCATCTCTCCATACTCATCTCATCCATTTCATCTGCCCCTGTGACGGTGCGTCAGGAGTGGTCGGCCAGCACCCTTGTAGTTATAAAATAAAATAAGTTAAAATATACCTTCTTAGGTAAGATCCGTCGTCCTCAACTTATAAAATATGTATTCTTTATGCCTGTAGGCCTTTCAGAACATCTGTTCCATCTTCAGCAAGTCCTTCTTTGCTACAATATCTAGTATTATGGTTGATGCTGCTGGTCCTAATCTGGTGTTGTCGTGACTCACCAGCAACATCAACCATCATACTAGATATTGTAGCAAAGAAGGACCTGCTGAAGATGGAACGGATGTTCTGAAAGGCCTACAGACATAAAGAATACATATTTTATAAGTTGAGGATGATGGATCTTACCTAAGAAGGTACATTTTAACTTATTTTATTTTATGACTGTCCACCTCAACAGTTTTAAGAATGAATTTTATTAGTATTGACCCTTGTAGTTCACAAGACCTCTATAAATATGGGGACTTCATCTCATCTCATCCTTCGACCCAACCCTGAGTTGGACACGAGTTGAGGTTATTTATTTATAAATAAGTATGATAGCTATATAATCCAGCATACTTTTAAATGAAAAAAGTATATTCTACTTCAAATATAACCTTCATTAGATATGGTAATCCTTCATATCAAATTCCGTTGAGGTGAAGTCATATGACGAAAGTTAAAAATTAAATTGTACCTGTTGGTAGGTGCCGTCGTCCTCAACTTGTTAATTTTATATACAATATATTAACAAGTTGAGGACGATGGCACCTACCAACAGGTACATTTTAATTTTTAACTTTCATCACATGGTAATCCTTACAGACAAAATTAAATCCAACCAAGGTTGGCTATGGAAGTAAATGCATTAAACTCCATTAGTTATACATGAATGATATCAATATAATATATAATATTTGACTTTAAGACAGAAGGCACAGTGATTGCTTTAGTGATGTAAACATCTGGAAAAAAGAGAGAGAAAAAACCAGTGGCACAACAAGTATAACTAGGGCTGCTGAGTTACCGTATATTTTAATCTACAGAAAAATAATTCTGGCTCATTTCAATTAAGTCTACAAATTTTGACAAGTGTCATAAAAGCTTGGTATGCATAGAAAAATATTAATATTTTGGTTAAGAATATGTGGTACCGGTACCTACATACTTTGTTTCAGATGTAGGCACTACATACCAGTACTGTATTTGTAATCAATAACATATTTTTCAACAGAAAAATTCTATTTTTATGAGTGACGTACCAGTAATAAAGATGAATCTAAATAATTATCTCTATTATGGCAACAAAACATGATTTTTTTCCTATCCTTTTCACAAAATAACAGTTTTCATAAACAAGAGAGGAATAAAAGAAGATCAACAATGTAGAATAATTATTAATGAATTATATTTCAAGAGAAAAATTTTTGCCTAGACCGAGACTCGAACCCAGGACCTTTGGCTTGCCGGGCCAAATGCTCTACCAACTGAGCTACCGAGGCAAGCTGTGATCTAGACACAAATTTTTCTCTTATATACGTTGTAATTCCCTCGCACCAAATGCTTTGAAACCTTTGCTTCTATCTCTGCAAATGGCGGCTTCTTAGTTAACAAGACATTTATTGAGAATTTAACACTACTTTATAAAGCCACTAGGGCTTCTATTGATGTTTTTAAAAAAATCAACAAACACCACAAAAACATCAATAGAAGCCCTACTTTATAAAGCCAGTAGGGCTTCTACTGATGTTTTTAAAAAAAACATCAATAAACACCATAAAAACATCAATAGAAGCCTTACTGGCTTTATAGAAGCCCTACTGGCTTTATAAAGTAGTATTAAATTCCCAATAAATGTCTTCTTAACTAAGAAGCCGCCATATGCAAAGATGGAAACAAAGGTTTCAAAGCATTTGGCACGAGAGAATTACAACGTATATAAGAGAAAAATTTGCATCTTGTTCGCAACTCACCTCGGTAGCTCAGTTGGTAGAGCATTTGGCCTGGCAAGCCAAAGGTCCCGGGTTCGAGTCTTGGTCTAGGTGAAAATTTTTCTCTTCAAATATAATTTATCCTTCAGTGAGAAGTGTTAAATGAATAATAAAAACATTAATGGGTTGTTTATTTTGACTCACCTCATATTTCTTAATTTTTATGCAGACTATTTCATTGCTTCTGTGCGACATTCTTGATGCATTACAACTGTTGCTTTGTGGTTGTCTTTCCTTTAAGTTGTTTTCTGTTCCCTCTGCTGGCTGACCGATGAACTTCCAAATCAATTCAAGACATCACTCCACTGGACTTTTTTCTCTGGGGGTATGTAAAAGACCGTGTGTTTGCGACTCCAGTACAAGATCTTCATGATTTACGAACCCGTATCCTTGACACAATTGCAACAGTACCAATGGACATGTTGGACAGAACGTGGCACGAAATTGAATAAAAACTTTATATTGTTCATGCTACTAATGGTGCATATATAGAGGTGTTTTAGTGTGTGGCAATGAAAATTCTTTGAGTTTGTGTTTCGTTTAATACCAGCCTCATTTTATAATTCCGCATATTTTGTTAGTTATGATTAATTAAAATGTGGGAGGTTTGAATGGGACACCCTGTATCTTAAATTTCTTTGATTTTGTGATAAATATGACTGCAAAAATCTTTGAAAAATTTGTTACGTACCAGTACAAGAAAAGCTATAATAATATTTCTTCTATTCTGATTTCAAGATGTAAACTTCTGCAAAAAATTAATATAGAAAAACAAAATTTGGTATGAATTTATAATGTATGAGCATTTTCATCAAATGTTAAACATGCATTTACTTTATTTTCTATACAGCAAACTCTTGATTATCCGTGCGCGAATTATCCGGTTTGCAGATTATCTGGACAAGACTCTTTTTACTGTATTTTTTTAAAAATGAAGATAAATATTATACTGTATTTTGTATTGTTATGAAAAAATTCTTTATTTTTAAACGTGCTACTGTGAACTGCACTTAGAAACTAGCACAATAGAGTAACCTTCACTCACAACTCCCTTCCCTGATGTGTTTAACGGTACCAAACAACATTCTGAGAATGAAATACAATTTTGGAAATTTCCGTTGTGTGAGTCACTGAAAGATTGTCGTTACAGATTAAAACCACAGATATGCTGTGGCAGTGGGTTTATTGCTGGTTAGTGGTGTGGTCATTGGTGGTTTCTAGTTTGGTCATTGGTGGTTATTAATGTGGTTATTGCTGATTATTTGGCATCGCTGGTTATAAGTGTGGATATCGGTGGTTACTAGTGCAGTTGTCACTGGTTACGATGGCCATTTTGAATAACTGTTGTAACCAGAGTGGTCATGACAGGAAATAGTCCCTCTCTATCTATCTTCGGGTTTTTACAGCTACTGCCGTCTTCCCATGCCAAACCTCCAAAGCCTACGGTCTTGGGCATCTTCAATGCTTAGCCCTCCAGCTTGCATTATTGTCTTCATGTTTTCCTTCCATGTTAACTTGGTCTCCCTCTTTTCTTCTTTCTGTTTGGATGCCATTCATATAGTTGCTTCGGCCATCGCTCCGCCATGGCCGGTCCCAAGCCCGGACGAGAAAGGAAGAGGGGAGGCGTAACAACCTCGTTAAAAAACCAGGGTTCAGTTGGCTCCGACTGATAGTACTCTGTAAGGGCCCCTAGCCAGGGTTACGGTGAAGACCTCAACGGCAGAGTCGGCGCAGAAGAAGTCCTTCATCACGGCGGATCTGGCGGAAGAGGCAATCGTATCTCTAAGGGAAATAGAGAAACGCTGCCTTGCGGTGAAGAGGGATCTTCAAAGGCTATGGGAGGAAAACCCAGACAGAAATTTTCCTGGTCCTCCAGGTTGGGGGTTTATGCTGTGGGCCAGCCCCCCACACATTAGAAAAAAAAAACAAAATGCTAAAAGACCAAATCAATTAAAGCCGGACGAAATAGTCCCACTTTTTTTTCATATTTACGAGTAAAATAAATTAATGATAATTATGACTCACACCTAAATACATTTAATATAACATTTTATGAATATTTGTTGCATTTAAGTAGTGTTAAAGTGGGTACATACATATCTGATCAACTTCCATGGTGCCGAATAACTTAATTGAATTACCTCTGTGTTTTGATTTCCCATGCATATCTCGGTTCCAATTAACACGGATAATCAGGAGTTTGCTGTATATTTTATTGTCATTTCTCAAATTTTAAGAGTTGCTTACATTATTAAAGCTGGTGCTATAATTGAATCAGTCATTTCGAAAAGGGATCATCTACGATTTTTTGTGAAATTAACTTTTTTCGTTATTCCATGTTTACATACGTCCTTACATCGATTCCGTGTGAAAAATGATCAAATACACATTTCTTTTACTACTTTCTGACTTTACCTTTCATTTCGAAAAAGGATCAACTCGCCGAGTTGTTCCCTTTTCGAACGGACTGACGCACGAATGTGATCTTGACTTCAGCTGCATATCTATCCTCTTGCAGTCTTTCTGTGTTATCAGAGTAGACAATATTAAAAACCATGCTACAATCGTTATTTATGTATTATTTATTTAATGCAAGGCACTCCGTATACAGAGTATGGGTAAAGGTGTTCCAAAAGAACAAGAACATTATTTTGCAATAAATACATTTTACGAATTTGAGTGTAATAGTGACAAGCCTAGAACCGTAATCGGCCAGAAATTCACTGACACCATTTTCGGGGAACAAGAGTTCAACTTGCTCAAACCATTGCCCCCAGAAATACTGCAAATACCAGATATGAAAACACCCTGCCTACATCAGCAAAGTACCTATCACCAAAAAATGGATGATGTAAAGAAACTTCATCAGTACATTCCTGATATCCATAAACATTTTTATGATGATTTATTCAAATGGCCTACAACTACAGCTGAAGTAGTAGAGAACGCCGAAGATGTTCAATGATGAAATTTTTCAGATGTACTTTTTTTTTATAGTCACTTCCAAATGATGAAATGTAATGAAATTTATACAGTATTATTCCATGTATGTAGTTATTTCACAATAATAATTTTTTTCAAATAAATGTGTTTAATTTTGTAAACGTTTCTTCGTTCATTTCGAAAAGGGAACATCTCCAGAAAATTGTAATTAGTTTTTTGGGAAAACCATAATCAAGAAAGTCATGTAAATCGGTAAGTGAACGTGAAAGGGCATGAAAATTATTCAGTAGAAATTTCAGATTCATAGCTTTATCCTGGACAAACTGAATCAGTTTTTTCCCTCTCCTGTAAAAATTTGATCAGCTGTAGATAATCCCTTTTCGAAATGACTGATTCAATTGTACTGCAGAGAGGCAAATTATATTGTTGTATTTTAAAGCTATCATTCCAGAGGCCTATTTTCAATTCACTGGACCAGATTTTTTATAAACCTTAGCACATACTTGTATATCTCAATCTACATTTATATTAAAATTCATCGGAGAACATTTTGTTTAAACAACTCACCTCATAGGATTCATGCTTCCATGATACTGTGGTTTCAAACACAGTTGTGTTCATCCTCAGTCGGAGTTATGGCTGAGGATGAACACAACTATGTTTGAAATCGTGGTATCATGGAAGCATGAATCCTATGAGGTGAGTTGTTTAAACAAAATGTTCTCCGATGAATTTGAATGATTATACCTCATAATGTTTACTTCCCAACATTAATTTAATACTATATTTATATAATCATATAGCAATAGAGAATCATGGGTGTCATCTTACCAGAGAGTCAGGATTCAACAGGGCAACAACTAAATGCAGCTGGTCAGGTACATGAATACATCTGACGTCAATCAAATTCTCAAGAAAGGGCATGAAGAAGTATCAGAGGAAGCAAAAGCCCTTCTAAACAAGATTGAATTTAGCATTGTTCTAGAAGTAACTTTGGGAATGATATTTACATCATATCATTACTAGAATGTAATAGACGTGAGGACTTCTTTAATGTCTGGTAGGCTTATAAATAATACACTATATTAAACAAATATAGTAATGAAGATCAACGGAAAAGAGAAAAAATTTCGCCTGAACCGAAAATCGAACCCTGAACTTTTAGCTTTCCATGCTAATGCTCTGTCCACTGAGCTAATTCAGGCTTCATTCCCATCCAAGCAGAAATCCTTCCTTTACCTTACTCTACTGGTCCCACATTCAATTGCAATCCTTCCTTTACATTTCTCTACTGGTCCATATTGCAATTGAATGTGGGACCAGTAGAGTAAGGTAAAGGAAGGATTTCTGCTTGGATGAGAATGAAGCCTGAATTAGCTCAGTGGACAGAGCATTAGCACGGAAAGCTAAAGGTTTGGGGTTCAATTCCCGGTTGAGGCAAAAATTTTTCTCTTTACCATTGATTTACAATAATTTAATTGTGTTCATTAATTTACTTATTTCTATCATAGTAATAGCTTTAGCTTCTCAATATTAATTTAATAGTAATGAAGAACCTTTTATTTTGAAAATTAGTGATAACTCTAATTTACTTTTTGTATATTTAGATGTTATATTTATATTTTTGACATTTGGCAATTAAGGCAAATATGATATATATATTAATTCATGTTAATTACTAAGATTGGTTGGAGAAAACTCTCAATGATGAGGAAAATTCTCAGAATGAATGAAAATATTTCCAATAAAGATGTTATCATTTTACTATTATTTATTATTTTGAAAACACCATCGTGCAAAAAATAATGTACAACACATGTTTGTGAAGCGTGTCACAGAATCTTGGGGATTAAAAACTACTTCCCAACCTTGCGTTGTAATATAATATTGTCACATAGTTACCAAAATGATTGCAACTTTACATTAACTGACACAAGCTTCCTTATATCCACAATGCAAAAGGGTGCTGCTTGTCCATTCAACCACAGTGTCATAGTATCCTCCATGTCCTCATCCATTTTTAACACTGATCTTCTAGCATCTATTTCATTTTTGGGTAAAGATAAAAGTAATTGAGAGTTGTATGGAGAAAGTGGAAAAAATATTGCATTTTAATTTTTAAGAAGAGTAAAAGGCTGCACTAAAATGGACCAGATAAGAAACGAGGATATCAGTGAAGAACTGCAGATCTACTCCATAAAAGAAAAGATATTTAACAACAAGATACAGTGGAAAGAATGGAAGAAAGTAGATTACCAAATAAAATCTTCCATTATTTTCCAAGAGGAAGAAGAGATGTCAGACGTCCTCGGAAGAGGTGGTCTTAGATCTATTAGTGAAGACGGAACAGGCAACTCTTGCCTAAACCAGGAAGTGAAGAAGAAGAAGAATTTTTGTAAACGTTCTTGCAACTGCTGGGAAATGTAAAACAAATAGCAGTACATGAATGATAAAATCAAATGTTTCATACCTCTCCTCATATAAATCTTCTAAGTAGATCGTGATTTTGAGACCATAACGGTCTCATCTTCAGTACAATCTTGGCAACTGATCTTCCGATCGACATAACATCAGTCGCCAAGATTGTACTGAAAATGAGGCCGTTATGGTCTCGAAATCGCGATCTACTTAGAAGATTTATATGAGGAGAGGTAGGAAACATTTGATTTCATCATAAATTAAACCTCATAGTGATTAATTCCTGTAAAAGTTAAAAAAGCAGTAAATGAAATTCCGCTAAAAAGAATGACATTTATTTATAAACCTGTCAAACTTTAAAGAAATCCTTTCTTATTATATTAGCAATACTACAACTATAACATTAATTATTTTAATAATATTTTCATTAGATAATTACATTTTATACATTCTCTCTTTACAAAATAAACTTGTGTATGTAACATTATGATTGTATTAATGTGGGACAGTCAGCCCAAAGTACAGTATTGTCATGCCACTGGATAAGGTAAGAGGAAGTACAATGAAGCAACTGATGAACTATGCCTGCAGATGCTAATTTTAGATACACGACTACTCTTGCTATGATGGCACTGATGATAAATGATGATTTCCTTCTAATTATTCAATTATCTCTCTCAAGTATTATCTTCAAATTGCCACTTGATCCATAGGCCTCGTTATATTAGTACAATACTGTGTATTATCGTTGATAGGCACACTCTTTTTCCATCTAAATATTATCACACAACTGCAAAATGGGGTTATAAATGTTTTGCTCCTCTTTTTCACTATAATAAACATTAAAATAACTTATATACTGTATTTTACGGACTATAAGACGCTAAGGACTACAAGACGCACCTTAATTTTTAAGCAATTTTTAAAAAAAATAACATTTTTACCATTTGTATTATTACCAGATTGCAAAACCAGACTAAAGAAAATTAAGTTATGTATATAGGAAATAACACTATGAGGTTTTTTAGTATTGTTTATTTTTTATTATTTCACTCACCTCATACTTCATAACTTCTTGCAGACCTAGATTTCATCACACCATTTGTGACATTCTCAATGCTGTGTCATGTTCACAACTGACGTCCAACGACCTTCTATCCTGCAGACTGACCTCTGCGCCATCTGATGGCTGACCGACGAATTTCCTAATCAGTTCTCTCTCCTTATAACCGGGTATTTCAAAATTCATAGTTGTATACCCGGTTATAAAGAGAGAGGACTGATTAGGAAATTCATCGGTCAGCCATAAGATGGCGCGGAGATCAGTCTGCAGGATAGAAGGCCGTTGGACGTCAGTTGTGAACGTGACACAGCATTGAGAATGTCACAAATGGTGTGATGAAACCTACGTCTGCAAGAAGTTATGAAGTATGAGGTGAGTGAAATAATAAAAAATAGTATGATAGTAATAATTTAACTTTCTTTCTAATAGAGGGGGCGGGAGAATTAATTAGCTTTTTTTTTATATAAGAATAATTCTTGCATTTTTGGTAAAAATACCTATATTCTCAAGAAAATTCTTAGTTTATAAAACCGTTCTGATCTTTAAATTCCCCAAAAATTGTCATCTGAACTTTCTTCTTCTCTTCAATGGATTCTGGCCCATTGTGGAGTGACAGGCAATGAGATAGCTAATTTTCTGGCCAAGAAGGGTAGCAAAATTGTTTCAAACCCAACTTCTACTCCAGTTTCCTTTCACTCTATCAAAAGAATTATTTCAAATAAATATATAAATAAACTTAGAGAAGAATACACCACCAAAACATCTGGAAAGGTATGGGACAATAAACAAGCTTATGACATTATTACATTACAAAGAAAATCTGCAGTAGTAATATTCAGACTGCTAACGGGACATGACTGCCTGAATAAACACCTAGACAGACTTAGCATAACAGATTCACCTAAATGCCCTTTTTGCAATTTAAATGAAGATATGGAAAGAAACCATCTCCTCCGTTGTCCAGCTTTTATAGAAGAGACCAGCCTTTCTGCTAAATATTGGAGTGCAAGAGAGCGAATGATTTCATTATCAAGTGCTCGACATTAGATACCAACCAACCAACCAACCAACTTTCTTCTTCTTATATAAAATTGTAGATTTCACGGCAGGTGTCTTGATTCATATCTTTTATGTCTTTCGGGCTAAATTGCCGTGGTCTGGTTATATTTACACTCAACGTTTTGTCTACTACTGTGGACCACATCCTCAGGAGATTCTGCGTAGTTTATGACACTGGCTGTGCATTGGAAATCATGTCCTTATTTATAGTTCAGTCTTGTGTTTGATGTTTTCTGTATACAGTCCGTTACTTTAGAGATATTTTTTGATTGGTTGTCACTGGAGTAAGTCATAGGTTTTATTCTCGTGTTATATAGTGCCGGGATCCAAATTTTATTAATCTTCATGGTTTCTTCTTCGTCATTGTCCTCTTCATATATAAGATGGTCTTCATTGTCAGTGAGAGTGTTACCTACGCCGCACTTCTTGAAAGATTTAACAATAATGTCTTCTCTCACTCTAGACCACAACTGTTTTATCTACTGACACACTTGTTTGATTGTATGTCATTTTAAAGCTTCCTTCAGCATGAATTCATGTTGGATTTCATCCATCATCCATTTGTTCAAATTCACTAGCATCGTAGACTGCACTGAAGCAGGCTAGATAGTGTTCTGGGTAAGTGATGGCAGGGTGGGAGGGAGACAGTGTTAGCAAGTTTGTGAATCCCCGCAACTCATGTTCGTCGCATCGGTACACTGCTGCTGCCAGTTGAATCCAATGTTGCCAGATAAAGATAATTCCTGTGTCATCAAATATATGGCCATTTTTATGTCTGACAGGAATTTTAAATCAAATACTGGACATTTTTATATTAACACATTCAGTACCAGGCACTGAGCAGGGCATTTAAACCCACAGGCCAGCCATTTAAATACCCCAGCTACCCTTTTCGTGGCACTTCAGAAAATGGACCATTATTCACAAACTATTAGTCCTAGAAAATTCAAATTTTGTACACACCTAAAGGAGATATCCTAGTAGGATTTGATGGTGAAATAACTTGGGTGATTGACATCACATGGTATCGGCGTATCAATTTCAGGAAGTGGAAGTTCATCTTCACTTTCAATTTGTGAATCTTCTAATTCAGGAATCAGTTCATCACATGAATCATCATTATGCAAAATATTCACTAATTCTTCTTCAGTGAGATATTTTTTTTTCGCCATGGTTTCATTCACGCACAAACAACAGCGTGATAAGGAGAAACATATACGACTGCATTGGAGCCTGGAGTCAAATTTGGATGAACGAATTCCATGTGTTGTTTGTTTTAAAAATAAAAGGGGATTCACCAAGGTTAAACGTATCAAACGGGAATAGAAAATGTACATTTACATGCCATCTATGATCTCCAAGACATACTAAGCCAACACAAAATTTAGGTGCCGGATTAAAACGTGGTTTTTTCGTGCCTGCTCTAAAACGAGTTAACTGACCGATGGCCGCATACACGATAGTCTCTTTAAATGCCTTAATTGGTTTATGGTACTGAATGTGTTAATTTCGAGTATAATATGTGCCTGAATTTGGAGGTAATTTTTCGAAGAAAAAAGTACGTCTTATAGCCTGTAAAATACGGTAATGAAACAATTACTGTTATTGTGTCTCAGAGTGTAAAGAGGATAAGTTAATATATTTAGTCGTTGATGGAAATAATCTGCAGTTTAATTTAAATATAGTACTTGTATTGTCTATAAAAAAGAGTTTGTTTAAATGCCATAAACTTATTGCTGTTATGACACATGTTAGATTGCAAATCACAGCATTTGAGAGAAAAATTTGTTCAGTGTTTAGTAAATAAAAAATTTTTCTCACGTTATAAGAAAAGATAGTAACTGCTCACATAAAATTCTTTGTCATTCCATCTCAGGTTTATATCCAAGATTTTTTCTCTGCAAGAAAAGATGAATTTCTCTAAAGTTGGGTCTGTCAGATTCATTTCGTTGCCAACATTCACACATCAAGTCGTAGATTTCTTTTGGACAGTTTATGGGAACAGGCAAATATAGCTGAAACAAAAGCATAATTTTATATAAATATTATAATTTGCAAATAAGAGTCAAATGAATCACGAATTATTCTTATCTCATAAGAAGAATTCACTATTCATTTGATTCTTATTAGAAAACCTCATAATGTAAAATTCTCAAATTTATTATATTAATAATTTGCTAAGTTATAATAACTTATACATCCATGACATAGAGTAATATAAGCCCAAGAGGTATGGAAACATGAACTTTATCATCATCATCATCATGAACAAATTCTTTTAGGTCATGTGGCCTGTACGGTAAACCTAGCGAAGATGGTCTTGATCTTTCCACCAATGTTTTGGTCTTCCTTGGTCCCTATGTCCAGTTGGGGTATATTGGAATGCCAATTTTGGAAGTTTATTTCTTGCCATTCTCCTCAGATGATTTTTCCATTCTTGTTGGTATCTTTGTATATCTTCATTTAAACTTGTTACTCCAAGTTTTCCTCTGATAATAGTGTTCCTTTGGTGATCCAGTCTATTAACTCCTAACAATGATCGTAAGAAGCACATTTGGCTTACTTGAAGTTTATGAGAGTTTCTTTTATTTAAAATCCAAATTTCACTTCCGTATTTTAGAGCAGCTTTTGATGTGATGTTATGTAATCTTAGTTTTGTCTCTGTCCTCATCTGTTTACCAAAATGTCTTCGTATTACCCCATTCATTTTATTATATTTTTGTAATTTTGAATCAATGTCACTCTTATACTCTGCAAATACACTTCCTAAGTAAGAGAAATCTGACATTTGTTCTATAATTTTTCCATCAATCTCAATTTTCACCCGTTGTATGTTTTTTCCACACATTGCCATTGTTTTGGATTTTGAAGTGGAAATTTTCATATTATATTTGCTGGCAATTTTGAATAATTGATGCGCTGCTATTTGTAAGCTATCTTCGGAATCTGATAATATTATTTGATCATCAGCATATAATATTGTTTGAATTATTTTATTCCCAGTTATTGAAATTTCATAAATATTAAAATATCAATTTGGAACTATAATTGTGCTTTTAACTGTAATCACTAGATATCAATGATGTAGATGATTCCATTCATCCATAGTAATTCTGACAGAGGGCAGGTCTTTCACTGCAATCATGCTATGCTTTGCAGCTTTACTAGGAAATTATAGGTGTGGTAGCTTCCCGTTACTTTCCACACCGGTGAAGGATGATGATGATGGCTGGATGATTTTCAGGGACCGTTGGGTCCTGAGTTCCCTGATATTTGTCTTACAGGTGAGGAAAAACCCCAAAAAACCTCAGCCAGGAGCCTGACTCGACCGTGAATCGAACTTGGGACCGCTGCGTGACAAGGCAGCACGCTACCTCGAGACCACAGCGGTGGAATGTAGATGATTAACTAAGGTAAATTAATTTTAATTATATTAAGGATTCATTATATACTGAAAGATGTCCCAACATTTTGAAAGTTGTTTATAGGTTATAAAGGAGTTTTAATGCTCAAGCCCTTCACCCTTAAAAATCACCTTCTGTAGTGAAAAAACATGAAAAAATGTAGCTTTTTGTAAGCTTAAATGGCTTTTGCTGCCTAAATCATAACAAATACGCAAAATTATTGTACACACAATTGAATATCTAAAAAAAAAATTCAAGAAATTCACTTACCATCCTGAAGTTCATAATAAGTTTCAAAAATTTTCAGAAAATTTAATATAACATTAGCTCCAATTAACAAATTTAGCCTGGGTAATCTCTGTTAACTAATAATAAATGTAGTACCCCAGACAACAAAAAATCTGGAATTTATCAAATTGATTGCAAAGATTGCAACAGGATATCTATAGGAAAAGCAAAAAGGAACTTGGAAACTCGTAAAAAAGAGCACTTCAGAAACATAAAGGAATGAGAAATGAAAAATCAGCTATAGCAGCACATAGTTTATTAGAGCATCATAGGATTGAAAAAGAAGCAAAACTTTTAAAACATCTATCTAAACCTTTGGATTTAACAGTTTGGGAAAAAATATATATTCAAAAAAACCATACTAGAACCATGAACTTTGAGATTCCAGACGAACCGAGCTTGATTACAAAGTTCTTCAAAAATACAACAGATAGCAGTTTAGAAAATGATTCATTCAAAATAACACCAGATGGCAGTTTGAAGAGTAATTCCTTCAAAGAACACCAGATGGCAGTCTAGATAATTACCGGCAAAAGGGATAATAAATTGACAGTCGTGAAAACAGCTGATGATGACGACAACGTGTTGCCGATACTGCAGTGCTGTGTTTACAAAAACATAGAAGTATGAGGTAAGAAGAAATCACGATTCATTTAATTATTATTAAAAAAAAAACTCTATAGAAAAGTCTATGACAGCATGTTTATCTTTTAAGGATAACTCAAAATAACGCATTTTGTCTCTCAGCTCATTTATGCCAAGTACATCAGGATGCATAGATTCCCTGGAAACGCCAGGTAATCAGCACAGGGTATCTAAAAATAATAACGATATAAATTTATATTTATTTTTCCTTTCACTTATTCAACTAAATGCAAAAACACATTATTTATTTAGGTGTAGCAGCGCACGCCGAGTATTAGCTAGTAGATAATAAATTCTCTTCAAATAATATATGTTTTCCTTTCTGCTATGTTCCTGATGCTAAAATAAATAAAATAATATTGAGTGTTATTTCAGAAAATTGCAGTCCTATAAAAAGGCAAATAAAGGAATAAAAATGAATAGAAACACAAAAATACCATTTCTCAATGAAAGATAAATTATATTTGAAAAGAAAAATTTTCGCCTAGACTCTTCAAATATAATTTATCTTTCATTGCGAAATGTTAAATCAATAATAAAAACATCATTAGAAGCCTTACTAGCTTTATAAAGTAATGTTAAATTCTCAATAAATGTCTTCTTAACTAAGAAGCCGCCATTTGCAAAGATAGAAGCAATGGTTTCAAAAGCATTTGGCAAGAGGGAATTACAACGTATATAAGAGAAAAATTTGCATCTATATCGTAACTCGCCTCGGTAGCTCAGTTGGTAGAGCATTTGGCCCGGCAAGCCAAAGGTCCCTGGTTTGAGTCTCGGTCTAGGCGAAAAATTTTTCTCTTCAAATACAAAAATACCAATTAAAATAAAGATTTGTTTAGTGAAGGCTGAATTATTCATGTCTACTATTTAGGATAGAGCACAAATTAATGAATCCTTTTTCAAAGTTAAAATTGGGAAACACATTATGAGGTTCTTAATTAATAAATTAATGAGTCATTTTAGCATCTTACCTCATATTTCATGTTTTATCAAACACGGTAACTATAGTTTTCAAATGATCTTGTCATTCATTTTCAACCGCCATTATGACTACCGGATATTCATTGGAATCTCCCTCTATAACGTTGCCATCTGGTGTTGATTTGACGAACTTCGAGATATCGTTGCCATCTGGTATTGATTTGATGAACTTTGAGATGAGGTCACGTTCATCCGGAATGTCGAAATTCATAGATTTAAATTTGTTCTTCTGTATAAATATTTTCTCCCAAACTGTCAAATCCAAAGGTTTTTCCAAATGTTTTAGAAGTTTAGCTTCTTTTTCAATTCTATGACCTTCCAACAAACTATGTGCTGCAATAGCTGATTTTTCAATTTTACCATTTTTAATATTTCTAAAGTGTTCCTTTGTGCGAGTGTCCAAATTTCTTTTTGTTTTTCCTATGTATACTTTATTGCAATCTCGACAATCAATTTGATAAATTCCAGATTTTTTACTATCTGGGGTGTTCATTTTCTTATTGGTTATTAATAAGTTACCAAGGCTAAATTTATAAAAAAAAAGATTAAAAGAATACACTACCCTGCAATCTGATTCAAAGAAAGGAAAACAATTTAAGAAAATCACTTATCATCCTGGAATACATAACAAATTTCAAAAAATTTTCAAGAAATTCAATATTACATTGGCACCGATAAATAAATTTAGCCTTGGTAACTTATTAATAACCAATAAGAAAATGAACACCCCAGATAGTAAAAAATCTGGAATTTATCAAATTGATTGTCGAGATTGCAATAAAGTATACATAGGAAAAACAAAAAGAAATTTGGACACTCGCACAAAGGAACACTTTAGAAATATTAAAAATGGTGAAATTGAAAAATCAGCTATTGCAGCACATAGTTTGTTGGAAGGTCATAGAATTGAAAAAGAAGCTAAACTTCTAAAACATTTGGAAAAACCTTTGGATTTGACAGTTTGGGAGAAAATATTTATACAGAAGAACAATTTAAATCTATGAATTTCGACATTCCGGATGAACGTGACCTCATCTCGAAGTTCATCAAATCAATACCAGATGGCAACGATATCTCAAAGTTTGTCAAATCAACACCAGATGGCAACGTTATAGAGGGAGATTCCAATGAATATCCGGTAGTCATAATGGCGGTTGAAAATGAATGACAAGATCATTTGAAAACTATAGTTACCGTGTTTGATAAAACATGAAATATGAGGTAAGATGTTAAAATGACTCATTAATTTATTAATGAATCCTTCTTCATTACGTGTATCCAGCCATAGCTGATGACATGAGTCCTTTGTATACTTATGCTACAAGTTGCAATGGGGCTGTATTTGAACATGTAGCTTATGTGGGCATTCAAGGTGAGTGTCCACGAGATTAAAACAAAGAGATATAGGAAAGACAGAAATGAACCCTTCGAACTCGAATACTCTAATACCGTCAGGGTCGAAGAAAACAAGAGGTCAGGCAAAGGAGACTGGATAGGAAAGTAAAAAGAGGGATCTGGTACTAGAAAAGGAAGAAATGTCAGATGGTTAAAGATAAAAGTAAGGTAAATTAACGAGTCTTTTTAACATCTTACCTCATATTTTATGTTTCTTTAAACATGGGAACTAGTTTATGCCATAATGTCGGTTGAAAATGAGAGAGATCCTTCTCTTGAAAATTAGTTCCCATGTTTAAAGAAACATAAAATATGAGGTAAGATGTTAAAAATGACTCATTAATTTACGAATTAAGAACCTCATAATGTTATTTCCCATATTTAACACATTGGTGACGGGCCACGGAGATCTCCGTGTTTAAATGGCCAGCGCAGGATGACGGTTCACGGAGATTTCCGTATTTACGTTTTCTATGGTTTTCCAGCCTCTTCGCTTTTGAAGGAGCAAGCAATTTTGTTTTTTTCTCATTGTGAAATAAACTTTAGTTGTTTTTGTACCCCTCTCTTCTCTTTTATGAAATTGCCAACTTTACAGAAAGAGTTGTTTACAATTTTAAGACAGATGGCTGGTGAAATATGGAATTTTAGTGCCGATAGTTAGGCGATTACGGGATACGTATGTAACCTGTAAATATATGTTGCAGAGGGCAAAAATTAGAAGAAACACTATTTTGCGTTCTAGAGCCGAATTTATATCTGTGGCATCATATCTACCAGGATAATTATTATAACAGTGTGGCTATAGCTGAAAATTTGCTCGCAAGAAAGACGATAGTTTGTGGAACAATAAGGATTAACAGAGGGCTTCCAAAATCATTTGTGGAAGCAGGAAATAAACTCAAACCAGGAGAATGTGTATTTTGTAGTAAGGGGACCTTTTGCTACAAACATCGAAAGATAAAAGAGACGTAAGAATGGTTAGCACATTGCATCTGGCAACACGAGAGTGGGAGGGGTAAAGTTATAAAAATGCCCTATTGAATACTTCACAAGTATGTGAAGGGTGTAGACAGGGCTGACCAGTACCTATCATATTACTCCATCCTTAGGAAAACAGTGAAATGAAGCAAGAAAGTTGTATTGTGGCTTCTGGATTATGCACTCTTTAATGCTTTTGGGTCTATAAATTTCAAAATCCTAACAATAATATGTCAAACAGAAGTTTTTTGCTTGAAACAGTCTCTTGTTTGGCAGTCGTGAAATTAGGAACATATGACAGGGAAGAGGAGGAAAGACAGAGTGAAAAGGACACCATGTCAAGACCCACCAAGAAGGCTGAGACATGGAAAACATAAATTAACACCAAAAAAAAAAAAAACCTTCCCAAACCTTGCGACGTTGTAGTGAACACAAGAAAAGAAACTGGCTACATAATATTATGCTCTTTTGCCCTGTGCCTTTACATAAAGGGAAATGTTTCTAACGCTATCAAACCCTCAATTTCTACTAGAAGGTCTGGTGAGAACACTAATAAAGATTTACTTATGCATTATTGTTATTGACTGTAAATATATTGATGTAAAAATCACACTGTGCTAGCGCGGTTTAAAATTTAAAAGTCCACGCTACTGACAGAAATGTCCGGTCTAGCAGCGGTGGGTGGAACGCACAGCTGTCGGTCATCAACGTGTTAACTATGAATAAAAGAAGGGAGCAAAACACAAGTAAGACAAATAAGTGGAAGTTGTACCGATACTAGGTCTAGGCATTGCTACCAATATCTAATATACAAAGGAGAATTTACCATACTGTATCTAATTACAAAATTGGCCTAAAATATAAAAGAGTAACAATAATCTGAAGTATACCGAGTTTATATTCAAAATTATCAGGGAACCATTTGTAGTACAATGAAAATATAAATAACTTGATAATTAGAACAGTATACGATTTTTATATAAAGTTTAATAAATTACCAACGTCTTAAGAGTCATTAGTCAGTAAAAGCCCGGCATAACTCATGGTTTTTTCCTGGGCACTGTTGCTGAACACAATAGGGAAAGGAATTCAAATTGTCTCTTTGTAATACAAAATACATGGCCAAGGTACTGTCAACTAGACATAATCCCCAAACTAGCAAATTACACTTTCACAATAAGATACAAAAATACATGTTTTCCAGTCTTAATGAGCATGGGATGCTCTCCAAAACCAATTAAGATAGAAAGATATTAGCACTACAGGGGACGTCTTTGTTGGAGACATAGTACACTCTCACTTAGTAAATTGTTAAAGGAAAAAGATATAAAATTATTTTTGGCAACCTAAGAAAAAACGTATAGAGGGTTTGGACATCCTTTAGAAATGGAAAATGGGGGTAAACCAGCATCTCTGGAAATATGACATATATGGAAGAGGGGAACCAACCACAAAACCTGTAACATTTGGTAATTTGTAAAGAGGCCCAAAGCATATATGTGGGCGGGGTCATAAAATACCTAATGAACTAAATAAATTATTCGCGAAGAGTATCGCACAACATTTACTTATTGGCCTGCAGTCTAATAGGGCGCACACTTACTTGTTGGCCCGCAGTCCAATAGGGTTCATACAACTTGTTGGCCCACCGTCGAGCAGGGCACATTTCTCGCAACTCTAATAAAACATTAATCTCAGTTTATTTAAATTTCGTCAAAGTCAGGATCATCTCCTACATTGTGCTTTGGGACTCAAGAAGGTAGTTGGAGCACCTACTAGTGTATAAATCTACGAAAATAAATTACTCCATTTTGTTAACTCCACGGCAGCCTCCAGTGATTTACCTAATTATTTGTATCACTTTAATCTTCCTCACGTGAAACTTTGATGAGAATCCAGCTCTTACCGAACCCTGAACCTGAGCAGTCCAGAGCATCAAACCGTCCAGGTATCCATATCCCTCGGACACCAAACCTAATCAACCTGAGCTAAAAATCTCGTCCCAAGTAATGTTTTGCTCAGCTTGGGCACCTTTGGTCGTCATCCACATATCCCCTAGATGGGGACCCCTGAGGAGATACATTAATGAATAGACTATGTTTAATTATGTAAGGTTAGATACCTCGTACATAAGCTACTAACCTGATGTCCATCATCCTGATAAAAATGTTGCACATTTTCTATGATCTTCTCGTCACTTAGGTCTTCAAAAGGTTGTTCTCGTGCAAAAGTTAGAATTTCCCACAGTGTTACTGCAAATGACCATACATCACTCTTCGTACTGAATTTCCCCTGTAATGAGAAAATGTAAGAAATCAAGATTAACATTTAAGAAATTAATAATCTAAGAACTGTCATTGTACCCAAGAGGTGATTTTGTTTCATTTTCCCATTAGGCACTAGGATAAATTCCTTATGCATTTCCTTGTTGACAATTTTTCTGAGGATTATCATTTTTGTTTTTGTCTTCTATGGATATTATTTGTCACAGATTACAAGCAATAGTCCTGTACATTTTTTATGTAAAGTAGAAATTTAAGTAAAGTAAAGTATTCCCACTACAGGCCTCAGGAGGTCCTTGGGGTAGTGGGAGGTTAAGGCTCCCACTTTTTCTGGACAATCGGCACTTGATGTCAGCCGGGTTGTCAGCCCTGCGTGACGGCCGCCTTTACCCCAGAACAAGTGTCTGGTACTCATTTTCGTTAGAGGCTGAGTTGACCCCAGGGCCATGGTGCCGCTAGAAGGTTTGGGTCAGTTTAAAAATCCTGACCCCACCGGGACTTGAACCCTCGACCTTCCGGCTTGTAGCGCAGTGCCTTAACCACTATGCTACGGCGTGCCCCAAGTAGAAATTTAATTTATTAAAAAAAGTATTGTCTTAATTTCAACTTTTGGAATAAATATTTTTAGATCATCATTAAATAAAGTAAAATGAATAATCAAAAGTTGCAGAATGCAAACAGGACCTTTACCCTTAATTACTAGCACGGGATAATTTTTTTCCGTTAGGTTGAAAGACGCTACAATTTAGTGACATTTACATTTATGAGATTCCCTGGAACTCACCTATTCTCAAATGGAATCGTCCAGCACATGTTTTAATTGTATTTATTTTCTTAGAATAGAGCGAATGATTTCATTATCAAGTGCTCGACATTAGATACCAACCATTTTCTTAGAATAGCTAATGATGCTTCTTCTTCTTCTTCTTCTTAAACTTAATTTGTAGGATTTTCATCCTGTTTATTTCCAAAATCACTCCTCGGAGGAAGACATACTGGATGTATATTCACTGTCTATCCATCTCTTGGCAGGTCTTCCTCTTATTCTTCTCCCGTCCATTGGTCTATCTTCTTTAGCTCTTTTTGCAAGCCGGTTTTCTTCCATTCTTTCTATATGACCCTTCCAATATTTTCGTCTATCTAATGATGCAATTATATTTATTTTATGTCATTGTTGCAGCCTGCGGAAATTTTTTACCCTGCGCGTGCCTAGCATCTGTAGAGAGTTATTTTCTATTCTCGTGCTTACAATTTGAAGTCTAAGAGTAAATACGAGTAGATAGAGGAAAATATTGACAGAAGATGAAATTATAGAACTGTTGGAAGCATCTGATGATGCTATTGTTGCCAGATTTTCTTCTTCATCAGACGAAGACTATGTAGAAGATCATGATTGTAACTCTATACAGAGCGCTGAAAGCGCTGGCCACTGACGATTTTTTTACTTCTTGTTGAATGTTGGCAGCATCAATGCACATATAATTATACAAGAAAATGTGGGAAGAAAGATTGCTCACCGCGACTTCCTAAAATACCTTGGTCGGAGTCTACTGGACAACTATCTGAAGAAAAGGGCAACCATAAACAGTTAGTTTGCCAAAACCTATTCAGGTCAAAATAAGACATCTCACAGGACCTGTGGAGGAAGCTGAACCACTGATCATCAGAAAAGGAGGGAGGTGCCACTTCTGTCCCAGGGTCAAAAATCAGAAGACAATAAAGTGTTACGGCAAGCTGATCTGCAAATAATGAATTTTCTAAAAGTAAAAGAAGAAAATGTAAAATTTAGAAAATTCACATATCATCCATTAAAACACCACAAGTTTCAAAAATTTTTTAAAGATTTCAACATAAGGTTAGCACCCAAAAATGACTACAGCATCAGTAGACTGATTAGACCTAATAAGAATGAGAAAATTAAAGAAGAAAACAAATCAGGGATTTATCAAATTAAATGTGAAGAATGTGAGAAATTCTACATAGGAAAAACTAAAAGAAACTTGAAAACTAGAGTGAAAGAATATCTCAGGAATGTCAAGAAAGGGGAAGTAGAAAAATCTGCAGTGGCTGCCCATGCATGGTATGAAAAACATCTTATCGAGAAAGAAGCTAAATTATTAAAACAAATAGAAAAACCAAAAGAACTTACTGTTTGGGAAAAGATCTACATTCACAAGAGCAAAAATTGATGAACTTTGAAATTCCTGGTGAGAATGACCTGGTTTTGAGGTTTTTCAGTCAGCCAATGGAAGGAGCGAAGGACAGCTCTTCAAGACAACAGAACAATGGTCGTGACGATAATAAGGATGGAACAGAAACTATGTTCCAAAACTAGTTTATAGTCAAATAAGAAGAACAATATGAGGTGAGTGATAAAAAATTCTACCTTAACTTTATAAAAGTATACTTATTTACTCACTGGCACTATCGAACCCGTAGGTTCATGACCACGCGGACATAAGTTCTCCATACATCCCTATCCAGAGCTAATGCTTTCCAATCATTCTCTGTATAATCTACTTCCCTCAAATCATAGTTAATGTTATTCTCCCACCTCATTCTTGGTCTACCAACTGGGCGTTTTCCCTCTGGCTTTCCTACAAGAAGCTTCCATTCAAGTCTTTCATTCCCCATACGTGCAACATGTCCTGCCCATCGCAGTCTACGAGACTTAACTGTTCTTATTATATCTGGCTTCCTATAAAGACCATGTAGTTCATTGTTATGTAGTCTTCTCCATTCACCTGTCTGTTCATCTGTCTTTGGTCCAAAATTTTTCCTAAGTACTTTATTCTCAAATACTTGTAATCTCCTTTCCTCCCTTAAAGTAAGAGTCCATGTTTCACACCCATATAATATAACTGGTAGAATAATAGTTTTATATATATTCAGTTTAACGTTTTTTGAAAGGAGTTGGGACATCAAGAGTCTCTGCAATGCATAAAGTATAACTTACCAAAAGAACACTTTCCCAAGCCATCCATCTTATAGGTAGAAGACCTCTGCCTGGCATGCAGTAATAATCTGCAGAATATACACTACGGTGCATACCAAAGTCTGACACTTTGATATTGTAGCCTTTTCCAACCAAACAATTTCTGAAATTAAATTTATTATCACTTATAAATGAATAAAAAATATCCAGACTGAAAAAGGTGCAAACCAATATTAATACCAATACCTCATTAAGGGTCGAATCTTTGAACGCATTAGACCGTAAAAGGCATTCTCGGCTGAGAAAGTTTTATCCTAATACGATTTTGCTTACTCAAAAATCAATTAATGCGATAATAATTCGTAAGCTACCTGACGAGGTAACTTAAGATCATTGCTTAAGATAGAAACTTATCGTGAGAATCCCGAAGGGAAAAGATGGGAACCGATGGTAACCGATGTAGTTTGAAACCTTGCCGCTTTATCCAAGATGTTGGACCTTGAATACTTCAATCATGTTTTCGGCATACGCGGAGAAGAGGAATTTAATAGAGTCTACCAAAGAATTCAACTGGAAGAACAGGAGAACCGGCATAATATTGTGCGACGCAGACGTCGTTGTATACGGTATTATTTGCGGGATGCAAGCGTAAATGCATTCCTCTATAGCGGACGAAAATAACGGAAGTGGTTTTATCGCTGAGAATTCTGGGTAATTTCTTGCCAATATTACGAAAACGACAACTTTCATGCATGACCAGTTTGTGGGTAGCTAATTCGATCTTTGCACTTGCTCACGGTGAGTCAGCTCACCAGTGATTGGAAGTAATTTGAGTAGAGACTAATGTATTTGCATGCGAACCTAAAAGGTTTCCACAAAGAAAAGTACACACTTTTTTTGTTTCTTTAGTGAATTTAATATTGTCTATTTCTGTTACACAGTTTATCATAAAGCTAGGAGTGGGTTTCTGCACCTAACAATTTTTCTAGGAATATGCTTTTAATATCTGAGAGTTGTTTTTTAAGTTCCCATATATTACTATTATATAATGATATAAGACCACTGCTTTTAATTCTCTTACAAATAAAACTAAATAGAAGAAAAACGTTTGAAATGGTATGGGCACCTCATAAGAATGGAAGAAGAGAGAATTTCAAAGAAGATCCTTAATTGGAAAGTTAGTGGAAGAAATGTAAGAGGCAGGCCTAGAGAACAATGGATGGATGGAGTGAAGAGAAGTATTAGAAGCTAGAGATTTGAGGGAAGAAGATGCTTAAGACAGGAACCTCTGGCGAGAAATCACTTTGGGTTAAATGAGAAACACTGTATTGTGGAATATTCCTAAAAAAAAAAATATGTTCTCAAATTTTCCTCCCTAAAGAATTCTGTCAGTCTTGACCAGGATTGAAGCTGCAACCATAGGGAGACATGACAGATGTACGAGGGTCATACTGAAAGTTGTGAGCAACCCATTGTTAAAATTCAAATTTCAACAATGTAACAAAAACAACTACAGGATCGTAATCTACAGACTTTATACCACAACATTGCCGTTTTGTGGCGTCATAGCTTCTATCATGTGACCACACGCAGTGTTTCCAAAATGGCAGACATCAATGTTTCGTTTCGAAAGCGCGCTGTCATTGAATTCCTTGTTAAAGAGCAACAATCTGCTGTTGATATTCACCAAAGACTTCAATGTGCTTACGGAGATGCCTGCATGGGTGCCAGCAGTGTTAGGAGATGGGTGAAACATTTTAAAGATGGGAACACGAGTATCAAAGATGAGCCTCGTAGCGGTCGCCACGCTCTGCCTCCATGGATTGCAACAAGGAAAGAGTTGATGCGCTCAATAGAGACGACAGGCATATATCACAGTGAATGAAATCGCTACAAAACTTGCAGTAGGACACAGTGCAGTGCAAGAAATGATTCACAGCTTAGGTTACCGAAAAGTTAGTGCCCGTTGGGTTCCACATTTATTGAGTGAAGACCACAAACTTCAGAGAAGAACCATCACCCATAACCTTCTTCAGAGATTTCGAAATGAAGGTGATGATTTTTTGACGAGTATTGTGACAGGTGACGAAAGCTAGTTTCATCGCTACGAGCCTGAAACAAAACGCCAGAGTATGGAATGGCACCACTTGAATTCGCCATCAAAGAAAAAAGCGAAGACAGTGCAATCTGTTGGGAAAGTTATGGGCAGCGTCTTCTGGGATGCGCAAGGTTGCATTCTGGTTGAATTTCTTGAACCTGGACAAACCATAAATGCTGCCCGCTATATCCAGACACTTGTGAAGCTCCGTCGTGCATTGCACGACAAATGCCCTGGAAGGAAGATCATTCTGCAACACGATAACGCGCGTCCTCACACTGCTCGTGCCACTGTGGAGAAGATCAGGACATTTGGGTGAGAAACTCTTCCACATCCTCCCTATAGTCCCGATTTGGCACCCTCCGACTACCATCTTTTCGGTTCTGTGAAGGAGCAGATGAGAGGCCAACGCTACGAGACACTGAAGGATATTCGGAAAGCAGTGCATCAGTGTCTTTGAGCAGCTGGAACATACTTCTATCATAAGGGAATTTTCAAGCTTGTAGAACGCTGGACAAAATGTGTGCAAAGAAATGGAGACTATTTTGAAAAGTAGCACAAAGGTCTGTAGATTAACATGGTGTACTTGGTTTGTCTAAAATAAATATTATGATTGTTTAAAAAAATGTTGCTCATGACTTTCAGTATGACCCTCGTAGTATATAAGACCACCAAGGTATTTTGATATTTTATTAAATATTAGCATAATGAATTCTAGGCAAGTAATTTTTTTTGCATTAGTTTATTTACAGTCTGATCATCTTACCTCAATATTAATGTTGATTCTTTCTCAAGAACAAATCAACATTAATATTGAGGTAAGATGGTCAGACTGTAAATAAACTAATTAAAATAACCTCAAAATATCACTTCCTAAAATTAAATATTAACATTTTTTTGCAATTTATTGTGCTTAACAAATTATTCTAAAGCATCACTTAATTTACTCCAAATATAAATGCTAATAATTAAACTTATTATAAATTTATAATATAAATTATTAATATTGTTATGAATCGCATAACGACATTTGAATTGCATGGGCTGAGCGAGAATGTGTGAGTTAGGGGGTCTGCACAAACCGACCGAAGTGTCTGGAGTGTCTTCCCAGATAGTTCTACCAGTGTCTCTGAGCCCTTTCAGCAAAGATCCTTGGCCAGAGGCTTCTTGGCTTCAAAATATCTTGAAGCAATTTTTAGAAGTTTCTTCACACCTATAAAAGGGACCGGAGGTGAGACCTCAGACAGTTTTGCATTGGACAGTGTTAAGTGAACGAGAAAATATAGTGAATAAATCCATCGGTGACTGTGAAATTAATTGTGACTGTGATAAACATTACAAGAAGTTTAATTGTGAATAAAAGTTTACTGATAATTGTGGAAAGAAATAAAGTGTTAAGTGAAATTTTAAACAAATTCAGTGTGATTCATTTATGCCAAAATAATGCAAAAGAAAAATCCTGCCATACTTGTGACAATATCAACAACTATAATTGAATTATTACAATAATCTCTTTCGTGAATTATTTTGTGATTAAAATCCAATATTCTACTCTTTCATTTCACTTTCATGCAATTCAGATAATTGAGTTGAAAATGTAAGAATTTTTAACATTGTTGGTTTAAATGAGCATTTTTATCAAATATTACAGAGAGGAAAATACACACAAAAATTGGCGCACCTGCAATATATTTAGATTTAGATTTTAGACTTATTTATTTAGGGCCAGTTTCACCAACACAGGTAATCGTGTTACCGGTGAATTAAACGGCGCGTTTCCCAGTTTCACTACAATCTGCGTTTCACCAACAACAGTAACTTTTGACCGGGAGTTATTTCGTCGTATTTCGTTAGTAAACAGTACCGCACGATTTTGGTCGGTAGAATCGAAGGGTGATTATAACGGAGGGTGATTTCTATATCAACATGGCGCGTGAAAGACTAGAAAATTTAATCTTCGAACGTGAAGAGGAGTATGATCCATATTTTGAAGATGAATTGGACAGAAGGCGCCCTAGATGGATTAAAGAACGTTCTGAATACTTTGAAAATTACGACGACCTGGATTTTGTGACTCATTTTAGACTGTCGAAACCATCTGCTCTATCAGTACTTGATATGATAGAGAATCAACTAGAATTTCCAACAGACAGGTAAGTTTAATGTAATATTGAAATTGTCTCCGTGTATTGTATAATTCCACTTCATGCAGTGGAAAACGAAGTATACCATAGGTTCATAAATGTCACAATATTTTAATGTAGTAAGCAAATTGGTATAAAATGATGAATGTTTAGGAAGTGTGTTGTAACCTATGATTTTTTAACACCATATTTAACTATATACAATTTTATTCACATATTTAAAAGGCATTTTGGATATTCTGAATACATGATGTGAGAACTACTTTGAAAATTCTTGGGATATTAACATCCATTTCAAATAGACAGGAACGTTTAATTTATTATTGAAATTAGCTTTATCCGTGTATAATACAACCACTGTACACAATTAAATATGATACAGACCCCTAATTTATATATACACACGTACCAAGGCCCTACATACACATTTTAAATGAAGGTAGCCGATTGACACAAAATAAAATGAGGTTATGTAATATACTGTTAGCTTGTTATAAGTTTTCTGAAACATATATTTAATTACAGTCAAATATTTTAGAGATTGTTTATTTTTCTTCCTTTTTCAGTATTTGGGGTTTTAAATGTGTGAGTATATGTTCATTAAAATTGCTTTTCAAGTAGTTCAATTATTCCATGTAGGCCTACAATACATGCAACTAATAATGAGTGAATCTATGCTAGAAATTTACTAATAACATACACAACACAAAAAGAATAAAAATAAGGTTAGGGTGAGTTTCCTAGTTAACTATTATTAGTTGAAGCTAAACTATATTTGTACTTGGGGTTTTTGTTAAGAATAACATATGAATTATTCAGAATGGTACCCAACATTTATTACTATTTATTTTTATTAACATTTTGTAGTACCAGATGTTATAGCAATTTGAGCAATATGCTGCACAATAATCTGCCTATCCATCTAGTATCAAATAAGATCTGACATTTTTCTCAAAACATGTTCCAGAACAGAATAATTATATATATATATACCACAGTAAGCCTAGTTTTATCCTTATTTGCTATTATCATTATAATTGTGTATTTTAGTTTTCCTATAAATAATTATTTCTGTCGAGTCTTAATACTGTGAACTGTACTAAAAAGTAACTTGAAATATCAATTGCAGAATATAACATTTGAAAAAGAATTGTGATGAAATTTATTTGGATTGTAGCTTTACCATGAAAACAATTTGAAATTTTGGCAGTTCAGTAGAATTATAGGAATTAAACTTAAAATAAAAAATGCTCGCTCTAACCTCTAACTATTCCACTGGGTGGAATTACTCAACTTGCATGAGTTTGGCAGCATGAGATGTAATCAAAGTTAATCAAGAACTATCAAACACTTGGAAACGTGTGGCACATTGTAATAGGTGACAGATGTGTGCTACACTTTTATATGATTTTAACATGTGCAGAATAATATAAAACGTTCAGGCTACAGAATGACTAAGCATCATTCCCGCATAACATAAATGATTGATGTACTATGTTGATTGCATAGCCTAAAATTTAATTATTGATAAAATAACAATTTCTGCTGTATACATTATGTTGGCTATTATGCTATACAAGTGCAACCATTTTATGTTTCTTTTTTTTTTTTTTTCAGAAATCAGGCAGTTTCACCTATTAATCAGCTGCTTCTAGCTTTGCGCTACTATGCAACTGGCAGCGATCAATTAAGTGTTGCTGATTATACAGGAGTCAGCAAATCAACAGCCTCAAGAATCGTCCACCGAGTCAGTTGTGCGATAGCAAATTTGCGACATCAATTTATAAGATTACCGCAGACAGCAAATTTGATTTTAGAAAACCAATTGAGTTTCTATCGAGTAGCTAGATTTCCAAAGGCTATAGGTGCAATGGACTGCACACATATAAGAATAAGATCTCCTGGGGGTGATGATGCAGAACGATTCAGGAATCGGAAAGGGTATTTCTCTTTAAATGTCCAGGCCATTTGCAATGCTAATATGGAATTCTGTGACATTGTTGCTAGATGGCCTGGAAGCAGCCATGACAGCACAATATTTAATAATTGTGTTCAAAGAGCAAGATTTGAAGAGGGCTTATATGGAGATTCAGTTCTGCTCGTTGATGCAGGATATCCATGTAGGTCATATTTGATGCCTCCATTAGTTGCCCCTGCTTCGTTAGCAGAGAATCTTTACAATGAATCTCAGATCAGAACGAGAAATGTTGTTGAGAGACTCTTCGGTTCTTGGAAGCGACGCTTTCCAGTACTTGCTGTTGGGATAAATGTAAAATTGGATAATGCATTTCCTATCATAGTGGCCACTGCTGTTCTGCATAACATTTTAAGACGTGCTGGTGAGGAATTGCCTCAGGATGACCCTAACTTGAATTTAGTTGCTCCTTGGAATGCATTATTGGAGGAAGGGAATGTAAATCCCCAGGTTAATAATGATTTTTATGGAGTCAATGCTGCTGTAAGGCAGAGGCTCATTAATCAATATTTTCATAGCCTCATAGAGTAGATATGGTAATCATTTATTAATAAAGTGGGTCTGTTGATCTTGCCTCATAAATTGTTGTGTATTTTGGACATGTTTCAATATTTTTGCATATTATCTTCAACTTGGTACTGTGCAAGCATAATGAAACATCTCATGAGGTAAGATGAACTGACTCACCTTATTTATAAGAAGAACCTGGTAACATTACTTCATATTGTAATTTATTAATATCACTTTTCATTTGGTTTACTTTAATAAGGGGCAGTTTCACTAAAGGGAATTAATTTATATTAAATTTGGTTCAAATTAATCTCAAAATTTTATTTGTGTCATATTATAATCTTTCATTTTCCATGCCGTAGCCAAGTGGTTAAGGTAAAAGAGGCCTTGGTGCAGAGCTATGGGACTTGGACTGGTTTGGATCTCCATGGGGGGAAGATATTTTCTCAATGGAATTTCAGCCAGTACGGGATAGGTGTCCATTCCACATCTAGAGGAATTTGGGTACTGCAATAAGTAGCAGTTCCAGGTTGAGAAAAGCAGCTGTAACGGCTGGGGGACCTGACATGCTGACATGTCACTCCTACACTGGCCTGTCATTAACACATGTGGATGTTAAGCCAGCAGCTGGCTATAACCCAAGGGCATTCTACGCTCGTCATGCAACAAAGTTTTCTTTTTTTTTTTGCAATTTGTGTTTTTTTTATTAGTAGTTCCTAAGGAAAGATTGTGTAATTTTAAATTAAACATACAAAATAAAATGTAACATTGGAAGAGTGGTTCTGAGACATGAGAGTACAAAGTATAAAAACTGTAAGATATCAACCTGCAGAAAATTGTAATCGAGAACAAAATTTATGATATTCCAATAGTCATGTATTATAAAACAATGAATTACTTCCAAAATCTTGCACATTATGCTTAAATGTAAATAATGAGGCAATAAAGTGAGTTGGTTACGGACGTCATTTTTTTTAAATTTGAGGAATTGCCGTTCCAACAGTATGTCATATTTCCTGTAATAACAATATTATCACAAAATGAAATCAAATTTACAACTGCATTTCTGATATACAATATATATCAGGAAGTTTAACAATGTATTTGTATTGTTTCTTTCGTGGCATGAATGGCATGAATACGTCATTCACTTGTCATTTTCACAACAAACGAAAACTGCATTTCAGAATTCGAACATAAAAGTTGAACAACAATGGTTCAAATGATTAGTATGGGGTGTGATTACCCCTGACAGCTACACAAGACTCACATCGACGTGGCATGCTAGTGATGAGGTTGTTCAGGAGTTCGATGCTCAGCAAATTCCACTCCTCATGAAGAGCAATGTGAAGGTCTTGAAGTGTCCTCGGAGGAGGCTGACGAGATGCAATTTGTCTCCCTAAGGCATCCCATGCATTGCTCTATAGGATTCATATCCGGAGACCTCGCTGGCCACTCCATACGCTGGATATCTTCCTCCTGAAGAAACTCATCCACCAGTTGTGACCTGTGAGGTCGGGCATTGTCATCCATGAATATGAATTCTGGACCCACAGCTCCCCTGAAAAGTCTTACATGAGGTTCCAGGATCTCTTCTCTATACCGCTGAGCATTAACAGTGCCACCTGCGAAGATGTGAAGCTCTGTGCGTGCATTCATCATTATACCTCCCCATACCAGGAGACCACCGCCACCAAATGGATGTCTTTCCACGATGTTCATGGGGTTGTAACGAGTTCCTTGCTCCCTCCAGATAGTCACGCGATGCGAATCACAGTTCAAGCTGAATCTGGACTCGTCTGTAAATAGCACGCTGCTCCACTGATTTAGAGTCCAGTCGCGATGTTCCTGACTCCACCGTAAACGTGCTCTCTTGTTATCAAGGGTGAGTGGGACGCACACTACAGGCCGCCTAGCATACAGACCAGCAGCTCTGAGTCTTCTATAGACAGTTTGTCTGGATACTCTGATACCTGAGGCGGGCACAAGTTCTGAACTCAGTTGTCTGGCAGACATTGTTCGGTTTCTTCTTGCAGTTAACGCAAGATATCAATCCTGCTGAGGATTTGTAACTCTTGGAAGACCTCCCACTGGTCTTCGCCTAACGTCTCCGGTCTCTTGGAACGTCGCCATAACCTAGATATAACATTTTGTGGCACATTAAGTGCTATGGAGACCTCAGTTTGTGTCTGTCCGTTTCTAGCCGCCCAATAATTCTACCCCGAAGCAGAGGGTCCAGATGTTGTCTTTGTGCCATTTTACTGCAATCTGTTCTTACACTACATCTGATTATATCATAACTCTCTTTAAAAATGAAGATTTATGGAACAGGGCTTAACTGCAACAATGCAATTTTCATTTATAATTGCTATTAATTTTTTCATTGTTGAAGAGATATTATAATTTAGTATGTAAACTAAACTAAATGTACTGAGAAAACGTTTTGATAAATAATTTTACTCCTTGCTCCTCTTTAAGCATTTTGATTTTCCGTTTTTACAAATTATCCTAAACTTTTGGACACCAGTGTAAATGTTCCTGAGTCTTATAGTTTTTGCAGTTTGTTGTATCTGATAGAAACTATAAGATATTTGAAGCAGTAAATAATAAGAGTTTATTTATATGAATTATTGTATAATTTTGAAAAATATTAAATAAAATATAATTTCAAAATAATTACTTCTATGTGTTACCCACTAGTGTTTTCAAGTCATTTTCAAACATATTCCTGTATTTAATGTTTTATTTTAGGAAGTAATATTTTGAGGTTCTTTTAATTAAATTATTTGGAGTCTGTTCATCTTAACTCAATATTAATGTTGATTTGTTCTTGAACATGTTTCGATTATAGCATATCAATGATTATGATATAAGCGAAACATGTTCAAGATAATCAACATTAATATTGACTCCAAATAATTTAATTAATATTCCTGTATGTTACGTTGGAGACTATCTTTTCTTGAGGAAATGCAGTGATGGAATTGAAGACTATAGGGAAAAAGAGAGGTAAGTCAGTAAATGTGATAAAAAAAATCAGTTAAGGGCACATTCATATAGCTTGAGCAGTGAATTTTATATGGGCTAAATTATGGAGCAAAAGTAAGGCTAGTCACTGAGATTTTTTTTTTTTTGCAAATGCCCCAGGTTGCCCTTCGACATTCCTGGTGTTCCCTCCTGGCATGGCGTACTTGTAACCCACTTCTGAGGGTGGGGCGCCTGGAAGACAGGGTTACATTGCCCCGATGATATGATGGATGATGATAGTGGTGCACCAGGAGAGTCCCTAATCCCAAGCTTAATCTAAGATGAATATGAATACAATGATTTCGGGGACCGTTTGGGTCTTACAGGTGAGGAAAAACCCAGAAAAACTGTCCCGACCGGGGATCGAACCCAAGGCCCATTTGATAGTGAAAAAAAAAGGTAAGTCTATAGTGAACAGGGGAAAAGGAAAGCAAGTCATTTTAATCTAACTGTTGCAGTGCAGGTGTAGAGTAATAGAACTGGATTTATTCAATATTGGTCTTATTTGGGAGGAGAATTACATGTACACTATTTTTTCATTGTATTGCTTCATATGTTGTTTTACTAGTAATATTGTGCGAGAAAAGTGAAAACTGGAATCACATACATTCAAAATGAATGAGTATGATCAATAACTGTGTATCTTATGAAAGCTGTAAGAAGAGAAAGAGTTTTTGGCAGGATGAAAGATACTAACAAAAAATTTAGAGCTCAGATTCATGAAACTGGAGACTCCTGTAATTGTAGGTTAAAATATTTAAAACGTATTGATGTAAATCAGCAAAATAAATGAATCAACAAATTCAAAATTTACAATGTTAGAGGCACAATCTTTATATATATTAAAATTAATGTTGGGGAAGTAAACATTATGAGCTTATATCATTAATAGTGAGTGGAGAACATATTTTTAATAACTCACGTCATACAATTTCAAATTTATTTGATTTAAGTCCATTGGTTTCGAATTAATTTTTCATTCATCTTCAGTTTATTTCATGACACCAACTGTTGAAATTCTATGTTTGTTGATTTCACCATGGTTACCTCTAACGCTGCCATCTTTTGGTTGGCTTTATAAATTTTGAAATAAAATTTTTTTCTATAGGAATATCAAAATTCATTGATCAATATTTATTCTTTTGAATGAATATCTTCTCCCAAACTGTTAATTCTAATAGTTTATCCAATTGTTTCAAAAGTTTTTCATCTCTATTAATTTTATAATATTCTAATAAACTATGTGCAGCAATTGCTGATTTTTCAATTTCACAATTTGAAACAATTGGATAAACCATTAGAATGAACAGTTTGGGAGAAGATATTCATTCAAAAGAATAAATATCGATCAATGAATTTTGATATTCCTTTAGAAAAAAATGTATAATGCCAACCAAATATGGCAGAATTAGAGAATTGGTGAAATCAACAACTGAAAATAAACTGAAGATGAATGAAAAATTCATTCAAAACCAATGGTCTTAAATCAAATAAATTTGAAATTGTATGAGGTGAGTTATTAAAAATATGTTCTCCACTCACTATTAACTTTATATATATGTTTGGTCCCACAATATTAAACAGAGGAGGCCAAATAAATGAAGATGATGCTCTCCTTCGTAGTAAAGTTTCAGATACAAGGTAAAGAATTTCAGATGAAAATTATGCAAATGAAATAAAGATATATGTAAAAAAGTTTTCAGGTTTATAAATGCCATTTCAAAATAGAGAATTGAAAATATCCGAAAATCTATAAATACTAATGCAGAGATAGGCAAGGATATGTAAGGCAAACACACCAACAGGCAGACCAAATTGTCCAAAACTGGTTATGGAACACACATCATTTAAGGGTCCTGAAAGCCATTATAGCATAAAGAAAACAGAAGTTGTATTTACCTGGGGAACTGTGTATTTTTAACCACGTATAACATGTATAAAGACAATTATTCTGAAAACTTTATATCTTCTGAAATGTATTAAACCATTTTCATAACACAGTTCACATTTAATTTGGATACCCCAGAAACGATTCGTATAGTATCTGTGATGAATTTACTGCTAATAAGAAGTCGCTCCTGTTCAGTTAAGTACCATTGCAAATGAAGAGATGAGGCTGGAGAGGTAATGTATCTTGAAACTGAAAACAAGGTTCACATAGCAAGAACTGAGATTATTTATAACGGCCAGAGGGAAGCATGGAAGAGAAGTACTAAATTTATTTCCATGGATTTTCAGAAAAATCTCCCCTGTCCAAACATCATATATTACAAGCAACGATTTAGCTACTTTTCTTTCAACATTCAAAAGTTGTTTGATAACAAGGTCATTTTCTATATTTATTCTGAAACTCATGGTAGGAAAGGAGCCAATAAGGTAACTTCATTTCTTATTAATCAGTATATTACAAACATCCTTAACCCAAAAATCTAGTAGTTAAATATATTCTGTGAATCTGCAGGAGGGCAAATAAAATTACATGCTCTTTAGATATTTACACTACATTGTTCATGAGAAGACACATTTGCAGTCAGTTCTTGTCACATTCCCAATAAGTGGACCTACATACCTAGAATGTGACAAGGGTATGGGTCTGATAAAGTCAAACATTTTTAGTGAAATTCGTTAAGACTGGGTGCAGTATTCCAAGTGCAACAATGAAAATAATGAATATATGTAAGACAAAAAGAAAACTCTCACTGTTCTTATAATGGGTCCAGGAACAACCAAAAAAATTGAGCTTCCCAAGATCTACTCCAAGTTTCTTCTTCTTCTTCTTCCTTCCAAGTATTAGGCCAAGGCCTGTTACGATCCTATAGAAAATTTTCCCTCCAGCGTTTGAGGGAAATTCTCGTATAAGACTTGAAAGCATAATAATAGTCCCTTCGATTGGTTGCTGGCCAAAGGAAGGATACTCCAAGTTTTACAAATTAAACTAATCTGTTCCATCACAAGTTCATCCGCAGACAGGACGTTCCTATATTATGATTACACCTGAATAACCATGAAGCACAAAGGTTTGTAATCTAGCAATTCTATGCATTGAGAGGGAGAAATGTTGGAATTTTTTTTAAGGACCTCTCATCAGATTTGTTGCTTAATGGCTCCAAATCACCTTATATATATAACATGGCTTGCATTATCAGAATCATTTTGCATGTTATTAAATAATTCTTCCAAGAATGAGAGTTTACAGCAGCAACATTTTCAGGAGATGGATTAGATACTTTGTAAACACTGTAATACATGGTCCCAACCAAAATAATTGCTCTTCTTATCCATTAAAATGGCTTGTTCCATGAAAACTTTTACATAACCCAAATATACTAAAGCATTCCAATGATGATGATGATGATGATGATAATACACTACCATATTATATTAATGTAAAAGTGTTTTTAAATCAATCATTAGGTTAATTTAAAAACAGGCCTAATCAAGAAAAAATATTTTTCGTCGTTACGCATGTTTTATGGATAGTTTATTTCCTATAGTTTCAACGTTTCTATATTAATTCTATTATAGTTTTGAAAATCTTTCGTTGGACATGTTCTTTATTTCTGGCAAATTTTCCACGTGTACTAATATACGTGAACTGTGGAACGTGTTTGTGTTGGTTCAATGTGTTTATTTAGGTTTCTATGGTAACGCGATAAGTAACAACCAATAGCATTTCTTTCCCCTCCTACAAATTTGTTCCGCTTGAATATGAGGTATGAGAAATATACGATTCAAAATAATTTTAACGGTAAACCGCCCGTTTGTTTACGTCGGTGTTATATGGCGTGGTGAAACGCAAACACGCTTAGTTATTTTTCACACGGTTATGTAACTCGTCGTGAAGGCTAAATTTCACCGATGTTGGTGAAACCGGCCCTTAGTCTGGTGGAGTTAAGGCCATGTGGCCTTCTCTTCCACTCACCAGGGCAAAAAAATATTACATCAGAATATAGCAATTACAATGAACTCTAATATTAAATACTAAATAAATATATGATCAAAAAGATAATATCTATTATATTACGATCTATAATGCAACCAGTTAATGTTAGTTAAAATTAAGACTAAAACTAATAATAAAGTGTATACAAGCAAGACATATTAAATTGTCCCTGTCTAATGTTTAAAAAAATAAAGAAAAATAATGAGATATAGAAAACTAATTTTACGTTTGTACAATACTTAAACAAAACAAAAAAGAAAATATTTGTTAATCTTAATATTATTTTCATAGATGATTAAATTTATTAATTGTTAAAGGAATACTATCAGTGATTCTTTAAAATTTCAATATTGTGTAGTTTACTCTAAATGTGAATCCTATTATTTTCTAGTTAGTATTCCAAGTGGCTTTCATATTAAGGCAGTTGAACTCATGTTAAGAGTCTTCTTCTTCTTCTTCTTCCTTCCTTCCAAGTATTAGGCCAAGGCCTGTTACGATCCTATAGAAAATTTTCCCTCCAGCGTTTCCGGGAAATTCTCGTATAAGACTTGCAAGCATATTAATAGTCCCTTCGATTGGTTGCTGGTCAAAGGAAGGCAAGACCAGTGATGGGGCTGCCATCTTATAGCCTCTGGTCAGGCTTTTCTGGAGAAGAAAAGAAAATAAAGGAAAGAAGAAATGGAAGAAAGGAAAGACTCCCTAGCCCTCGGATGCCCTAATAGCGTCGGGGTTGAAAAAACAAGAGTTAACCAAGAGAGGTTAGATAGTAGAGTTAAAAGAGTGCAAAACACAAGTAAGTGGAAGAAATGTTTTGCTCAGCTTGGGCACCTTGTGGTCGCCATCCACATATCCCCTAGATGAGAACCCCTGAGGGTCATGTTAAGATTTATAAGTATTAACATGTGATATTAGAATTCTTATATGTGTATTAGAATTATCACAAAAAAAGATTGTAAATCTGTACCAAATATAATGTTCTTCTTCTTCTTCCTTCCAACTATTACACCAAGGCCTGTTATGATCCTATAGAAAATTTTCCCTCCGGCGTTTCATAGGACGGCCCAGAGATCCTCGTCCTCTTGGTATATAATTATAAATAGCTTTCGGGATCAGATTTGAACTCATTCTTTCAAGATGGTGTTTCCAATTTAGTTGGTACTGTTTAATATATTCCAAAATTGGCATAGTCTTCAATTCTTTTAAGATATCGGTGTTCCTTTTCCGATCCCATCTGGTGTAACCCGCTGTTCTGCGCATGAATCTCATTTCACAAGCCGTTATTCTGCTTTCATGTTGTCTTTTTAGTGTCCATGCTTCACTAACATAGGTCAACACTGGTCTAGCCAAAGTGTTATATAAACGTAATCTGTTTTTTTTTGTACAAGGAATGGTTTCATAACTTGATTAATAATTCCCAAACTTTTATTATAACTAGTAATTTTTTTAGGGATATCCTTTTCATCCCAGATAGAGAGATAATATCCAAAATATTTAAATTGATTAGATCTCTCTAAAATTTTATTCTGGAGACAGATTTTACTTTGTATGGGGTCCTTCCCATGAAATGCCATAACTTTAGTTTTGTTTGATATTTCCATATTAAATTTGGCAGCTATTTTTTGTAAATTATAAATTTATCGTTGCAAATCATTTTGGGAAAGTGCCAGAAGAGCTAAATCATCTGCAAAAAGAATAGCAATGAGTTTGAGGTTCCTATTGATGGGTATATATCCTCGTTGTGTTTCCCTCCATTTGTTTATTATTCTATTCATTTATATAATGAAAAGCACCGGTGAAAGTCCACATCCCTGTCTTACTCCAGTGACCAAATATAATAAAAGACAAAAAATATATGACATGTTATTTTATAGTTATTGTTTATAATACTATATGGTAAAAGTGTGGAAAAGTTCCGCATTATTAAAATTTTCAGTTTTGAAATTGTTTTTATAAATAAGAAACAGTTCTGTCATTTAAAATAAAAATATAATAATATTAAAGGAATTTTTCATGTTTCCTGAAAGAGAATAAAATGTCAATAAAGTCAGATATCAAATTAACATGTTCACACTTCATTTTTTAAATATCTCATGTTTTTTTTATTTAATAAATCAGAAAAACAGTCATATTGAAATTTTCTCTATTTTTGGTCACTTAAAATAAATAACAGATTGTGAAGAAGACAGTTGTTCTTTTTTTGTTAAGTTGTTTCTTGATTCACCTCATACTTCTTAACTCCCTCGCATATCTAGATTTTGTCACTGTATTTGTGACATTCTCAATGCTGTTCACGTTCACAACTGACGTCCAATGGTCTCCTCTCCTGCAGACTGACCTCCGCGCCATCTGATGGCTGACTGACGAACTTACAAATCAATCCCCTGTCCTTATCACCGGGTATTTCAAAATTCATAGTTGTGTTTTTATTCTTGCATATGTAAATTTTTCCCCAAATTATGAGTTCCTTCGGTTTTTCCAATTTGGAAAAAAATTTACATATGCAAGAATAAAAACACAAGTATGAATTTTGAAACACCCGGTGATAAGGAGAGGAGACTGATTTGGAAGTCCGTCAGTCAGCCATCAGATGGCGCGGAGGTCAGTCTGCAGGAGAGGAGGCCGTTCGACGTCAGTTGTGAACCTGAACAGCATTGAGAATGTCACAAATACAGTGACGAAATCTAGATATGCAAGGGAGTTAAGAAGTATGAGGTGAGTCAAGAAACAACTAAACAAAATTAAAATAAACCTCATAGTGTTATTTTCTACCTACATAACTTAAGACAGTTGTTATTTTAAAAAATATGACTATGTCTACATGTCAAATGACATGCAAAATATAAAAAAAAATATTGAAAAATAAGTTGGGAAAGCATATTCTTTTACAAGTAGAACTTATTTTCCAAAGTAAAATAAATCTGAAGAGAATGTGACCAAATAAATAAGAAGCTAGATTAATAGATTATTTCTCACCTTGTAGCTAAATCTCTGTGAATAAAGTGCAGTGACTCTAAATACTTCATTCCTGAAGAAATTTGAGTCGCCATAAAAATAAGGCAGCCATAACTGTAACAAAAATGATAAAAACAATTAACATAATCTTACTTACTTACTCACTGGCAGTATCGAACCGTAGGTTCATGGCAGCGCGTACATAAGCTGTCCATATATCCCTATCCTGAGCTAATGCTTTCCAATTATTCCCTGTATAATCTACTTTCCTCAAAACATAGTTAATGTTATTCTTCCACCTCATTCTTGGTCTACCAACTGAGCTTTTTCCCTCTGGCTTTCCTACAAGAAGCTTCCATGCAAGTCTTTCATTCCCCATACGTGCAACATGTCCTGCCCATCGCAGTCTACGAGACTTAACTGTTCTTATTATATAAAGACCATGTAGTTCATTGTTATGCAGTCTTCTCCATTCACCTGTCTGTTCATCTCTCTTTGGTCAAAAATTTTCCTAAGAACTTTATTCTCAAATACTCGTAATCTCCTTTCCTCCCTTAAAGTAAGAGTCCATGTTTCGCACCCATATAATATAACTGGTAGAATAATAGTTTTAAATATTTTCAGTTTAACGTTTTTTGAAAGGGGTTAGGAGATCAAAAGTCTCTGCAATGCGTAATAGCACACATTTCCAGAATTGAACCTATGTTTAATTTCTTTGTGCATCTGATTCCTATTTGTGATTATTGTTGCTAGGTATTTGAATTCAGCCACTTCCTCAAAATTTCCCTCATTTGTCATTAGCTGTCCATTTCCATTATGTAATGCATTTCTACATGTGACCATATATTTATTTTTATTGATATTTACTTCCAATCCTAATTCCTTAGTGTTACTCAATAGTCCTGGGGGTCCGTCGGACCCCAGCTGTGCTCACAACAGCAACAGGGCACGTCCCCGGGTGACGGATAGGGGAACGGTCGGTGGTTTGCTTGCATTCCTCCCGGCTAGGTCCAGACCGGACCCGCGGGCCATTTGTGGGGTCGTCAGGACTCGAGCGACCTGACGTACTATATAGCTCGTGCTGCGCCCACTCCAGCAGCAAAACGCGTCCCCTCGGTGGCGTAGTGGGGGAAAGGTCGGTGGATCTGCTAGTCAGTCCTCCCTTCCAAGTCCGATGGACTCGCGGACCATGAGTGGGGTCAGCAGGAAAATTATATGCGAAAGGGGCCTGCTGTCAAGCCTATAGAACTATCCCGGCCCACAGCTGGGGGCATGTGCCGCTGTTGGCGTGGCGGTGGGAGAGTGGGGGATCTGGCGCTCCTGCTCTCTTGGTTCATTGAACCTGAGACCATCTGTGGGGGCACCATGGGAGATGAGCACCCTGGATGCCTACATTGCTCAGTGGGCTGCCTCACAGCAGCTACACGACTAGGCCTAGTCTTGCGAACGGGCTGGATGGGACAATACCGGGCGTAATGCTGGGAATTACCACCAGGTCAATAAGCTCGGGAAAGGAGGAAGCGCGGTCTTTTGGTCTGTGGGACTTAGCGCCGACTCTGGAACCGAGTGACCCAAGGACAATCTGTGAGGTCGTCAGGAGTTGAGCGACCTGACGTACTAATGCTCAGGCTGGACCCACTTCAGCAACCAAACACGTCCCCAGCTGGTGCACTGGGGGAAAGATCGGTGGATCTGCTAGAGAGTCCTCCCGGTTAAGTCCAAGGGACTCGTGAACCATTAGTGGGGTAGGCAAGAGTTGAGCGCCTTGTCGTACTAGTTGCTCATCTGTTGGAGCTTGCGAGCTCCGTGCTGGCCCACAACAGCTGCAGAAGGCGTCCCTGGGGGCACACCAGGGCTCGGCTCGGACCAGTCCAGAGGGGAGCTACTGTACTGGTTCCTGGCTCGGCCTACGGGCCCGTCGACAAACTGTGGGGTCGCCAGGAGATGAGCACCTGGATGTACTAAAAGTCTCACACTGTTGGGCTTGTAGCCCTAGCCGGTCTCACAACGGCTGCAGGACACGTCCCTGGAGGCAGAACAGGGGAATGGTCGGTGGATCTGCGACAGCAGTCCTCCCGGCTAGGCTCATGGAGCCCGTGGACCAACTGTGGGGTCGTCAGGATTGAGCGACCTGATGTACTATGTAGCTCAGCAATTGCCCAGAAGTGCAAACTCCAACACTCTCTCCCTGGGGTGTTGGTTTAAGGACCGTGAACTTGAACGTGGACGTGAACATAGGATAGGGAGGACTAGAACTAGGACTTGGGAGTATGGTCATGACGACCGAGGTATCCCAAGGGGTGGACGGATGGGCCTAGATGTTACTCAATAGTGTGTGGGAAATTTACATTAATTATAAAGCCAGTATGGCTTATTTCTTATTTCTTTTTTCCCCTGATTAATATCAATTAACATTAATTTTTAATGAAACAATATATTACCTGAGCGTCTTGGCATTTCGTGGCAGTGGTGATGCTGTTTCAGCTATATGTTCCTGCAGGAATTGATTCAGGTCTCCACATTCCATGTACTCTACCACCACACACAAAGGCTCATCGTCCAGACATGCTCCAAGCACCCGAACAATGTTAGGGTCTCTTAATCTTGCTAAAACTTGAGCTTCTTGTCGGAAATCTGACCTGTAACATCAAATTATTTAGATAAAATTGTGTTTAAGTTAAAGATTTTAATCAAAATTTAATTACATTCCACAATGGGAAAAATGAGTTAATCAAATTTACACATTATTATTATAAAATATAGGAAGTAACCATAAATTTCCAATAACAAATTAAAGAACAACGGTCTTACAAATAAAAATCTCTTATACAGGCTTTCATCAGTTGTTTAGTTATTCAATGTATAAGCCTGATGTAGATCATGTATAATTTCCTTACTAATAAACATTGTGCAGGAGCTATATAATAATACAACCATTACACACAATACGTCACATATTCATCATCATTATGACGTCAGAACATATTACGCATAGTTTGTAGCAGAAAGAAAACGACATCAACTAGTGATTAATTGTGTAAGAAATGAGTATGGATAAGAATAGAGAGAGATTCCCTAATTGGGGAGGTATGGAAAAAATAAGTGTGTTTTAATTTATATACATTTTCCTTCAAGCCATGTCAAATATATCGTAGAATTAGTTTCACAGATAATGTGCTGCCATCTAATGCCAAGAATTTCAAACAATTCTTGGAAGCTTATAAAAGTTTTTCCCATTACTTATGAATTATATGCAGTGTTTTAAGATGCGTTAGAAAACGTTCAAAATAGTAGGAAATGTTACTGACAACAGATTAATGCTTTAAGCGAAAAAAAAAAATCATTGCGGTTCGATTGGGAATCGAACCTAAGACCTCACAGACCGTAGTCAGAAGCTCTAACCACAAGACTATCAAGCTATCACATACGTTGGTTCAATAATTGTACCTCTATAATTAAATACATTTTTATATCGGTATGTGTATTATGTATTAATGATGCAAGAACGTTTTGTTAAAATAATATTATCAAGCATTTAAACTACATCCAGGTTAAATCTTGTCTACAGCAACTATTGTAGAACATATTCTTTTGTGGATCAACGTTCAACTTTAAAATATTATTAGGCCTAATCGAGAATGAGTGTAACAAAAGGCATTTTATGATGCCTTTATTTTCCTACCCAGAACTTTATAAATATTATTTATGTCCTGTGCATCCATCAAACAGTCATTAAAGTGTTGCATTTTGCGTTAAATTTAAGGAAATGTTCATCAATATCATAAGAAAACAATCAGTTGATAAGAAAGTCCGACATTTTGTCTAGTTATACAATCCTTAAACAAGGCTGGAGGCATGTATAACGATTCCCATGTAAAGTTGTACACCTCTTATACACTGAACAGCTAATACAGTGTTTATTAGTAAGAATTTTCAACTGTAATGTGTATAAACCTTGTATAAAAGTTATATATGGTTTATTAGTAAGAGGGTAAATATTTTAATAATAATTATGAATTACCATTGATGATACTAAATAAGAGGTTAATGCAATGAAATATCTTAATATTTAAGGGAAGTGACACTATGAGTTTTATTTTAATTAATACAGAGTTAGAATTAATTTTTTATAGGAATTAATCACTATGAGGTTTAATTTATGATGAAATTAAATGTTTCTTACCTCTCCTCATATAAATCTTGTAAGTAGATCGTGACCATAACGGTCTCATCTTCAATACTTCTTTGGCGACTGATGTTATGTCAAATCGGAAGAAACTCTTCTTCTTCCCTCTGTTGATGGACTGATGAACCTCTGGATCAGGTCAAATTCCCGCAAATTTTGACATTTTTGGAAAAATGGTTGAGTTCTTTGGATTTAAAAAAAAGAAGTAATAGAAGAATACATCAACCTTACAAAATGTTGTATTGAAAATTCCTATTTTACTTTCAATGGTAAATTTTACAAACAAGTTCTGGGTTTATCTATCGGAAATCCTCTTTCGCCTTTTTTGACTAATTTATACATGAGTTACTTCGAGTGCCATAACACCAAGGCTTACCCATGGATTTTCAAGACTTGGTACAGATATGTAGATGATATTTTTTCGATAATAAATTTTAAACATGTTGGCGATGTGTTGAAATTACTTAATCTACAAGATGTATCAATTAAATTTACCATAGAATCAGAAATTGAATACCAAATTCCGTTTTTGGATTTATACATAATTAGGAATGAAAAAACTCAAAAAATTGAATTTGATGTATATAGGAAGGGTACACATACTGATAATTATATAAAATCAACGGGTTTTAATCCTCTGGCACTTAAACATGCAATATTTAATAGCCTCTTATATAGATTGATAAAGGAGAAAATTTTAAGAAAGAATACGAAAATATCTTAAATATAGCCAGATTAAATGGTTTCAATAAGAGTATAATATCTAACAAATTAAAGAAATTCAGAAAGATAAAACAACTTAAAGAATGCTCTACCCTACAAATTGTTAGCAAAGAAATGAAAAATTTCAAGAAAATTACTTACCATCCAACAGTACATAGGACATTTCAAAAAAATATTTGGTAAATACAACATTACTTTGGCACCAATAAATAAATTTAGTCTGGAAAAACTTCTAAGTACAAATAAAAAATCAACATCCCAGACAATAAGAAATCTGGAATTTATCAAATAAATTGTAATGATTGTAGCAAAGTATACATAGGAAAAACAAAAAGGAATTTGGAAACACGCACTAAAGAACATTTTAGAAATATTAAAAATTGTGAAATTGAAAAATCAGCAATTGCTGCACATAGTTTGCTAGAACATCATAAAATTGAAAAAGAGGGAAAACTTTTGAAACAATTGGATAAACCGTTGGAAATGATAATTTGGGAAATGATATTCATTCTCAAGAATAAATATTGATCTATGAATTTCGATATTCCGGTGAATAAAAATTTAATTACAAAGTTTATAATCCCAACGAAAGATGGCAGCACAAGAGGTGATGTCATTAGAGAAATCAACAATCACAGAATTTCATCAGTGGAAGCCATGACTGAAGAAGGACATGATATTGTCTGAAACCGTCGGTATCAAAGAAATTTGAAATCATATGAGGTGAGTCGATAAAAATATGTTCTCCACTCACTATTAATGATATAACCTCATAATGTTTGCTTCCCAATACTAATTTAAATATAATTAGCAGTTACTACAAAAATCTACAAAAGCAAAATCTCCTGAAGATGTCACCCACAGAAGGTGATGAAACATCGAGAAGACAAAACTACAAGACACGGCCAAGAATCCCGAAAAGGTATTTCAATAAACTATTCATTTTTTTGTCGTGAAAACAGCTGAGGATGGAAAAGATGTTTTTCTGATACTGCGGTGCTGTGTTAAAAAAACATAGATATATGAGGTAAGAAGAATTCACGATTCATTTGATTCTTAACTATTCAATAACTTGTGATCATGAACCAAACACTTTTTTTCCCAAATAAATAAAACAATATACCTTGCAGAATCTGAAGCTCCAGGTTTTAAAGATTTAACAGCTACAAGTTTACATTCACTATGTTTTAGAACATCCAAGGTGTCTGGTAGTCCCTCCACCTCACAGAGGTGAACCTGAAAAAAAATCATCATCAAGTAGTATTAGGTCATTATATTATTTTTGGTCTGGACATCTTACCTCAATATTAATGTTGATTTGTTCTTGGACATGTTTCAAAACAATTCTGTTTTATCGTCAGCTTTCCCAGACTGGTTTTATTTATGTTGCATTATGTTGCACCACCTGGATGTCGATGTCAGCTCCATCCTGTGGTTGGCCAAAGAACCTCCAAACAAGGTCACCCTCCATCGGAATATCAAAATTCATAACTCTGTTTCTGTTCTTCTGAATATACATTTTTTCCCAAATAGTCAGCTCTTTTGTATTTTCTATAAATAAAATACAAAAGAGCTGACTATTTGGGAAAAAAATTATATTCAGAAGAACAGAAACAGAGTTATGAATTTTGATATTCCGATGGAGGGTGACCTTGTTTGGAGGTTCTTTGGCCAACCACAGGATGGAGCTGACATCGACATCCATTTTCTATAAATAAAATACAAAAGAGCTGACTATTTGGGAAAAAATTATATTCAGAAGAACAGAAACAGAGTTATGAATTTTGATATTCCGATGGAGGGTGACCTTGTTTGGAGGTTCTTTGGCCAACCACAGGATGGAGCTGACATCGACATCCATTTTCTATAAATAAAATACAAAAGAGCTGACTATTTGGGAAAAAAATTATATTCAGAAGAACAGAAACAGAGTTATGAATTTTGATATTCCGATGGAGGGTGACCTTGTTTGGAGGTTCTTTGGCCAACCACAGGATGGAGCTGACATCGACATCCATTTTCTATAAATAAAATACAAAAGAGCTGACTATTTGGGAAAAAAATTATATTCAGAAGAACAGAAACAGAGTTATGAATTTTGATATTCCGATGGAGGGTGACCTTGTTTGGAGGTTCTTTGGCCAACCACAGGATGGAGCTGACATCGACATCCATTTTCTATAAATAAAATACAAAAGAGCTGACTATTTGGGAAAAAAATTATATTCAGAAGAACAGAAACAGAGTTATGAATTTTGATATTCCGATGGAGGGTGACCTTGTTTGGAGGTTTTTTGGCCAACCACAGGATGGAGCTGACATCGACATCCATTTTCTATAAATAAAATACAAAAGAGCTGACTATTTGGGAAAAAAATTATATTCAGAAGAACAGAAACAGAGTTATGAATTTTGATATTCCGATGGAGGGTGACCTTGTTTGGAGGTTCTTTGGCCAACCACAGGATGGAGCTGACATCGACATCCATTTTCTATAAATAAAATAAATACAAAAGAGCTGACTATTTGGGAAAAAAATTATATTCAGAAGAACAGAAACAGAGTTATGAATTTTGATATTCCGATGGAGGGTGACCTTGTTTGGAGGTTCTTTGGCCAACCACAGGATGGAGCTGACATCGACATCCAGGTGGTGCAACATAATGCAACATAAATAAAACCAGTCTGGGAAAGCTGACGATAAAACAGAATTGTTTTGAAACATGTCCAAGAACAAATCAACATTAATATTGAGGTAAGATGTCCAGACCAAAAATAATATAATTAAAATAACCTCAAAATATAACTTCCTAAAATTAAATATTAGTATTAGGTCATGTGACTTGTTTTTTTTTTTTTTTTGCCACATCCCAGACATATTTTCTCATATCTCATAGGGTTAGTAGAAGCACAGTTTTTGGTAATCTATGGGTTCAAATGGCTCATCCAGTTCTTCTGATATATATCAGTATGAAATGGAATTTTGGTTCTAGGGTAAGCTGTACCATTATTTCTTCATTGCATTTGGTCCCATATTATGTTTATTATATTACTGTATTTATTCTGAATTGATTAAGAAAAAGGATTTTTTTGAAACATATTAATTCATTATCAAAATTGTAAGGAAATTACACTCTGAGGTTTCTTTACTAAGTACATAATAAGAGGTGCGGTGTATAGGGCTGGTTCAAGATCTTGGTATTAGTCATATTTATTACATTACATAAAAATATCAATACAAAGTTAAACTTTGCAAAGAGATGAAACTCTAATTTATCATAAGTAATGCCACGAGTGATTTCCAATTTATCTAGAGAATTTGGAAATCAAGAGTAGCATTTGTTAAAACTATTTAACGAATAAAATTAAGCTGTTTACTCACAAATCATTATTTAACTATAGTTATTTTAAAATATTTATATATTTAATGTAAATGGCAATGTTTGAAAACAAATGAGAAACGATTGGTATGCTTCATTCGCTTCTTTTGTTCATCACTGCATCAGATCATATTATTTATAGCCAAAGGATTGTAATATTGTAAGAATGCACCCTAGTAGAGAAATTTATAACCAACATTATTGGTATTAATTAATTTCTGATGTCCTATGATGTAAATATGTCAATTATATTTTTCTGCAATGTCATTTCCTGGAAAATAATTCATTTAAGAAAGTGCAAACAGTGGTTTCTTTTTTTTGTAATATAATCAATTGCTACAAATATTTTTATATTATCTCCCGCATGCATTATCTGCTGACATTCATGCACTATATATACAATCTGGTAGCCATATTTCTTGGAGAGTCAGTCACTGCAAAATAATACTATGACCTATTCAGAATGTCAAAAAGGGTAAGCTATCTTTAATATGATAAACTTCAGTTGATAAATTTGAGGTGAAACATCACTGTGATTGGTTGTAAATAAAAAATCATTGAAATGTGATTGGTCATTGACTCCCACTTGGGGCATGAGTTAAATAGTCTCAAAAAAAGGTTAAAATAAAAATGTATAAAGTTAAGTCAAGTTATATTGAATGGATGCAAAATATGGTCTATTTCTTAGAAAGAGGACAACAGAAACTTCTTGCAGAAAAACCAGGGAGAAAGTTCCCAGTAGGCAGACCAAGAATGAGGTGGGAGAATAACAATAACCATGATTTGTGGGAGGTGAATTATACAGGGAATGATTGGAAAATATTAGCTCGGGACAGGGATGTATGGAGAGGTCATGTGCTCACTACATTATGAACCTAGAAGTTTGATAGTTTCAGTGAATTATTTAGTTACACAAATGTTCATGTTATCTAAATTAATGTGATATTAAAATTTGTTATTATATTATGTATTTCCAGAACCTCAGATCCTTGTAACATTTACCATTCTACACCTTCATCTGGCCAAATTACATTAATTAGATCATTCAGATTAGTACTGTAATATTCTATTTAATCTGTGAGCCCAAACAGACCTAAAGAAACATCATATTTAATGAGAAAAATTGTACGCTGAGACTGGGGCTTGAACCCAGGACCTTTTTCACTCTAGGCAAATGCTCTAACCGAGTGAGCTACCTGAGCAAGTTCCAATCTAAATGCAAATTTTCCTCTTATATACATGTTGTTAATTCCCGTGCACCAAATGCTATGAAACCTTTGCTTCTATCTTGTAAATGGTGGCTTCTTTATTAACCTTCTCACTGCTGAGATATTTAAAACCCTCCTTGCTCAATGCAGGAAGAAATATGGAAAAAGTTTATTTAGGTTCCTAAGAGATGGCAGTATATGCCTGCCTAGTTTGAAAGCAATGCAATACGTATTACATAATTAACAGGCGTTTGAAGTTGAGAATGGATACACACGCCCATAGCACGGCAAGCATTTTCTTTGCCAACGCATATACCCATGTCCTGCGCCGTAGCCGAGCGGTTAAGGTAGGAAGCCTTGGCGCAGAGCTACGGGACTTGCGCTGGTTCGAGTCTCCATGGGGGAAGAAATTTTCTCATGTTATTTCGACCAGTATGGGACCAGTGCCCACCCAGCATCGTGAGGCAATTGGGTAGCTACAATAAGTAGCAGCTCCAGGTTGAGGAACCAGCTATAACGGCTGGGGGACTCGACATGCTAACCACATGTCACCCCTACACTGGCTGTTGATCATCTACCTCTGTGATTGACACATGTGGATGTGAAGGGCCAGCAGCCGGCTGGTAAAAGGGCAACCGCTGAAAAATGGAAAGACCCTCAATCGGATTAGTCCCGCGCCGTAGCCGAGCGGTTAAGGTAAGAAGCCTTGGCGCAGAGCTACGGGACTTGCGCTGGTTCGAGTCTCCATGGGGGAAGAAATTTTCTCATGGTATTTCGGCCAGTATGGGACCGGTGCCCACCCAGCATCGTGAGGCAATTGGGTAGCTACAATAAGTAGCAGCTCCAGGTTGAGGAAACCAGCTATAACGGCTGGGGGACTCGACATGCTGACCACATGTCACCCCTACACTGGCTGTTGATCATCTACCTCTGTGATTGACACATGTGGATGTGAGGCCAGCAGCCGGCTGGTAGGCTAAGGGCCTTGTAGGCCTGTCGCGCCAGGAGCGTATATACCCATTCGTAGCAGTGTAAAGGTCAAGAAGACATTTATTTTGGAATTAATAAATTAATGAGTCATTTTAACATCTTACCTCATATTTCATGTTTTATCAAACACGGTAACTATAGTTTTCAAATGATCTTGTCATTCATTTTCAACCGTTAATAATGGCGGTTGAAAATGAATGACAAGATCATTTGAAAACTATAGTTACCGTGTTTGATAAAACATGAAATATGAGGTAAGATGTTAAAATGACTCATTAATTTATTAATTAAGAACCTCATAATGTGTTTCCCAATTTTAACTTTGAATTTATTTTGGAATTTTACATTACATTATAGAGCAAATACGGCTTCTTTTGATGTATTTATTATTCATTTCATACATCTCAACAATGGATAAATCATATTTGAAGAGAAAAATTATAATTAAAAATTACACTGGTCAACATGATTTTTGTCTCATGAGTACCAATCGTTGTACTTAATGCAGTTTTTTTATCGTGTTTTCAAATATGTATTTGGAATGTCTGCATCACCCACAGTTTTTTTAATTTCAGTTCCAATTAATGGATTTAAATAATAATTTTTTAATAATCGCTTTTCGTCCATTTGTCCATTGTAAAATAAAACCGAATGAGCTAACTCAAGAGATTTCAGCTATGGAAAAGAGATATCAAGGTAAATGGAATCTTAATATGCTGGCCGATTATTGTTGGACCATCAACAGGGATGCTGCACAGGCGAAATATAGCAGAAAATCGTCTTTTCTAGCTTTCTAGGTGAGTCCGAATGTTCGAATATGTAGAAAATATTGAAGTGTTTGAAATTATAAATGTCTGTCTCTTGGAAACCTTGCATGATGGAGAAAAACCGATATCATATTTGAATCTTAATATGCTGGCCGATTATTGTTGGACCATCAACAGGGATGCTGCACAGGCGAAATATAGCAGAAAATCGTCTTTTCTAGCTTTCTAGGTGAGTCCGAATGTTCGAATATGTAGAAAATATTGAAGTGTTTGAAATTATAAATGTCTGTCTCTTGGAAACCTTGCATGATGGAGAAAAACCGATATCATATTTGAATCTTAATATGCTGGCCGATTATTGTTGGACCATCAACAGGGATGCTGCACAGGCGAAATATAGCAGAAAATCGTCTTTTCTAGCTTTCTAGGTGAGTCCGAATGTTCGAATATGTAGAAAAATATTGAAGTGTTTGAAATTATAAATGTCTGTCTCTTGGAAACCTTGCATGATGGAGAAAAACCGATATCATATTTGAATCTTAATATGCTGGCCGATTATTGTTGGACCATCAACAGGGATGCTGCACAGGCGAAATATAGCAGAAAATCGTCTTTTCTAGCTTTCTAGGTGAGTCCGAATGTTCGAATATGTAGAAAATATTGAAGTGTTTGAAATTATAAATGTCTGTCTCTTGGAAACCTTGCATGATGGAGAAAAACCGATATCATATTTGAATTCAGAAGAAAAAATACTATCAGAATCACATATTTTTCTTTCTGAGACTAAAAAAAAGTTTATTTTTTGTTGCACAGTGTTATCCACAATTGAGATGTATGAAACAAATAATAAAAACATATAAAGAAACATCTGTAACTATATCAATTACAAGATCTGCAGAATTTTTTAATAGTAAACAAAATAAAAAACGTAAGGAGTTATATAACACAATGTTGTTGTACCCAATTTTTCTTGAAGTTATTCTAAAACACAAAATTGTGATTATGTTCAAGGTATTTCCCTCAGACTGCAAGATAATAAATCCAGTCTTGTAAATTGTATCAATTTTATATCTGTTAAGAGACAATTTTCAAAATATTTTTTTTTAATATCTTCCATACAAATTTTGTAAAATAACGATACTGTAATTTGTATGTATTATATTGAAAGTATGATTTCATAAGACTGTTTATTTAAATTTGTATCCACTAGGAATATCAGATTATCCACCCATACATAAAAAAAAAACTGTTGGATCCTCCCACCCCCCTCTTGAACATCCACTAGCTGTATTTGCTAAGGAATGCTATATTAAAAAATTCAAAATTATGAATTAGTACTAAATTTCGTTGAAATTAATTAGTCAATTTGGAATTCTGAAAGAAAGAGGAAACGGATACAGTATAAATTAATAATTAAAAAAATTCTGATATTGCACAGTAAATTTCATTCAATTTTAAAGAGCTGAAAATTGGGGAACAACCAATTTATAGGGAGTAATTAACTCATGCCCCAAATGGCAGTCAATGATCAAACACATTTCAATAAATTTTGTTTTACAATCAATCACAATCGTGTTTAATCTCAATCATTATCGAATTTTGATTACCAAAATAAAGAAAGCTCCTCCTTTTTAATATTCTGAACAGGTCAGAGCATTATTTTGCAGTGACTGGCTCTCTAACAAATACATTGAATATAGCAAATAATGAACAGATTCCTTCTACCTACACATTTGATAATTGTGTGTTCAATAATTGTGTTTTGAAATAATGATTTTACTGAGTTGTTTCGTAAAAAATAAATTAATAACCTATAATGTTGGTTATAATATACAGTTTGATGTGTTTCATTTTTTCTCCACTAGGTGCATTCTTACAAAATTGCGATCCTATTTGGCAATAAATAGCATGCTCAAGTTGCAGTGATGAACAAATTAAACATACTTATTTTACGAATTCACACTATGAGGTATATTCATTTAGGTCAAATTTTTTATCACTCACCTCATATTGTTCTTATATATAACAACATGAGGTGAGTGATAAAAAATTATACCTAAATGAAACATAACCAAACATTTCTCATTTGTTTTCAACCATCGCCGTTTACATTAAATTTATAAATATTTTAAAATAACTATATTTATATAATGATTTGTGAGTAAACAGCTTGATTTTATTTGTTAAATAGACCTAACAAATGCCACTCTTTATTTCCAAATCCTCTAGATAAATGGGAAATCACTCGTGGCATTACTTATGAAAATATATAATAATCCATAGCTTTACTTTTTATTAAACAAAAGCTGCCATAATAATTATTTGTTTAGGCAGTTTAATTGGGACACATTAAGACTCATATATAACGGGGTGAATCATAAATATGGCTATACGTTTGATCGCGTTGTGTGATGAAAATATTACCATCCGATTCCGATTGAGGGTCTTTTCCACTTTTCAGCGGTTGCCCTTTTACCAGCCGGCTGCTGGCCCTTCACATCCACATGTGTCAATCACAGAGGTAGATGATCAACAGCCAGTGTAGGGGTGACATGTGGTTAGCATGTCGAGTCCCCCAGCCGTTATAGCTGGTTCCTCAACCTGGAGCCACTACTTATTGTAGCTACCCAATTGCCTCACGATGCTGGGTGGGCACCGGTCCCATACTGGCCGAAATACCATGAGAAAATTTCTTCCCCCATGGAGACCTGAACCAGCGCAAGTCCCGTAGCTCTGCGCCAAGGCTTCCCTACCTTAACTGCTCGGCTACGGCGCGGGACTACCATTACAAGAAATATAAATTACCGAAAGGCAATTATTCAAATTACAACAATGAAATAAAACAAAAGAATGTAGAACTTATCTTATTAGTCAAAATGGCGTTAAATATGCAACAGCAAATTACAATTGCTGCATGGGCAATAACGTATGCTAATGATCGTGAGGCCGCAAGACGGGGAAGACGTGAGTTTAACGTAGAATTGCAGCCGTCAAGACGTCGACAGCTGAAATTAGTGATTGAGGAGGAAATTAGAGCTATTCCTCTAAACATGTATCATAACGCAATGAATGACTTCCCAAAACGTTGTTAATTATGCTTGGATGTAAACGGCAAACAGTTTGAAGCAATAAAGTGACTTGCTTAGTTTTGTTATAAGTGTTTTGTTTTGTTCTATTGTTGTAATTTGAAGGATTCCCTTTCCAATGATAACATCATATTTCCTTTAATAATAATATTTTCGTCACAAAATGCGATCAAACGTATAGCCATATTTCTGAATCACTCTGTAAGTATTGAGAATGTTTAAGAATACCTCCTTCTTAACAAGATACTCTTCAGTCAATAACTCAGTTTAATGAGCATTACCTCTCCAAACTCCCCATGTCCTAACTTGTCAAGCACCTGGAGCTGTTCCCTGGGGAAGGGACACAATGTAATATCTTCATCTTCGTCCTCCTCATCTGTAGCTGTAGTAAGCACTTCTGGACTCACTGGAGCACCATATGTCGAGGATCCACTTGTCCCTTGTATGCTGGTCAGATTCTGCATTGTTAAGGGCGGAGGGGAAAGAGGTGGCGGCGGGGGTTCAGGTGCAGACTGCAACAACAAATGAGAAATTAGTAATTCCTTGAAAAGAACCAATAAAATATTATTAACATGCTTAAAAATATTATTTTCTAGCAGTTTTAATAAATATAAAAACTGTTATTATACAGATCTACATAATAAATTTTATTTTAAATATAAAGATAAAGTGATCCCACATTGGGCTAGTAGGAGGTTAAGGCTCCCACTTTTTCTACACAACTGGCATTTGATGTCAGCCGGGTTTTCAGCCCTGGTGACGGCCGCCTTTACCCCAAGAACAAGTGTCTGGTACTCATTTCCGTCAGAGGCAGGGCCGGTCCCAGGACCATTAGTGCCGCTGGAAGGTTTGGGTCAGTTTAAAAATCCTGACCCCACCGGGACTCGAACCCTCGACCTTCCGACTTGTAGCGTAGTCCCTTAACCACTACGCTGCGGCGTGCCCCCTATTTTAGATACATTTTCAGGAATTTGCATAAGTGCAATTTTTTTATATGCCAATCAATGCAATCCAATTTTATCATTTTCCAACAGCCGTGATAATATAAAAATATAAAAATAGAGACAAAGTTGCAAAGTATTATTAAATATCAATAACATAACAAGGAAAGAAGAAAATTAATAAATACATAATATTTGAAGAGAAAAAGTCCCGGTCTGAGCGTATAATTTTTCTCTTCAAATATGATTTATCCATCATTGAGATGTACGAAATCAATAATTAAAAAAATAAATACATATATTATGAGACAAAATATGGGGTAAATAAATAGAATAATCAACTTTTATAAGATTTATGATATGTTCCGTTGAGATATTATTCAAAATTAAAATATAAAATTATGGAATATTTACCTAAAAGGTCCGTCTCCTCAACTTTATTAGTTATTTATCTGTAGAGCTTTCGGGACTTGTCCCGTCATCGGCAGATTCAAAACTGCTGATGATGGGACTAGTCCCGAAAGCGCTACAGATAAATAACTAATAAAGTTGAGGAGACGGACCTTTTAGGTAAATATTCCATAATTTTATACTTTAAATAGAATCACGTAATAAAAATATTTGTACTTCAACACTATATTCAAGCTTATGATTGGTGTTTATCTTGAAAGGAATGCCACAGAATCTAGTGTAGGTAATCCATTAATGTATTAATATTCTTTAGTGTAATATTATTATGATAAAACTTCTATACAATAAAAATTAAAAAAAAAATAGGTCTGGTTTTTTTAACTGGGAATGATTGTATATAAAAAGAGAGAGAACTCTAGAAATGTATTATAGATTTCAGAAATGTTAAGTTACCTTACAAATTTCTGTTGCTGCATAATATATTTTTCGGGAGGCGGTGGTACGGGAGGTGGCTTTGGAAAGAAGTTGTGCAGTGGAGGAAGTGTTCTAGCTGGGGTAGCAGGGGGTAAGAGTGGGAAGGGGGGAGGCGGTGTTCCGTCACTGCCGATGTGAGGCACCGCATATTCCTGAGACACGATATCCGGAACATCTGTAAACAACAAGCATCTTACTGTCACTACATGTGCTTCAAACTGATTATTCCAATCCTCCTTCGTTTCTTCATTTATCCTCCCTTCATTTAGTATAACTTTCACATAACACTTAAAAAACACTGGATGAGTAACATGTGGGAAATTAATAATAAGTTATGAACCACATACAGTAGAGCCTATGTGGTTAGCAGAATTGCCAGGACCTCCTCAACCCGAGCCAGTAGAAGGAACACACAACCAGAACCCATTTGTTTATATAGTCTTCACATGACAGCATGCTCCACTGCAGTTTTCTGCAGTACTACATGCTTTGGTTTAGCAATATTAAAACATCTCATCATTTTTATGTGTGTTGATATTCCTGACAAAGATTTTATAATGTTCTTTTACTAGATCTAAAGTGTGAAGTTATTTTTCTATTTTCGTTTCCTTAAAATATAATTTTGAGTTGTTGTGGCGCTAAATTGTTCTATTTGGTTGTTATTTGCGTTTCAATGCTCTCTGTTATTTATACTTCAGCGAGTTGTGGTTCCTCTTGGCACTGACTAACACTAACAAGTTTTGAATATTTACAGTTGCTTGATATTGTTCCTATTAGCACTTACTTAACCCTTAAATTGGCAAAACAATATTTTCTTATCCCCGTTATTCAAATGTTTCGGACCGCAATGAAAACATCATGTAAAAGTAAGATATTACTGTATTTTTAACGTAATTTGACACAATCTTAGGTAATTTATGAGTAGCGATTTGAAATATCCTGCTCTGCCAGGAATTATATACAATGTGACTTAACAATTATAGGCTATACATATGATTATATGTATCAATATTATAAATTATACATAAAATAATCAGGATTCATTAATTCAATTACAGTGACCCAAGTACTCAAATAATACCAAATAGCATGCCGAAGATGAAACATGTTTCGATAGGCCTTCATGATTTTAATAATTAGCTAAGTTTTTAAATGAAAACCACTTGTAATTGAGGAAGACGGATAAAAATATACCTATATCATTATTTGAAATATTTTAGTTACGTCTGTTTACATAGCCTACTGGTTGATTTACAAAAGATTTTATTATTACTTGTGTGCTATTCGTGTTATGAAGGTACATAGTACGGAAACAGCTGTAACGATTGTTTAATAAAATAATTATATCAAAGTCATATAAAAATATAATAGTTTTATTGGCTCAACTGCACTTCTACTAGCGCTTGATTGTTCAGTTATATTGTTGTAAACTATAGCTCTTCTTCTGTATTTACTAACGTGATTTAATATTTTAAACTTTTTCAAACAATTTTTATAACATTATTAGACAATTTTGAAGTATTTATTTAAATATGCAAATCACAATATTATGACACTGTTAGACAATATTGTGATGCTAACTGCTATTTTCTCCACACAGTTTCTATGGCTGTTTTGGGTTATCGCTGGTTGGATCAGCGTTAGGGAGTGATAAGTAAGTGTACACCCATTTTTAATAAACGTTTGGTAATTTTAATATTATTAATATATTTGTTTAACATAGATTTGGGGATTTATTGCAAATATTGGTAATTTAAATCTCATAGCGACGGATAGTAATCGAGGATGATAATCGATATGTGGTTCGATTGTGGCTCTATAAACTCTGGCGCATGCGCACTGTTGTTCCATAGGACTTCGAAAATATTTCACGCTAGTTTAATTTCTTACCTTAATAAAAACTACAATAGACAACGATATTTAAATACATATTTTTTTGACCCTGCAGGAAGAGGAGATCCTATTCTATATCAACATTTGTTTTGATTTTTTGGTCACCCAGAAGTATACATTTTAATTCTTCCCGGCTTTGGAATAATTTCCCATATTATTTGTCACGAGAGAGGGAAAAAAGAAGCATTCGGACACATCAATTGACACACCCCTAGTCTTTTCTTACATTTTGGGGTCCGTGTTCGGGAAGTCTGGATGTAAACGGTTTGTGTTTACCAGAGTGCGCTGAAATTTAATACGATACTGTTCTGCAACTAAAAAAATTGTCTGGCAGGAATATTTCATAATGATTTAATGTGGATTTATGAGTACCAAGCGATTGTAAACGAATTTCGCCAACTTTGAGGTCCTACAACTTGCGTTGCAAAATGCTAAAAAAATTCAACATTACAGGGGCGTTTATTTCAATATAAAATGATTTGCGAAAGCTTAAAGGTGATGTAGTTTTTCCAAGGGAGACAGTTCGCTTGTTAGCGTAAAGTATGACCTTACACAGACTATTTAATTCATGCCCCAAATGGGAGTCAATGACCAATCACGTTTCAATTAATTTTGTTTTACAACCAATCACAGTCATGTTTCACCTCGATAATTATCGAATTTTGATTATCAAAATAAAGAGAGCTCCTCATTTTTAATATTCTGAACAGGTCAGAGCATTATTTTGCAGTCACTGACTCTCTAACAAATACGTTGAATATAGCAAATAATGAACAGATTCCTTCGACCTGCACATTTGAAATCTCTGTGTTCAATAATTGTGTTTCTAATACTGATTTTACTGAGTTTTTCCGAAAAAATGAATTAATAACCTATAATATACAGTTTGATGTGTTTCATTTTTTCTCCACGAGGGTATATTCTTACAATATTGTGATCCTATTTGGCAATAAAATGTATGATCAAGTTGTAGTGATGAACAAATGAAAGATAACCAAGCATTTCTCATCTGTTTTCAAACATCACTGTTTATATTCAATATCCATCCATAGTAATTCTGCCCGAAGGCAGGTCCTTCACTGCAATCATAGCATTTTCATGCTATGCTTGCAGCTTTACTAGGGAATTGTGTAGGTGTGGTAGCTTCCCGTTGCTTTCCACACCGGTGAAGGATGATGATGATGATAAGGATGATAATGATAAGGATGATGGCCATACGATTTCGGGGACCGTTTGGGCCTTAAAGTTTTCCTGACTTTGTCTTACAGGTGAGGAAAAACCCCGATAAAAACCTCACCCAGAAAAACTGTCCCGGCCGGGAATCGAACCCGGGCCCGCTGCGTGACAAGGCAGCACGCTACCTCGAGACCACAGCGGTGGACACATTCAATATATAAATATTTAAAAAGAACTATATTTAAATAATGATTTGTGAGTAAATAGCTTAATTTTATTCGTTTAATAGTCCTAACAAATGCCACTCTTGATTTCCAAATCCTGTAGATAAATTCACTCGTCACTTCGTGAATTATCGATTATTTGGAAATCATTCGTGGCATTACTTATGATTAGGGTAAGGCAATTAATGATTTTGCATATTTTTCTTATGAAGGTTCAAACATTGCTTACATATATGAAAATGTAGGGCATTTAAAAACGGATTAAATAAAAGCAATTCGTTAGGACATTTTTTTGCATTTTCTTAACTTTTTTAGGGATATGTTATTTTCTGGCAATGTTTAGGTCATTTTGAGCATTTTGTACACTTTTCCCGAAGGTTGTGACATTATTTGTATTTGATTTAAGATTTTTATTATAATTCATCATTTTTCCTTGTCAATACAATTTCTTGGAATTAAGTAGTTGTTTTGATAACTACTACCCCTATTTGTTAAGGTATGTGCATAATGAACTTGCCCACTTCTAGGAATTTTATTCAATTTCTTAGAGCTTATGCTAGCTTCTACCCTTATTCTGATTGTTAACTGCAATTCAAAATTGTTGTAAAAGTGCACTGTGTAATTGAAATGGCTTTTCTGCAATAAAAGGTACTGTAACATGTATTTTTAAAATACTTTTGTTTTAATATTTTGATGTTAAGTTAAATTTTATGTAATTCAGTAATCAAGTAAGTACTTAATCTAATAAATAGTACTTTTATTGGTAATTTTTAACTTTTTATTCGTCATTTTTTTATTTTATTGGTCATTTTTGCATTTTTTAGGTCATAAATGCATTTTTTATTTTGAATTTTTTACCAATTTATAGGTCATTAAATGCCTTGTCCTACTTATGATTAATTGTGAGCAGGGATTTCATATATACACGATGTCTAAGGGCCAGGTTGAGCCAGAATGTAGGTTGATGTAACTATATTGTAATGGAAGTAATTCATCATGTGTGCTACACATTACGAGATTGTGAGTACACATTCCCCGCATTTAAATTAATGTTAAGTGATTGATGACACGACAAGCCACTATAATATGTTGGACTAAATGATTCTGTTCCCTGGAACGTAAAGCCGAAAATCTACACAAATTTAGTTGTTACATTTAAATAAAATACTGCTAAAAATTGTTAAAAAAGTATATATTCTCATTGAAACAACAAAATCTCGGTTACGGCGCAAAAAGTGGACATCCGAATGTCGAGATAATTTTGGTTTTAAAATGATGCTTAGGACCACTAAACATGAAAAAAAAAAATAATTGCGGACCATCCAGAAACAAAGCAGTAAAATAACATTTTATAAGCACAACAAAATACACATTTCACTAGTTTACTGTACTGATTATTTTATATTTTTTTCATCATCATCATCATCACTCCAGGGATTAGGCAATTGCCCGTTCCGACTTCATAATGCATCAGCCCAACGTCTTCTAGGTCTTCCAACATCACGCCTTCCTCTTGCTTGATAATTTCTGGCTAACAATGGATATCTCTCCTTGCTCATTCCATCCATGTGATCAATCCATTTCTGTCTGTAATTCGTGACTTTATCCAACAAAGGCTGTACTTTCAATTCTTCTCTTATATCCTCATTTCTTATTCTATCAAGTCTTGTACATCCTTTTACTTGTCTTAGGAACCGCATCTCTGCCGTCTGTATTCTATCCTTCTGTCTTTTCACTGGAGCCCAAGTTTCACATCCATACAATATTGTGGGAACCGCCATAACATTATACATTTTTATCTTGGTTTCTTTTCTAATTTTATTTTTGAATGTTCTCTGTATTGTTCCACACACCGTCTGAAATTTATTTATTTTGGAGTCAATATCTCTTTCCACATTGTAGCCAACATCACAGCCCAAATATTTGAAACTAGACACCTGTTCTATACTTTGATTTTCTAAAATAATTTTGGTTCTCACTGGATCTCTTCCTCTAAAAGCCATGGTCTTCGTTTTCCTTACAGAAATTTTTAGATCGTATAATTTACATATTTCATTTAATGCATGCATTGATTTCTGTAAGTCGTCTTCATTTTTCTGTATTATGATTACATCGTCAGCAAATAAAAGATTATTTATGCACATTTTATTATCCATTCTTATTCCTGGATTTACTAAAACTTTCCATTTATTAAAAATATCGTCTATATATATATTAAACAAAGTGGGTGATAAACTACATCCTTGTCGTAATCCAGTATTTGTTTTGATTGCATCTGTTCTTTTGAATCCGGTATCTATAATTATATTTGTGTCTTCATATAATGTCTTTATTGTTTCTACAAGGCACAGCGGGTATCCTTTCATTCGTAATATTTCCCATAATTTTTGTCTGTTTACTCGATCGAAGGCCTTATCCAAATCTATAAATCCTATGTGAGTTTCTAAGTTATGTTCTCTTCTCTTTTCTATGAGTTGTTTCAGTGTAAAGACATTGTCTATACATGACCTTCCCTTTCTGAATCCACTTTGATTTTCACTTATTATTACTTCTGTTATGTTTCTCAATCTATTATTTATTATTTTCGTATATATTTGTAGCCAGTATTCATTAAGCTAATCCCTCTGTAATTCTCGCAATTTCTCCGGTCTCCTCTTTTGAATATATTCTTGACAATTGCTGTTTTCCAAGTGGTTGGAATCCCATAGGTCTGCCAACATATATTAATTAGATGAAGTATTCGTAGTTTACACAATATTCCACTATATTTGATTAATTCCATATTTATATTATCTAATCCTGTTGCTTTCCTATTCTTAGTGGTTTTCAAAGCCATTTCTAATTCATTTATGTCTATTACATCAATATTTTCCACTTTTATTTCTTCCTCATTGTTCTCTTTTCCTTCAATTTCCTCCTTTTTCCAAAGTTTTTCATAATGCTGGATCCATTCTTGTTCTGGGATTATATTCAATCTGGCAGAATCTTTCTCAGTCTGATTTAGATGTTTCACTAATTTATAACCTATTTCTTGTCTTCCATACATATCATGTTCTACTGAGCTTATAAATTATCCCATGACTCCTGATGGGATTTTCTTATAATGCTTTTAGCAATTCTCCTTTTCATTTTATATTCTTCATAAGATTCTTCTGTTTTCAGTCGTAAGTATGTATGATATGCTTTTTGTTTTTCATTCACTGCATTTTGTATATTCGCATTCCAAGTTCTCAAGCCCTTCCTATTCCTTATTCTATTTTTCTTTCCTAATATCTCATTTGCTGTTTTATGTATTACATTTGATATATTTTCCCATTCAATATTTATATCTTCTGACGTCGCTATCTCTGATATATATTTATTCATTCTGCTTTCATAATGTTGTCTAATACTTTGATCTTGTAATAAATATATTTTATATACTTCTTCTTGGTTTCTTTTGTTCTTTATGTTATTTTTCCGCCATTTAGCTATTATGTTTATTTTGCTTATCACGAGATAGTGATCAGAGTATATATCGCTGCCTCTATGTACTCTCACATCTTTTACCAAATATTTAATTATCATAAGTAATGCCACGAGTGATTTCCAAATTATCGATAAATTCACGACTCACCAAGTGAGTCGTGAATTTATCTAGAGAATTTGGAAATCAAGAGTGGCATTTGTTAGGACTATTTAACGAATAAAATTAAGCTGTTTACTCACAAATCATTATTTAACTATAGTTATTTAAAAATATTTATATATTTAATGTAAACGGCGATGTTTGAAAACAAATGAGAAACGATAGGTTCGCTTCATCTGCTTCTTTTGTTTATCACTGCAACCAGATCATACTATTTATTGCCAAAGGAACGCAATATTGTAAGAATGCTCTCTAGTGGAGAAAAAATGAAACACATCAAACTGTATATTAATTCATTTCTGATGTCGTATGATGTAAATATGACAATTATATTTTTCTGGATTATTACCTGGGAAAAATACATTTAAGAAAGTGCAAACAGTGGTTTCTTTTTTTGGTGGTATAATCAATTGCTACAAATGTTGACAAGTATGCACTATATATACAATCTGGTAGCCGTATTTCTTATAGGCTCAGTCACTGCAAAATAACGGTCAGACCTGTTCAGAATATTAAAAAGGAGGAGCTTTCTTTAATGTGGTAAATATAACACTGATAAATATTTCGTGAAACACGACTCTGATTGGTTGTAAAACAGAAATCATTGAAACGTGATTGGTCATTGACTCCCATTTGGGGCATGAGTTAAATAGTCCTGGAAAACACGACCTTTTTTTTTATTGGCTATAAAGTATTAAAGTTCATAACGTCTATTTTTCTGATTGGAATGAATAACGTTAACCGAGTTAAGAAAGTTAATAAAACTAAAAATTAGAGCACGAAAGATTTACAAAATGATAAAAAATAGTTCACACGTGATCAGACCATTAAAGAACCATTTTCAGAGAAACTTGGAACATTCCTAACCATGATAACTTGCAGTTTGGAGTCCAGCGGAGTTCATTTAACAACGATTTTAGCTGTTATCCCTTTTAAGTCTCATGTTGAAGATAGCAACACATAGCCCCGTTCTAATGGAAGGCTTGGGAAGGGGTGGAAAGTAAACAGTTAGGCTTATCTGGAACTGCAAGACCAACCCTCGTGCACTTCCGCGAGCGCAACCTCACACCACTTTCAAGTTGATAACCCAACTTTTCAACACAAATACACTCTGCCACCTTATCGATACTGGACGATGTGCTCCGTTAATGTAAACATAGCCGCAACAATGGCTCTCCGAATTAACACGCACTGTTATTAATATTATATTATCCAATAATTAGTTTCACCACATATTCTCAAGACATTGGCATAGATGAGGGAAGACAATAGGATAGGAAAGTAATGATTCCTCACGATAACGTGACAGTTATAGTCTATCAATTTAGCTCTTTGTCTCCTAAATATCAACTTGGATGTTGTGGTAGGGCTTAACTTGATAAACCACGGGTTTAACCAGATTAATCTTACATCGTTTATTTAAATAATCGACATATTAAATCTTAAATCACCCTGTAGCTTCTACTGAACAAATAAATTGTAACATCTCATTTGGAAACATTTAGAAATATGTTTATATGATATCGAAACTTTTCATAAGTAATGCCACGAGTGATTTCCAAATTATCGATAAATTCACGACTCACGAAGTGAGGAGTGAATTTATCTAGAGAATTTGGAAATCAAGAGTGGCATTTGTTAGGACTATTTAACGAACAAAATTAAGCTGTTTACTCACAAATCGTTGTTTAACTATAGTTATTTTAAAATATTTATATATTTAATGTAAACGGCGATGTTTGAAAACAAATCAGAAATGTGAGGTTATGTTCATTCACTGCTGTTTGATCATATTATTTATTGCCAAATAAAATCGCAATATTGTAAGAGTGCACCCAAGTGGAGAAATAATAAAACACATCAAACTATATATCATCGACATTACGGGTTATTCATTTTATTTTTTTAGTAAACAACTCAGTAAAATCAAGGAATCTTTTCATTATTTACTATATTCAATGTATTTGTTGGAGAAAAATAATGCTTTGTCCTGTTCAGAACATTAAAAAGGAGATTTCTTTATCACAAAAGCAGGAGCTGATAAAGAGAAATTGATAAAGAGCGAGGTGAAACACGACTGTCATTGGTTGTAAAACAACATTCATTGAAACGTGATTGGTCATTGACTAGCATTTGTGGTATGAGTTAAATAGTTAGAAATAATATGTTGAAGTAGTAAATTGCTTTGTCCCACGCTGTGGCGACGTTTTGAAGAAGTAAATCTCTTCATGCCCGATGTTGTAGTAACATTTTGAAGAAGGATTGGTGTCCCAAAAAGAATTACTGGTTCAGGTTGGGTTTAGTTTAGTTTTCGGTAGAGCCGGATTCTCTTCTTAGAGTCGGAAGTCGGTACACTGGATAGGAAAACACTTCAAAATTACTAAAAAATGTTTCTTGTAGAAATAATTTCACATTTATTCACTTCTTAAAGTTCCCAGCAGATTAAGTAAATGTAGGCCAACACGCACACACTACTGAGTAACACTAAGAAATTAGGACTGGAAGTAAATATCAGTAAAACTAAATATATGGTCACACGTAGAAATTCAGTATATAATGGAAATAGACAACTAATGACAAATGAGGGAAATTTTGAGGAAGTGGCTGAATTCAAATACCTAGGAACAATAATCACAAATAGGAATGAGATGCACAAAGAAATTAAACATAGGCTCAATTCTGGAAATGCATGCTATTATGCATTGCAGAGACTCTTGATGTCCCAACTCCTTTCAAAAAACGTTAAGCTGAAAATATATAAAACTATTATTCAACCAGTTATATTATATGGGTGCGAAACATGGACTCTTACTTTAAGGGAGGAAAGGAGATTACGAGTATTTGAGAATAAAGTTCTTAGGACAATTTTTGGACCTAAGAGAGATGAACAGACAGGTGAATGGAGAAAACTACATAACAATGAACTACATGGTCTTTATAGGAAGCCTGATATAATAAGAACAGTTAAGTATCGTATACTGCGATGGGCAGGACATGTTGCACGAATGGGGAATGAAATACTTGTATGGAAGCTTCTTGTAGGGAAGCCAGAGGGAAAACGCCCAGTTGGTAGACCAAGAATGAGATGGGAGAATAACATTAACTATGATTTGAGGGAAGTAGATTATACAGGGAATGATTGGAAGGCATTAGCTCAGGATAGGGATGTATGGAGGGCTTATGTCCGCGCGGCCATGAACCTACGGGTTCAATAGTGCCAGTAAGTAAGTAGTATTATCGACAAAGAATAGAAATTCACAAAAAATAATCACATGAATACATTGATGAAATATGTGTTTACTCCATACTTCCCTCATGGGGAAGTATCGTATCGTATACTGCGATGGGCAGGACATGTTGCTCGTATGGGGAATTAAAGACGCGCATGGAAACTTCTTGTAGGAAAGCCAGAAGGAAAACGCCCTGTTGGTAGACCAAGAATGAGGTGGGAGAACAACATTAACTATGATTTGAGGGAAGTAGATTATACAGGGAATGATTGGAAAGCATTGACCCAGGATAGGGATATATGGAGAGCTTATGTCCGCGCGGCCATGAACCTACGGGTTCGATAGTGCCACTGAGTAAGTAAGTAAGTAAGTAAGTATAAGAAAATGTTTTTTTCATGGTTACTAGTTTCCTTTCCCTCTCGGCAATGTTCCCTCCTGCCACGCGCCATAGGATTCACCAAGACGGCAACGGTTACCAGAACTGGGCTGTAACCACTAGACCACAGTGGCCGACATTCATGAAATATCTTCTTCTTCACTTCACGGGCCAGGCAAATTGCCTGTTCCGCCTCACAGTTGTTCTGTCCATCTTTTCACTGACCTTCCTACATTCCTTGAACCTCTTGGCTTGTAGCTGAATGTTGCTCTTGGTAATCTTGATACATCCATTCTTTCCACATGTGTAAACCATTTCTCTGCATATTCTCTGATTTTCTCATCCAATGGATATATATTTAACTCTGTTCTTATATCTTCATTCATTATCCGATCCAATCTTGTGCAGCCTTTTGTTCTTCTAAGGAAGTTCATTTCTGCGCTTTGTATTCTACTTTGCAGCAATTTTTTGGTCATTACCAAAGTTTCGCTCCCATAAAGTAATGCAGGAACTGCCAATGTTTTATAAAACTTCAATCTAGTATCTCTTCATGAATCTTATAATATTATAAAAGTTAAATAGAGATTATTTATCAACTTGATGAATAGAAATTATATGTTCAAGAAATCCTTTGGATTTGCAGAATTTATTTATGCATATTTCATGAATAATCTCTATTTAACTCTATTTAACTTTTATAAGATTCATGAAGTGTTCCGTTGAGGTATTATTCAAAATTAAAATATAAAATTATGGAATATTTACCTGAAAGGTCCCTCTCAACTTAATTAATTATTTAACTGTAGCGCTTTCGGGACTTGTCTCATCATCGGCAGGATTCAAAACTGGTGTTCCGAAAGCGCTACAGTTAAATAATTAATTAAGTTGAGGAGATGGACCTTTCAGGTAAATATTCCATAATTTTATATTTTAATCTCTATTTAACTGCATTTTAAATAAAAATAAGAAGGATTAGGGCTCATGCTTTCCAAATTACCAGTTACAGGGAACTATAATATTGGAATATTATTACGAACTTTAATAAAATCAATAGATATGTTATCGGCAGCTGGAATAGACAGTATTGTCCTCCCAAAGTAGACTACGCTGAATTCTCTTTCTCAAGCTGTTGAAAGCCAAGTTTCCACATAAGTAGCATTCCAAAGTAATACTGGATCACTTCCAGCAGCTGGAACATCAGCATGATTTCTGCTGGAGTTCCAATTCTCCATCACAACACATAAACTTGGAGGTTACCCAAGAATCACGAACGCTAAACTAAATTTCCGTAAGCGTATTTCCTCATTGTTTTCCTATTATGTACGTGTTCAGAATTATATTTTTCAAATTATATTATCCCATTTGTTCCAAGATGTGGTATAGAAGCATATTTAAGGAATATGGCATTGTAGTTGGTTGATGATGATTCAAAATACTGTGCATTCTGTTACAGGAAGTTTATGGTGTGGCTACTAATGGGAGTAACAGACGAATAGATATTATAGCATTTAGACCATCTTCTAAACTTGGTATGATATTAGATCCCACAATTCGTTTTGAGACTCATAGTAGCCAACCTGAGGAAGTTGACTCTGAAAAGAAAGCCATATATGAGCCAACAATTGACTATTACAAAGACTATTTAACTCATGCCCCAAATGGGAGTCAATGACCAATCACGTTTAAATGATTTCTGTTTAACAACCAATCAGAGTCGTGTTTCACGAAATATTTATCAGTGTTATATTTACCATATTAAAGAAAGCTCCTCCTTTTTAATATTCTGAACAGGTCTGACCATTATTTTGCAGTGACTGAGCCTATAAGAAATACGGCTACCAGATTGTATATATATAGTGCATAATGTCAACACATAGCGCTTGCAGGAGTTAAAAACATTTGTAACAATTGATTATACCACCAAAAAAAAGAAACCACTGTTTGCACTTTCTTAAATGTATTTTTTCCCAGGTAATAATCCAGAAAAATATAATTGTCATATTTACATCATACGACATCAGAAATGAATTAATATACAGTTTGATGTGTTTAATTTTTTCTCCACTAGAGAGCATTCTTACAATATTGCGTTCCTTTGGCAATAAATAGTAGCAGTGATAAACAAAAGAAGCAGATGAAGCGTACCTATCGTTTTTCATTTGTTTTCAAACATCGCCGTTTACATTAAACATATAAATATTTTAAAATAATTATAGTTAAATAATCATTTGTGAGTAAACAGCTTAATTTTATTCGTTAAATAGTCCTAACAAATGCCACTCTTGATTTCCAAATTCTCTAGATAAATTCACTCCTCACTTCGTGAGTCGTGAATTTATCGATAATTTGGAAATCACTCGTGGCATTACTTATGATAAATACCAACTAGATAGTATAACTGTCACAGGATTGATGATCGGGGCAAGAGGTACTATACCAGGATTCTCAGCCAAATTTTGGAATTCCTTAGATTTGGACAGGGTGTATCTTTCTAAAATTGCCATCGCCGCCATTAGAGGATCAATTTAAATTTTAAGAAACCATCTTTACAAAATTTCTACTTTATAGTATGTATACTTCAATTAGGCCTACAATTTGAATTTTTTAAAATGTATTTACAAAATGTATTTCAATTCCAGAAATTAATAGTCTGTATCACTTTGTCCTTGAGGCAATCCTCTAATGTGGAAATTTGTTTCTAATAAAAAAATAATTACTGGTCTAAGATAGGGTTGCAAAACTTGTACTCTGCAAGTGTTGCAAAATTTAATGATGCCGATTTTGTGATCTCACTTAAGGTTTATATTTGTTCCAGGGTTACTAATTTAGCCATTTTGTGGCTAGATTTGGCCATTTTGAAAACGTAACTAGCTACAAATTTATGAATAAGCTAGTTATAGCTTTCCTGGCCATTTGACGTCTTTTCTATAGCCATTTCTAGCCACATTTTACAGTTTAATTATTTTATGTAAATTCCGTAATAATAATCGATGTATATTAATATATTTTGCCACCACAGAAGAGTATCTTCTTTCCAAAGAAAAACTTACACACTTCACATAGGCTATTTATATGATATGAAAACTTAAATATCTGGTGGAAATGAGCCTAATACTGCGCGGTAAATAATTTGTGGAGTTTCAGTTCATCACAGAAAATGGAGATGTTAATATATTTCCGTCTGGTGTATTCTCCAACTGTATAATTGTAGTTGCTAATTCTAAGGATGGAATCCCACTTTCTCCGACCGCTTGTAGTGAGTGGATTTAGCACTTGCCACCATGTTTGATGTTACGTTTTCAACATTAATATTTAGGCCTATATTTTGAAAATGTGGCTGAATTCAAATTTTGGGCGAAAGAGAGATGAACAAACAGGTGAATGGAGAAGACTAAATAACAATGAACTACATGATCTTTATAGGAAGCCAGATATAATAAGAACAGTTAAGTCTCGTAGACTGCTATAGGCAGGAAATGTTGCACGTATGGGAAATGAAAGACTTGCATGGAAGCTTCTTGTAGGAAAGCCAGAGGGAAAACGCCCAGTTGGTAGACCAAGAATGAGGTGGTAGAATAACATTAAGTACGATTCGAGGGAAGTAGATTATACAGGGAATGATTGGAAAGCATTAGCTCAGGATAAGGATGTATGGAGAGCTTATGTCCGCGCAGCCATGAACCTACGGGTTCGATAGTGCCAGTGAGTTAGTTAGTTATCATACCTCGAAAACAACCTATCCTTAGTTTGACAAATAATGGAACTACGATCTTTGTACATTATGTAAGCTAGTAAACTCTTACAAAAGATTTAACGTCACAGAGATTAATATATAACAATGTCGAATTCCATGGATGATGTATTGCATTTTTAGAGTGCAATATGACTATTCAATGTTTTATAGAACGTAACTGTTTCATTGTCTGTATTCGATAAAATAAACCTACTGTTATAAACCGAATTGTTAATTTTTGAATGCGAACAAGTACAATGTGAATTGACATTTTCAGGTGAGTGAAAAACTGAACATGGAGTGCATAAATTATTATTTTATTTCTATTATCAATTCCTATATTTATTTTTGACTTTCATGTTATTAAGGACACATTTTTTGATACTTACTCACTGGCACTATCGAACCCGTAGGTTCATGGCCGCCTAACATTCCATGTTCCTAGGAACATGTCCCTGTGTTTGAGCCTTTGGCATGGGTTCCCTGAAGTAGTCCCCGCCCGGAGAACCGAATGGGGGACTATTTGACCTCCGGAAAATTTTACCCCAGGTGAACCCATGTCCGCATTTCTTGACGGTTGTATTTTTACGGTGAAAGATCGTCACTCTTTCGCCCAAGGTACTTTTTTCGTCTGGCTTATCACCTTCGACCAGTCCGGCATGGGTAACCCTATCGGCAGCAATGCTACCGCCGGCATAGCTCTCAGGATCATTTAAGCACGCAAGCCACTCCACCACGACAAGGTAAAGATACCATGGAGGGCACATTTTTTGATATGACATATAAATTATTTGGATGTAGGCTAGATGTAGGTCTTCCCCCAACTCTATTTGTAGCAGTTATATATATATGTCGTTCTGCGCCGTAGCCGAGCGGTTAAGGTAGGAAGCCTTGGCGCAGAGCTACGGGACTTGCGCTGGTTCGAGTCTCCATGGGGGAAGAAATTTTCTCATGGTATTTCAGCCAGTATGGGACCGGTGCCCACCCAGCATCGTGAGGCAATTGGGTAGCTACAATAAGTAGCGGCTCCAGGTTGAACCAGCTATAACGGATGGGGGACTCGACATGCTAACCACATGTCACCCCTACACTGGCTGTTGATCATCTACCTCTGTGATTGACACATGTGGATGTGAAGGGCCAGCAGCCGGCTGGTAAAAGGGCAACAGCTGAAAAAGTGGAAAGACCCTCAATCGGAATATATATGTCCACCGCTGTGGTCTCGAGGTAGCGTGCTGCCTTGTCACGCAGCGGGTCCGGGTTCGTTCCCTGGTCGGGGCAGTTTTTCTGGGTGAGGCTTTTATCGCGGTTTTTCGTCACCTGTAAGACAAATGCCAGGAAAACGTTAAGGCCTAAACGGTCCCCGAAATCATATGACCATCATCATTAACATCATCATCATCATCATCCTTCACCGGTGTGGAAAGCAACGGGAAGCTACCACACCTACAATTCCCTAGTAAAGCTGCAACCATAGCATGGGCGTTTTTACTCTGGTTTTCCTACAAGAAGCTTCCATGCAACTCTTTCATTCCCCATTCGTGCCACATGTCCTACCCATCGTAGTCTACGAGACTTAACTGTTATTATATCTGGCTTCCTATAGGCTTACATACCATTTAATATTAGACTATTAGATTTTTTTATTTAGGAATATTGCACAATACAGTGTTTCTCCTTCAACCCAAAGTGATTTGTCGCCAGAGGTTCCTGTCTAAAGCATCTTCTTCCCTCAAAACTCTAGCTTCCATACTTCTCTTCACTCCATCCATCCATCGTTCTCTAGACCTGCCTCCTTCACTTCTTCCATTAGCTTTTCAATTAAGGATCTTCTTTGGCATTCTCTCTTCTTCCATTTTCATATAAGGTATCCATACCATTTCAAACGTTTTTCTTCTATTTTTCCTAATGCGTTTTTTTCCACTTGCATAAATGTCTTTATTGTACTGTTTCTGACCTTAGCCCTTCTTGAAATTCTGTTGATCGTCTCCAAAAATCCATTTCTACTGCTAACAGCTTATTGGCTTGTTTTCTACTTACTGTCCATGTCTCGAACCCATATAATAAAATGCTTTTAAAGTGATTTTATTCACTAGCGATTAAATTATTTCCGGAGGCGAAATTTCCACTTGTAAATAAAACCTTACATAAGTCTGTCATTTATTATTATTGTTGTTGTTATATTTAATCTGACTTCTTCGCAATAAAATAAATCAACATCAATTTAATGAAATAGATACTATAGTGTAAATAACTAAGAGCACATTTTTATTTCAGTTTTGTTATTCGTAAAGCTGTCATTTTGGATTTTCTTAAAACATTTCAATTGATGAAGCTGTCAAAGTTATTGGAGAAGAACGGATAATCGAGATGTATCATGATTCGCTTCGAAGAAACCGATCAAAACGAACAGGCGTTCTAGTGCCACATTTGCTACGGTTTCACGGAATCACTAAAATTGCATCTCTTGCAATTAACATCGAGTTGGAAACTTGGGAAGAGAATCGTGAAAGTGCTTCATTCAGTACTTTGTGAAGATTAGAAAGGAGTTAGGTTTCAAGGAAATATAACACAAGCAACTTGAACCTAGGGTGAAATTATATTTCCCGTCTTCAAACTGGATAACTATTAACGGGTCATCTTTATGTAAGCTGTTTTAAAGTTTACTCTATCTTTGAGAAAAGCAAATTAAGCGTCATAGCAGAAACAAATAACGATTTTCTTTACTTAATTATTCCTTCTTTTTTGCTGCTTACTCTCTGTTTTCGTTCCTTCTTTCGTTCTCCGCTTCTTTTTTCTACTGCTTTTCTTTCTTTCACTTTGTTTTCCATTATATAGCTTCTGATCACTATGGGGTATAATTTTTGTTCTAAAGCCTTTCTGTTTTTTTTCTTTTTTTATTTTTTTCTCCAAATGGATGACGCGACCCATTAGCCATCAAGTAACATTGGTGGATTATTTGCAATTGATATCTTCCCTGCGTAAGAGAGACGGCGATTTGGAATCCTTGGATCATATCCTATTGACCATGTGTCGATGTCTTATGCCGCATATGTATGTTTTTAATGAGATTAATAATAGATAATCATATCTAAAAATAATTCACGATATTATGAACTTCATGAATTATTGAAGATTTCCTTTAATTAATTTTATAGTTAATTGCATCCTATTCTTAACGCTTGAACGTCCAAACAATGGTCAATAAGATACCCTGTATCATATAATCACATAATATCATATAGTGATATACGTAATGCGTGTTTTTAAAAAATCTAATTATACATAACAGGCTATATATAGTCTGCTCACATTCAGAAATAAATTCATTAGGCCCTACTATAATTGAATCAGTCATTTCGAAAAGGGATCATCTACAGCTGATCAAATTTTACAGGAGAGGAAGAAAAACTGATTCAACTTGTTCAGGATAAAGCATTGAATCTGAAATAAGTCAGAAAGTGGTAAAGGAATAGTGTAGTTGATCCATTCTCACACGTAAACGATGGAAATGAAATAGGTACCGGTATGTAAACATGGAATAATGAAAGAAGTGAATTTCAGAAAAATTGGAGATGATCCCTTTTCGAAATGACTGATACAATTATGCATTTATTTTTTCGGATGTAAAAAATATTCGCGCTATTAGAGTAGATGTTTGGATTATATGGCGACTTCGTTCTTAAATTACCATAAACTTATTCTGTATACTATTGGTAGACTATTAAAAACATAATTTTTAGTGGAGTTTGAACACTTCCTCCACCTTTCTGGCAATTCGCTAACCAAAGAGATAGACCCACTGTATACCTTATCTGCTCTTAGAGTGATCCTAATATAAACGAACACCAACTGTATCCATCCGCCATTCGCGCCACAATTACTGTCACATTCACAGTAAAGTTTAAGACACGTATTCGTTGAATGGGGTAGAATACAAGAAAGCTGGCGAGAATTTTCACTGAACTTGTGAAATACATTTAAAATAACTGTTTTTGATCACCAGTCAAAGGTTTGCCAGACTTGTATTTTAAAAATTTAGATGACGATACATGTACAGAAGACTCAACACTTTCAGCAAATTTGTTGCATCAGAATCGACTGAAGCATGAATCAAATGCATTATCCACATGTAATGAACTGTTTTAAGTTGTAAAATTATTGATTAGGTACATTTTAGAATATTTTATATGTTTTGAACATTATTATTTTTATTCACGAAGAATAACAAGTATATTCAGAGGACATACTTTTACTTTAATGAAGGGAATTACTTTTTCGCGTGCTTACTACTTCTACAGGGTGAAAATTATTTGAACCAACAAACTCTGGGAGGTTGTAGGGGACACCAAAACAAATATTTTTCCCTAATGTCATTTTTTCCTCCTCCTCATCATCATTCGGTATCATGGCAGCTGCCGCCGTCTTCCGGAAACCAAACGCCATTCCTCTCTGTCCATCCATTGATCTTCCTCCATTACTATGATATTCATAGCTGCTTGTACCCCTTCTATCCAAGTTTTCTTCGGTCTTCCTCTCTACCTCCTTTCCATTGGGATCCATTCCATAACAATGTTTGGCAATCTTTGCTCTGGCATTCTTTTTACATGGCCATACCACTGCAATCTTTTTTTTTTTCTATAATTTCTATGATATCCGGCTCCTCTTGTACACCCATAATTTCTCTTCTTTCTTTATTTCGTATTCTATCCATTCTAGATTTTTCCAGCTGATCTTCATAAAACATCCATTTCAGTACTTAAAATTCTTTTCATTTTCCTGGTAGGAATTTGCCAGACTTCAGCACCATATGTTAAAATTATTTAAACCGGTAGAGGGCGTATTAGCTCTTCAGTTGTCATAACTGCAACTGCTGTTGATGGTAGGAATTGTTTTGTCCACCAGTGTAGTAGTGAATTGTATCTGTTTACTAATGGAGCGATACACCTGGAGCGAGTACACTGATATGTGTGGTCCGGTGTTGTTGGGGACTGTTTAATTGGGACATATCTCCTACCTAGGCCATTAAATGGCAGGCACTATTACAATTTTCTCACCAGAGCATTGCCAGAATTGCTGGAAGACGTCCCACTCCCTACAAGACAACGCATGTGGTTCCAACATGACGGGGCGCCGGCACATTTCAGTCGTCGTGTGCGTCGATTCTTGAACCAACGGATTTCAGAACAGTTGATTGGCAGAGGTGGTCCTGTACCATGGCCTGCTCGATCCCCAAATATGACCCCTTTGGAATTTTTTGTGTGGGGAGAGATGCACAACCTTGTTTACAGAACTCCTGTTGCATCAGAAAAGGATCTGGTTGCCCGGATAGTAGCAGCAGCAGGAGCAATTAACGATACTCCTGGAGTTTTTGCCCGTGTTAGACAGAACATGATCCGCCGGTGTAACCTTTGTTTATATGCCAATGGAGGCATTTTTGAACCTCTGCTTAATTTAAGTAATTGCGTTGTGTTAATGTGTTGTCTATTGGTAATAAAAATGCAAAAGTGTTTGTTACTTATTCACTGGCACTATCGAGCCCGTAGGTTCATGGCCGCGCGGACATAAGCTCTCCATACATCCCTATCCTGAGCTAATGTTTTCCAACCATCCCCTCTATAATCTACTTCCCTCAAATCATAGTTAATGTTATCCTCCCACCTCATTCTTGGTCTACCAACTGAGCGTTTTCCCTCTGGCCTCCATGCAAGTCTTTCATTCCCCATACGTGCAACAAAAAAAATTCCGACCCTGCCAGGATTGGAGCCTGGAATCTTCTGATCCGTAGTCAGACGCGTTATCCGTTGCGCCACAGGGCCTTTAAAAGTAAAGTGATCCCACAACAGGCCCGGAGGCCCTTGGGGTAGTAGGAGGTTAAGGCTCCCACTTTTTCTAGACAATCGGCACTTGACGTCAGCCGGTTTGTCAGCCCTGCGTGACGGCCGCCTTTACCCCTAGAACAAGCGTCTGGTACTCATTTCCGTTAGAGGCTGTGTCGACCCCAGGGCCATAGTGCCGCCAGAGGGTTTGGGTCAGTTTAAAAATCCTGACCCCAATGGGACTTGAACCCTCTACCCTCCGGCTTGTAGCTTAGTGCCATAACCACTACGCTAAGTGTTTGTTGGTTTAATTAATTTGCCGCCAGAGAAATCTTGCTCTACCGGTTTAAATAATCCTCATAGGAAAAAATGACATTAGGGAAAAGTATTTGTTTTGGTGTCCCCTACAACCTCCCAGGGTTTGTCGGTTTTAAATAATTTACACCCTGTATATCGTACTTCCGTATCCATAACCAATTGGAAAGGGAGCAGCTCACATGGTTTTGTTTTGATGAGGATCACTTTAAGAGCGGATAGCCATTAGATATACGTGTTTTACATAACTTTATGATACAATGTACTCACCCGTATAGTCCGGGCTGGAGGGATGTCGAGCATGGATGTCTTTTCCCTGCAGTTGTTTGACGTTCTGCGAACTGTACATGTTGATGTTGTAAGGCTCATGGTACAGGGCACTCTTGTCCACCTCTGCAGGGTCCTCCACCGACACCTGTCCGTACACGTGTCCATTAGCATTCACGTTCACACGCATCTGTAGTTCCTACCACACCGGGTACATGCGGGGCAGGACGGGATCGACACAACGGAAACAAACCAAAATAAAAATAAACTGTACACACCAAACAGAAATGTAAACTAAACAAAAACTCACAAAAGGATAAGATAAATTAAGGAACTACTCATTTCGGAACAAAATGAAAATAATAAATAAATAGGCATTCCAGGAGAGGGAATTAAAAACAACATATTAAATGACATTCAAAAATGAGTTCCACCATTCAACATCTTCAAAAAAAAAACTATTATGCTTTAAATTTTAAACATTTCTGATACAGAACAGAAAACATATAAACATAATTTTGTAAATGACGTAATAAGAAGAAATACACAGATATTAAAGAATGACATCCCCTCAGGGGTCCTCATCTAGGGGATATGTGGATGGCGACCACAAGGTGTCCAAGCTGAGCAAAACATTTCTTCCACTTACTTGTGTTTTGCACTCTTTTAACTTTACTATCTAACCTCTCTTGGTTAACTCTTGTTTTTTTCGACCCCGATGCTATTAGGGCATCCGAGGGCTAGGGAGTCTTTCCTTTCTTCCATTTCTTCTTTCCTTTATTTTCTTTTCTTCTCCAGAAAAGCCTGACCAGAGGCTATAAGATGGCAGCCCCATCACTGGTCTTGCCTTCCTTTGGCCAGCAACCAATCGAAGGGACTATTATTATGCTTTCAAGTCTTATACGAGAATTTCCCGGAAGGATCAAAACGCTGGAGGGAAAATTTTCTATAGGATCGTAACAGGCCTTGGCCTAATACTTGGAAGGAAGAAGAAGAAGAAGAAGAACAAAGGACATTATTATAACAATCAGTGACGATTTAGTTCCTAGTTACTAGGCAACAAAACATATATTTTATATTATAACAATTATATCACATCCAAAAATTTACAAAAGTTGTAATTCTATGTGACTCCAAAGCAGCCATTCTTGCTATAACACGAGACACAACGCCCAAAAGCAATAAAATTATCGATTGTCACAAAATGATAAAACAGTTATCCCGTCTACATAAAAAAGTTGTACTTCAATGGATTCCGGCCCATTGTGGAGTGACAGGTAATGAAATAGCCGATTTTCTGGCCAAGAAGGGTAGCAAAATTGTTTCAAACCCAACTTCTACGCCAGTTTCCTTTCACTCTATCAAAAGAATTATCTCAAATAAATATATCAATAAACTTAGGGAAAAATACGACACCAAAACATCTGGAAAGGAATGGGAAAATCTACAAGCTTGTGACATTACTACATTACAAAGAAAATCTGCAGTAGCAATATTCAGGCTGCTAACGGGACATGACTGCCTGAATAAACACCTACACAGACTTGGCATAACAGATTCACCTAAATGCCCTTTTTGCAATTTAAATGAAGATATGGAAAGAAACCTATCTCCTCCGTTGTCCAGCTTTTGTAGAAGAGACCACCTTTCTGCCTAAATTTTGGAGTGCAAAAGAGCGAATGATTTCATTATCAAGTGCTCGACATTAGATACCAACCAACCAACCATATTATAACAAATCAAGCTATCAAAACATAAAATACAGGTTCAATAAAACGTAAAATACACTTTAATGATGATTTTGTATGACTACATAAATAAACTTTTCGTGACTTTTCTGCAAGCATATTAATAACACTAAGCAACAAAAAATAAACTTTTGTTTTGTCTCAGAAATAAATATATGTGATTGTGATAGTATTTTTTCTCCTGAATTCAAATATGATATCGGTTTTTCTCCATCACGCAAGGTTTTCGAGAGATAGGAATTTATAATTTCAAACACTTTAATATTTTCTACATTCGTAACTACACAACATTCGAACATTCGGACTCACCTAGAAAGTAAGAAATGACGATTTTCTGCTATATTTCGCCTGTTGAGCATCCAGCTTGCCGGTCGAACAATAATCTGCCAGCATATTAGGATTCCATTTGCCTTGATATCTCTTTTCCATAGCTGAATCGTTTGAGTTAGCTCATTTGGTTTTATTTTACAATGGACAAGTGGACGAAAAAACGTTTATTAAAAAATAATTATTTAAATCTATTAATTGAAACTGAAATAAAAAAAAACTGTGGGTGATGGAGAAATTTTTAGAACGGAAAGAAGAAGAAAGGGAAATCGAAGAACAAAGAGGGGGGAAATTCATCCATCCATAGTAATTCTGCCCGAGGGCAGGTCTTTCACTGCAATCATAGCATTTTCATGCTATGCTTGCAGTTTCACTAGGGAATTACAGGTGTGGTAGCTTCTGGTTGCTTTCCACACCGGTGAAAGATGATAATGATAAGGATGATAATGATGATGGTGGCCGGATGATTTTCGGGGACCGTTGGGCCCTAAGCTTCCTGACATTTGTCTTACAGGTGAGGAAAAACCTCACCCAGGAGCCTGTCCCGACTGGGAATCGAACCCGGGCCCGCTGCGTGACAAGGCAGCACGCTACCTCGAGAACACAGCGGTGTACTGTACTCTATAATGTGAGATTATTCATAAGTTTTAGATGTTTTTATAATACGGAATTTTGTCTAATGTGGAAAAAAATTGGTCCCATGAGATTCCACTTTGAGAAAGTTTTACTGTAGCAAAATTAATCATAAAATATTAACAAAAAACACGAATGTGGCAGTGAACGCAAATTGGTTTATAAGTAGATGGCCCCTTTTACGGGAAAATATTCAGATCCCTTCTGCATATTAATTATCAATATTTACTTGTTCATAAAAATGTTCGTTTCAAATATCTTCTATTTAGATACTTTTTATTTAAAAAAACCTCAATAACCCAGTCATTGCCATCGCAATTCAAATCCAGACATTAAAGACCGATAAATTATGCTTAGAGGCATCTTATTTCAGGTTTAGGTTCTTTACATGTGTTAGAGTTACGACACAGGACCCACTATTTTACTACCTTTCGGAAGGAAGTCATGCACAGATGTTACATGCACTGAAAAATCTATCCAGCCCGTCCGGGTCAAAAATTTTATAAATAGAGGCAATGGTACTGTAAAATTATTTCTGATTTGCAGTTGTTCCTATTATATCGTAAATATTCTCTTTAAACAATAGCCTATGTTTTATTGAGTAATCTCATATTGTTATCCTAAAAATACATAATATGGCAAAGTATTAATTCAGAAAATTACGGAAGCTTCTTGTAGGAAAACCAGAAGGAAAACGCCCAGTTGGTAGACCAAGAATGAGGTGGGAGAATAACATTATCCACGATTTGAGAGAAGTAGGTTATACAGAAATGACTGACTGGAAAACATTAGCTCAGGATAGGGATGTATGGAGACCTTATGTCCATGTGGCCATGAACCTAAGGTTCGATAGAGCATATGAGTTAGTTATTCTGACATTATGGAATATTTTTTGTTACGAAAATAATTAAAAACTACTACATAGAACTCAAATATTTAATATCTATTACAAGTCCACCGCTGTGGTCTCGAGGTAGCCTTGTCACGCAGCGGACCCGGGTTCGATTCCCGGTCGGGACAGGCTCCTGGGTAAGGTTTGTTCGGGGTTTTTACTCACCTGTAAGACATGTCAGGAAGCTTAGGGCCCAATAGTCTCCGAAAATCATCCGGCCATCATCATCATAATCATCATCATCCTTCTCCGGTGTGGAAAGCAACGGGAAGCTACCACACCTATAATTTCCTTGTAAAGCTGCTAAGCATAGCGTGAAAATGCTATGATTGCAATAGAAGACCTGCTCTCGGACATAATTAATGGATGGATTTATTACAAATATTTCTTATGAATTATCTTTTTATAGGATGTGGTTTATGAATTTCGCCTATCCATCCATCCATAGTAATTCTGCCCGAGGACAGGTCTTTCACTGTAATCATAGCATTTTGATGCTATGCTTTGCAGCTTTACTAGGGAATTATAAGTGTGGTAGCTTTCCGTTGCTTTCCACGCCGATGAAGGGCGATGACGATAATGATATGGATGATTATGATGGCCGGATGATTTTTGGCGATCGTTAGGCCCTAATCTTCCTGACATGTCTTACAGGTGAGGAAAATCTCACCCAGGAGCCTGTCCCGACCGGGAATCGAACACGGGCCCGCTGCGTGACAAGGCAGCGCGCTACCTCGAGACCACAGCTGTGTACAATTTCACCTACAATATTAAAAATACGTTAATCTCGAAATGTGAATTAAAACACATCTTTATAATGTGATATCATCAATAAAAACAGTATCTATAAGCAGAATAACGTAAAAATTAAACCTTCAATTATTATTTTATGAGAAACAACTTTTCCTTCTGGACTTATATTACGAGTTTCTCTTTCGTTTCACTTTCAACTGTTTGCAATAAAATATTTATTGGACAAGTTTGTTGGTTGCTTCTTCAAATATTTTCCTCACATTTATATTAATCATCATCGTCATAGTACATTCACGAATTTAGGCCATTTGTTGACCTGTTTCGGCCTCAAGAGAAACACCATCCAGAAGTCCTGGTCTTCTTCTTCCTGCAGGTTGACATCTTAACATTTGTTTGGGTATTCTGTGATCTTCCATTCGATGAACATGTTGCATCCGTCTTGACTTATAATCAGAAATTTTGTTTTCTAAAGATTCCATGTGTAATTCTTCTAAGATGTCTTCATTTTTTTTTGTGATCTAGTAGTGTGTATCCTGCAGTCCTCCGAAGATATCTCTTTTCAGCAGATCTAAGTCTCTGCATATCCTTCTGTTTCAACGTCCATACTTCGCTACCGTACAAAAGAGTTGGAAGAGCCAGTGTTTTATACACTTTCAGTCTTGAATGCTTTTGTACTAACTGTGGCTTGAAGATAGAATTTATTAACCCTAAAATTCTTAAAAATTTAGATATTTTTGCATTTACATCCTTTTCTTCTTCATATGAGATATTGCATCCTAGATATGTAAAATTATTCACCTGCTCCAAAATTTTATTGTCCAGTACAATTTTACTTCTGACAGGATCTACACCTTGAAATGCCATAATTTTTGTCTTTTCTGTAGATATCTTTAATCCATATTCTTCTGTAATTTTGTTAAGTTCCTACAGACCTTTCTGTAGATTTATATTAATAAAAATTACATTTATTCCTCTTATAGAAGCATGTAATTATCTGGAATGTACAGCAGATGGAGAATTCAGTTAGTAAATTACTGTGAACAACAATGATGTTACTTTCCTAAACAAATCATTGGGTTTGAATTTTGAAACCAAAAACAAACGGGGTATTATTTTCAATGTAACTTGTAGACAGATGTGTTGGGTACATACTCCGACCCTTCTGAATGCTCTCCATGGATGTTTTAATTAGAGATCAACTTTGGACAGTATGAGTGACCAAACAATCACAAACCAATTCAATCATTAATTTACTGCAGTTAGTCACAACTTCAGTGACAAAGGGATGAGTAATATGTCGTGCCTTAATTTCATGCGCAAAATCAAATAAAAAAAAACCACTTACGAATAATGCATCTGAATATTTTCAATTAAAATATAATTATTAAGGAAAAATACTATCAACAGTAATCAAACAAGAGGTTGTGTTTTTCTGAAAAAAAAATCACGAGCGACAAAGTCGCGAATGATTTCGTCTAATTAAAAACTGAAACTTGTGTTGGATTTGGAGTCACTATTTAGCGAATAATACAACATCAGAAGCTAAAAATAATTATAATGTGGAGAGCGTATGTCCGCGCGGCCATGAACCTACGGGTTCGATAGTGCCAGTGAGTAAGTAAGTAAGTAAGTAAGTAAGTAAGCAAGTAAGTAAGTAAGTAAGTAAGTAATATTTCCCAAATGTGAGGTTACGTATTCCGATCTTGCGATTTATAAGCCAGCTGTATAGTTATAAATAACATATAATTACTGTTAAATATCTTTGGGCTTGGGAAAAATCAATAACAGTGATTGTATGAGAAATAACTATTAACAATAATGCAGATTCATTATACAACATTTAATACCTTTTTTTAGAGCAACAGAACTAAAATATTGTTTTCTTTTGGCATTTCTTTCTGTGCCATATTGATCGCACATTGTTAAATCGATATCCTTTCCGATTGAGGGTCTTTCCACTTTTCAGCGGTTGCCCTTTTACCAGCCGGCTGCTGGCCCTTCACATCCACATGTGTCAATCACAGAGGTAGATGATCAACAGCCAGTGTAGGGGTGACATGTGGTTAGCATGTCGAGTCCCCCAGCCGTTATAGCTGGTTCCTCAACCTGGAGCCGCTACTTATTGTAGCTACCCAATTGCCTCACGATGTTGGGTGGGCACCGGTCCCATACTGGCCGAAATACCATGAGAAAATTTCTTCCCCCATGGAGACTCGAACCAGCGCAAGTCCCGTAGCTCTGCGCCAAGGCTTCCTACCTTAACCGCTCGGCTACGGCGCGGGACGAATAATACAACATCAGAAGCTAAAAATAATTATAATGTTTAATATTTAACAAATGTAAGGTTATGTATTCCGAACTTGCGATTTCTAAGCCAGCTGTATAGTTATAAATAGCATATATTTACTGTTAAATCTCTTTGGGCTTGGGAAAAATCAATAACAGTGATTGTGTGAGAAATAACTATTAACAATAATGCAGATTCATTATACAACATTTAATACCTTTTTTTAGAGCAACAGAACTAAGATATTGTTTTCTTTTGGCATTTCTTTCTGTGCCTTATTGATCGTACATTGTTAAATCGATATCCTTTCAAAGAAGTTAATTTGCGGAGATATCTCCGTCATTACGAACAGGAAGAGGCAATTTTATCAATAGGAAAAGGCAAAATTATCGGTCTATATGATAAATAGTCATGTTAAAAGTATGATGAAACCATAGTACAGCAAATTCTCGATTAATCGTGTGTGCAATATCTGTTTGTCTACTTTTATTGAGGATTAATTTTCTCTCTCTATCTTGGGGTTTTTACAGCTGCTGCCGTCTTCCCGTGCCAAATCTCCAAAGCCTACGATCTTGGGCATCTTTAATGCTTAGCCCTCTTGCTTGCATTAATGTCTTCATGTTTTCCTTCCAAGTTAACTTCGGTCTCCCTCTCTTCCTCCTTCTGGTCGGATGCCATTGATATAGTTGCTTTGGCCATCGCTCATCTTCCATTCTTAAAACATGTCCTAACCACTTTAATTCCTTCTCCTCAATTATTTCAATTATGCTTTCTTCTGCTTCCATTATATTTCTAATTTACTTATTTGTGACATGTTCTAATTTTGACTTTCTGGCACTTATGCGTAAATAATCCATTTCTAGAGCTATTAGTCTATTCTTGTAGTACTTACTGATTGTCCATACCTCACTTCCATACATTGCAACAGATTCCACCAATGTTTTACCAATATATTTTTTTGTGTCTTTCCAAATATGCTTATCCCATCATATGGAATTTAACGATGATGTTATTTTGCTATCCATGTGCCTATATTCAGTGTCCGTTTTCGTTGCTTTCGTCTTTCGTACTTTTTTCTGTCCGGCTTTGACTGATTTGGTCTTTTAGCATTTTATGTTTTTTTTTTAATGTGTGGGGAGCAGGCCCACTGCATAAACCCCCAACCTGGAGGACCAGGAAAATTTGTCTGGGTTTTCCTCCCATAGATCAACACGCACACACTATTGAGTAACACTAAGAAATTAGGACTGGAAGTAAATATCAATAAAACTAAATATATGACCACACGTAGAAATACATTTTATAATAGAAATGGACAGCAAATGGCAAATAAGGGAAATTTTGAGGAAGTGGCTGAATTCAAATACCTAGGAACAATAATCACAAGTAGGAATGAGATGCAAAAAGAAATTAAACATAGGCTCAATTCTGGAAATGCGTGCTATTATGCATTGCAGAGACTTTTGATGTCCCAACTCCTTTCAAAAAACGTTAAGCTGAAAACATATAAAACTATTATTCTACCAGTTATATTATATGGATGCGAAACATGGACTCTTACTTTAAAGGAGGAAAGGAGATTACGAGTATTTGAGAATAAAGTTCTTAGGAAAATTTTTGGACCAAAGAGAGATGAACAGACAGGTGAATGGAGAAGACTACATAACAATGAACTACATGGCCTTTATAGGAAGCCAGATATAATAAGAACAGTTAAGTCCCGTAGACTGCGATGGGCAGGACATGCCGCACGTATGGGGAATGAAAGACGTGCATGGAAGCTTCTTGTAGGAAAGCCAGAGGGAAAACGCCCAGTTGGTAGACCAAGAATGAGGTGGGAGAACAACATTAACTATGATTTGAGGGAAGTAGATTATACAGGGAATGATTGGAAAGCATTAGCTCAGGATAGGGATGTATGGAGAGCTTATGTCCGCGCGGCCATGAACCTTCGGGTTCGATAGTGCCAGTGAGTAAGTAAGTAAGTTTCCTCCCATAGATTTTGAAGATCCCTCTTCACCGCAAGGCAGCGTTTCTCTATTTCCCTTAAAAATTAATTTACTATTGACGGGAATAAATTTAATTCTCAAGCGAGTTGACTTACACGGTAATGTTTGAGACTCATATTTGGGAATTCATATTCCCGTGGCGACCAACCTGATTGTAATTTTCTGCTGGATTTCTTCAGAGATCAAGAGATCTGCTGGTATGAAATTTCAATACCAGATTAATTTAATCATAATCAGTATTTCATAATATACATGTGTAATTAAATCGGTGAATTTCTTCAGAAAACCCGTTAAAGCATACGGAAAGACACTTCCCAATTGAATATACCTGAATATACTTTTGAATTGAATATACTTTTGAACTGAATATACATTTGAATTGAATTTACTTTTTGTACAATTGTATAATTAATAAATAATTCTATCAAATAGTCCGAGATCCGGCTGCAAGATTACTACGTTAATCGAGTGTATGAACAAAATCAATTTTTTTTCATAAAATTGTGAATGACTATACATTTTTGCCGAGTTGTCTATAAAAATTCGGCCGCCAATATGTTTAATTAAAATGCAATTTATTTATATATTCGAAATAATTTGATTCATTTGTTATTAAAATAAATTATAGTCCAGAAATCGATGTACAGAGCTTGAAAAGTTTTGGTTGCCATTGCACACTTGGCCGTAAACCTTCTCGTGGCTACAGCAGGCTGTGACACCAATCAGTAATAAAATGTCGGTAAGTACGTATTTATTGTTTTATATTGTTCCCTCGCAGCGGGAAGTAAAACCACTGCCCTTTATGTATACTACGTACAATGTAGGCTATATATAAATATATATCCTAAAGGTAGTGTTAATATACATTATACGAAACAAATCACTGCATTTTAAATGAACTGAACTTTATTTCAAACAATATAAAACAACAAATACGTACTTACCGTCATTTTATAACTGATTGGTGTCACAGCCTGCTGTAGCCACGAGGAGGTTTACGGCCAAGTATGCAATGGCAAATAAAAGTTTTCAAGCTCTGTACATCGATTTCTGGATTATAATTTATTTTAATAACAAGTGAATAAAATTATTTCGAATAAATAAATAAATAATATTTTAATTAAACATACTGGCGGCCGAAAGGGGCACGCCGTAGCGTAGTGGTTAAGACACTGAGCTACAAGCCGGAGGGTCGAGGATTCAAGTCCCGTTGGGGGTCAGGATTTTTAAACTGACCCAAACCCTCTGGCGGCACTATGGCCCTGAGGTCGACTCAGCCTCTAACTGAAATGAGTACCAGACGCTTGTTGTGGGGTAAAGGCGGCCGTCACGGAGGGCTGACATAAAGTGCCGATTGTCTAGAAAAAGTGGGAGCCTTAACCTCCTATTACCCCAAGGGCCTCCTGAGGCCTGTTGTGGGATCACTTTACTTTTTACTGGCGGCCGAATTTTAATAGGCAATTCGGCAAAAATGTATTCAGTCATTCACAAGTTTATGAAAAAAAATAGATGTTGTTCATACACTCGATGAACGTAGTAATCTTGCAGCCGGATCTCGGACTAAAATGTCTTGTATGATTTTCATAAACATTTATATTATTTAACAACACGCACACACTATTGAGTAACACTAAGAAATTAGGACTGGAAGTAAATATCAATAAAACTAAATATATGACCACACGTAGAAATGCATTATATAATGGAAATGGACAGCTAATGACAAATGAGGGAAATATTGAGGAAGTGTCTGAATTCAAATACCTAGGAACAATAATCACAAATAGGAATGAGATGCACAAAGAAATTAAACATAGGCTCAATTCTGGAAATGCGTGCTATTATGCATTGTAGAGATTTTTGATTCCCAACTCCTTTCAAAAAACGTTAAACTGAAAATATATAAAGCTATTATTCTACCAGTTATATTATATGGGTGCGAAACATGGACTCTTACTTTAAGGGAGGAAAGGAGATTACAAGTATTCGAGAATAAAGTACTTAGGAACATTTTTGGACCAAAGAAAGATGAACAGACAGGTGAATGGAGAAGACTACATAACAATGAACTACATGGTCTTCATAGAAAGCCAGATATAATAAGAACAGTTAAGTCTCGTAGACTGCGATGGGCAGGACATGTTGCACGTATGGGGAATGAAATACTTGCATGGAAGCTTCTTGTAGGAAAGCCAGAGGGAAAACGCCCAGTTGGTAGACCAAGAATGAGGTGGGAGAATAACATTAACTATGATTTGAGGGAAGTAGATTATACAGGGTATGAATGGAAAGCATTAGCTCAGGATGGGGATGTATGGAGAGCTCATGTTCCGTGCGGCCATGAACCTACGGGTTCGATAGTGCCAGTGAGTAAGTAAGTAAGTAAGTAATTTAACATTCGTAACAGCTGTTTTAATACACCGCACCGTATCTTTTTTCAGACGAATGTCATAAATAGTTTGATTTATCAAATACATCATGGATTTTCATCAACTAAACACCCAATCAACTAATAACTTTTGTAGATAACTTGTTATATTATCTCGAAACAATTTTGAATATTTATTTTCACAGGCTTAGTGTTGAAGACTGAAGAAGTTAAATTTCGTTCTGTTGTCATCTAATTTTATCACATTTTACGTAATATCTTGTATGAAGAAATATATAATTACTTTAGAACGCAATAAAATCCTTAACTTTTTACAAGTCCCCAGCTCTTTCTAAGTAGTTTTAATTCATTTTATCCCGCCAGTCCCTGAACAACTTGACTTTGAATTAGCATTCTTTAACTCTGCAGGTCTTCATATTCTACGACGTCACAGGGAACTGCGTTAATTTCCGTTTTTGAGGGATACGATGTAGATAAATATTCGCTCACCAAGCGTAGCTATTAAGATACAGCATAATCTTAAGCACATAAAAAAAAAGGAATAATATAACATGCAGATCTCATTTTCTTTGCTTTACAGCTTATCGGTAAATCTGAAGTTGTCAATCGGAATGCTGAACGTGTATTCCATCTTTCCTTTTACAGTGCACAGTATAACGGGATTTGTCTCACAAATCAATCTCACGAAAGATGAAGCTGCAATGCACTTGTCATCAGTTATATATATTAATTAAATAAAAATAAAACTTAGTTTTATTTGATTTTCATATTTATTAAGATATAATTCAGTGACAGCTGTTTCGGTACACTGTACCTTCTTCAGACATGTTAACAATTATGAATTGTGTTATTATAGTACATATCAACTGATCTAAGCAACAATACAACAATCATTTATTTAATTTTTAAATTTAACAAAGGCATAAATAAATAAAAAATAAATTATTGTTGTATTGTTGCTTAGATCAGTTGATATGTACTATAATAACACAATTCATAATTTGTTAACATGCCTTTACCAGATCTTCAGTGTAACACCAGTTTTGAATCCTGCCGATGATGGGACAAGTCCCGAAAACACTACAGTTAAATAATTAATCAAGTTGAGGAGACGGACCTTTCAGACGAATATTCCATAATTTTATATTTTAATTTTATTGAATAAGTCTAGAAAAGAAACTATTTTTAAGTTTTACAAAGTATTGGCAGTTCCATCTCTTATCTATGGATGTGAAACCTGACATTAAAAAGGCAGATAGTAAACAAATAGAGGCTGCTGAAATGAAAATGTTGAGAGCAATAGTTGGAAACCAAAGGACCGATAAAAATAACAACGAAGACATAAGAACAGAACTTAATATATTTAATCTCTGTGAAATAATAAAATATTATCAAAATGCTTATCTTCAGCACGTATTACGAATGAATGAACAGCGCATACCAAGAAGAATGTATAATTATAAACCGAAGGGGAGAAGAATGTTGGGAAGACCATTGAAGAGATGGAAGGACCAATTCGACCTATAATGAGATCGGAACAGGCCATTGGACTTAATCCTTGTTGTTGATAATGATGATGATGATGATCAGGTGAACGATCATCCAGCTAGTAACATGTGGTCAATATTCGGGTCCCTTAGCATTTACAGCTGGTTTTCTCAACCTAGAGCCACAATTTATTGTAGCTATCCAAATTCCTAACCATAGTGGGTGGACACCGGTCCTATTCTAGCTGAAATTGCATTAAAAAAATGTCTTCACGTAGGGACTCAAGCCAGCACAAGTTTCTTAGCTCTGCATCCTTCTATTAGTGGGGATTATATATTTGCATGAAAATGATAATTTAAATGTTTTTATGATGGGGTATATATATATATATATATATCTGATATATAAAAATCAATGTTTGTTTGTTTGTTCGTAATTCATGCGCGGCCATATCGTTGATTGGATTGTGATGGAGTTTTTTGCAAAATGTTCAGGAGATTCCCGGGATGAACATAGGCTAAAGAGAGTTGCGATACTCAACTCCTACAACCTTAAAAATCGCCCTTTGTAGTGGAAAACGCGAAAAAAAAGTAGCTCTTTGGACGCTTAAATGGCTTATGCTGCCTAAACCATAACAAATACACAAAATTAATGTACACAGAATTGAATATCTCAAAAAGGACTACAGAAATGTCCGCGATAGCATATGTTTATCTCTTATGGATAACATACAATAACAATTTTTGTCTTACATTGATACCAAGAAGATCGAGACAAGTAAGCTACATAGATTCCGGTGCAAGCATAGCAGCCTATGGCTGGTATTCTTTTACGGATAACTCACAATAACGAATTTTGTCTTTTAGCTCATTTATGCCAAGAACATTGAGATAAGTACATTCAGGGCAACACCGGGTAATCAGCACGGGGAATCTTAAAATAATTACGATATCTTCTTCTTCTTCGGCTTTCCCCCATTTATAGGTTTGCCGTCTTCAATTTCCATTTATCTCTATCGTTCCAATCTCCCTCTTCCAAATTCCTATCATCCATTATAGTTCTGACGTAGGTTTTCCATTTCCATCTTGGTCTGCCACGTTTATCTCTGGTATATATTTTTTGGCCAAAAAATAATTACGATATACATTTAAAATTATTTTTCATTTTACTTATTGAACTAATCATAAGAAGTGCATTAATTTTTGTATTTCAGTTCATTTATGCCATACCAAGAAGATCGGGATGAGTAGATTCCGGACAACGCCGGGTAAACAGCGCGGGGTATCTAACAATAATTATGATATAAATGTTCCTTGTACTTATTTAGCTAAACATAATATACATTAATTTTCGTATTTCAGATCATTTGTATCAAGAAAATCGGGATAAGTAGATTCCCGGGCAACGCCGGATAATCAGCAAGGGGCATCTAAAAAATATAAATTTATAATTATTTTTCCTCTCACTTATTCAACTAAACATAAAAGCGCATTAATTTTCATTTATCTAGGCGTATTAGATAGTATAATATATAATATATACTAGAGACATAATGTTTTAAACCACTTGACAACAGCGGGGACTATACTAAAATGAATCTAATGAAAATTGTATAAATTCAAATCATTTTCAACATTCCCGTAATAAAATTTACTTTGATGGCTGATTTTTTAGTCCTTCAAGTAGTAAAAAGTATAATTTATAAAACGCAATTCTCAAGAGAACGAAACAATCTAGAAAAGTTGTTTAAATTGACGAATGAACAGCCCCACTATTCTGAATGTTGCTAAGAATATCTTGAGTTGTTTTCTAGCTTGTCTTTAGAGCTAATGATAATTGACAGCTCAATTCTCAACTATTTAATAAAAGAGGTACAATAATAGCTGCACCACCATCTGCCTCACTCCGACTTCCTTCCTTCCTCTCGTCCATCAAACGTTGTCTGTGGTTGTTATCCTTCCGTTTCCATAGAGACACCCCATTCAATTACCGGTTTCCACCTGATCATTAGTGGTTCGTGTCCTGTTCACAAACACATGATCTCTAAATTCCCCTCATGCACATATAATGTTTATAATATCTTCAAATTAATTTGTTACATTTTTTTATTTAAAAAATCATCTTACAATAATTAAACCAATTTAACTACTCCTCTGAAACATGAGTATTTATAAAAATAATTCCTTAGGGTGAAATTACTGTAAAACAAAAAGCAATTACATTAACGAAAATTATGCTTTTAAATTTAATAGACACTAATTATGTTTTATAGAAAATTATGCTATACTGTGTTTTTTAATTATCTTGATGAAAATTAGTTTTATATTACCATTTACCGATTTATGCTTTATTTAATTGTGTATTAATTTATTAATTAAATAAAAATAAAACGTAGTTTTATTTGATTTTCATATTTATTATATAATTCAGTGACAGCTGTTTCGGTACACTGTACCTTCTTCAGACATGTTAACAAATTATGAATTGTGTTCCAACTGATCTAAGCAACAATACAACAATATTTATTTAAATTTTTTAATTTAACAAAGGGGATTCTTTCAAATCAAGTTGAGAATGTAACAGTTTTTTACTACTTTTAAACTTATTAATTTCTACAGCCTCCAAAAGATCTAACTTCTTACCCTTATCACAAATATGTAAAATTTCAAATTTTGGATCGAAACAATGATTAAATTGGAATAGGTGGTTAGCATAGTTTGAATTTTCTAAATTTCTGTTATATGCTCTCATGTGTTCCTTTATCCGAGATATAAAAGGTCTACCAGTTTGTCCTATATAGACATTGTCCACATGTGCCACACTTCAATTTATATACACCTGATAATTTTTCTTTTTTTGTTTTGGTTTTATTGTTTTTATTATATTTTGTAGAGTTTTATTAGTTTTAAATGCCACATTAATGTTCAACTTTTTGAAGTGTTTAGATATTTTATTTGAAAGTGGGCCTATGTATGACATTACGACATATTTCTTATTGTTTTCTTTGGGTAAAGGAAAAACTTTGTTAATTGCTTTTTTGTAATTAATCTTCTTAATTAAACATTCTATAATTTCAGGGTCGTATCCATTATTAACAGCCAATTGTTTAATAATATTCAATTCATTATTATATTCCAAGGGTGAAATAGGGATATTTAAAAGTCTATGAATGTAACTATTAAAGGCTGCCATCTTATGAGTATATGGGTGAAGAGAAGATCTATGGATAGTGGTATCAGTATGATCAGTGTATTAATTTATTACATACTACAAAATAAATCAATGAAACAGATAAATATTTTTAATGCAACCCAAAATATTATTAACTATTAGGTGTAATTAATTTAAATTTTGTCTCTAACTATATAACATTAATATGACTAAATTATGACACCGGTAAGTTAACCTACAATTAATTATATAATGTTCTAACGACAATTTTAATTGTTCTAACTTCTGCCTGTCTTTTTTTTTATTTTTTCTTAATATCACTTTTTACTATTTAACTTCTTAGAATTATGATGCAGAAAAGAATCTTGGCGACAGAAATAGATGGATTACGGAGAAGTATGAGAATATCCAGGCTACAACATATTCGAAATACATATATCAGACAAGAAATGGATGTACAGGAAACTGTTATCGATAGGATAACAAAGAGAGCTCTACAATGGTATGAACACGTACAACGGATGCCGGAAGACCAGTGGCCTAAACAGGTGTTGGATTGGATGCTACCAGGCAGAAGGAGAAGCGGAAGAAGTAGAAGAACATGGTATGAGGGAATATATGATGCCATGATGAAGAGGGGTATGGAAGATGGACAATGGGAAGATAGGAATCTCTGGAAAGCAGGAATCAAGGGCAAACTGCTGTAAAGTGGAAAGTCTGTATTAAGTAAGTAAGAATTATGATTTATACTTTTAAAAATTAGACGCAGTACCCGCAAGATTGGGCTTTCTTGTTAGGTATATAAACCTAATGGACAAAAGGATTCGGGTTAATGAATTTGTCATTTGAAATCGGCTCTAGATAGGAATTTACTAGAGATGCATAACAATTTTTAACATAAATTTTATTATCCTATATTCTATGATGTGTGTATGGAAAAGAAAAGAACGAAATTCGCAATTCTATAAAAGAAAGAACTAATTTCTCTATTCAGTGAATGGACAGAAGTATTGGAACATTAAACGAAACATATAAAAATACAGTATCTAAAATTCTATTTAATACACTAATGATCTTCTTAGTGATAAAATCGAAAAATATACAGTCAATATACCCAATTAATAATTCACCAATTAATAATTAAAAGAGCCAACATGTTTCAACAGCGAAGCTGTCATTTTCAAGTCTTGAATATTTTATCTAAAATTCTATTGACCGTTTACTTCTCTGAATAAATTATTTCAGTCGTGCAGGTTTCGTGACATTTTGGCCAATTTTATTGACATTCCTCCAGAATTAGGCCTATGTGTTTGAGCTGTGTCTTCCTGGTTATGTGTGTTACCGGATTTATCTCTCCAGTTGATCCGATAAATGTTCTACAGGATTCAAACACGAAGCTTCGAGTGAAGTCTGCAATGTGTGAAGTGTTTTCCAGATTATTCATGTCGGACTTATCAGCGGTATACTTCAGGTCGTTATCTTGATGTAAACAGCAATCCCCAGCAAGAATATGTTTTCAGAACTTTTCTGGATTTTTTAAAATATCTTCCTGTATCCATATTTGTCCATTTTATTTTCTATAAAACATGTTGACTTACTCCCGAAATCCCATACACCTCTACACGATACATTTCTACCATCATCTTTTACTTTGTGCTGGTTGTTCTTCTGTTCTAGTTCTGTGGTTGACATTTTTATGCCCAAGCATGTCTATCAGAATGAAATATCTGAAATTTGCTTTCGTCTCACAAATGATTTTGTTACAGAACTCCAAATCCAAATGGGACATCAAAAGTCTCTGCAATGCACGCACTTGCAGAATTGAGCCTATGTTTATTATCTTTGTGCATCTCATTCCTATTTGTGATTATTGTTCCTAGTTACTTGAATTCAGTCACTTCCTCAAAATTTCCCTCATTGCCATTATCTGTCCATTTCCATTATATAATGCATTTCTACCTGTGGCCATATATTTAGTTTTATTGATATTTACTTCCAGTCCTATTTCCTTAGTGTTACTCAATAGTGTGTGCGTGTTGGTCTTTAGTATCTCCTCGCTATCGGCCAATAGTACTACATCATCAGCATAAACTAACAGCTTATTAATACCATTGAGTTGTAGGCCTTCTTCATCCTCTAAAGATCTGATGGCATGATCTAATACAAAATTAAATAGTAGAGGAGATAGTGCATCTCCTTGCTCTAACCCATTCTGGATTTCAAAAGTGTTCGAAAACTGTTTGCCTACACGCACCCTACTCTTTGTGCCATTTAAACACCAAGCAGACAGTGTCAGTAATACTTACTGAAAACGACAAGGTTATGGTTATGGTGATGTCACAACGCTAAATTTCATGATAAAACCAATGATATTTTCTCAAAACAGAAAGAAATACATTTTTTGTATTATATACAGTATTAATTTTGGGGTCAGGCAGTAGCGTTGTTGGTTAAAGTCAATGCGCTACAAACGGCAAGGTCGAACGTTCGAGACACGGTGGAGTCAGGATTTTTAACAAGCTTAAAACTTGGTGGCACCTTGGCCCTGGGATCGACTCAGCCTCTAATGGTAATGAGTGCCAAACACTTGTTATGGGAGTAAAGGGGGCCGACACGAACGCCTGACAACCCGGCTGACATCAAGTGACAAATGTCCAAAAAAGGTAGGAGCCTTAAACTTTAGTATCCAAGGTTTTTCTATGGTTTATAGTGGGATCACTCTATCGTTACTGTATTTTGGTCGTTGTTGTTTATCTTTCTTCTACTTCTTCCTTCCAAGTATTAGGCCAAGGCCTGTTACGATCCTATAGAAAATTTTCCCTCCAGCGTTTCATAGGACGGCCCAGAGATCTTCGTCCTCTTGGTATATAATTATAAACAGCTTTGGGGATCCGATTTGAACTCATTCTTTCAAGATGGTGTTTCCAATTTAGTTGGTACTGTTTAATATATTCCAAAATTGGCGTAGCCTTCAATTCTTTTAAGATATCGGTGTTCCTTTTACGATCACATCTGGTGTAACCCGCTGTTCTGCGCATGAATCTCATTTCACAAGCCGTTATTCTGCTTTCATGTTATCTTTTTAGTGTCCATGCTTCACTACCATAGATCAACACTGGTCTAGCCAAAGTGTTATATAAACGTAATCTAGTGTTTTTTTTTTGTACAAGGAATAGTTTCATAACTTGATTAATAATTCCCAAACTTTTATTATAACTAGTAATTTTTTCAGGGATATCCTTTTCATCCCAGATAGAGAGATAATATCCAAGATATTAAAATTGATTAGATCTCTCTAAAATTTCATTCTGGAGACTGATGTTACTTTGTATGGGGTCCTTCCCATGAAATGCCATAATTTTAGTTTTGTTAATTGATATTCCCATATTAAATTTGGCACCTATTTTTTTGTAAATTATAAATTGATCGTTACAAATCATTTTAGGAAAGTGCCAGAAGCGCTAAATCGTCTGCAAAAAAAATAGCATCGAGTTTGAGGTTCCTATTGTTATTTATAATCACTTCAAATTAAATTGTGATTCTTATCCAATTGTAATATAGGCCTAATTGTACAGATGTGTACTGAATGTTACGTATACATTTAACTCACCAACTTATATCTGATTTGAGTCTGCGACCTTCGGGTTTATTGACAAATATATAGGCATAATAACTAAAATACGAAACATGTGGGTAATTCCTTAGGTTTAGTATCATTGGATAACTTACTTACATACTCACTGGCACTATCGAACCCGTAGGTTCATGGCCGCGCGGACATAAGCTCTCCATACATCCCTATCCTGAGCTAATGCTTTCCAATCATTCCCTGTATAATCTACTTCCCTCAAATCATAGTTAATGTTATTCTACAACCTCATTTCTCTATAGGATCATCAACAACTGGGGCCGATTTATCCCTCTGGCATTTTCCTACAAAGAAGCTGACATTGCACGTCTTCCATTACACATACGCGCAACATGTCATGCCCAACCGCACAGGTCTACGAGACTTAATTGTTCTTATTATATCTGGCTTCCTATTAAGACCATGTCGTTCATTGTTAAGTAGTCCTTCTCCATCAACTCTGTAAAATAATCTACTTCCCTCAAATTATATAAATAGTGTTCGTTCTGCCCACTAAATTCTTGGTCTACCAACTGGGCGTTTTCCCTCTGGCTTTCCTACAAGAAGCTTCAATGCACGTTTTTCATTCCCCATACGCGTAACATGTCCTGCCCATCGCAGTCTACGAGACTTAACTGTTCTTATTATATCTGGCTTCCTACAAAGACCATGTAGTTCATTGTTATGTAGTCTTCTCCATTCGGCTGTCTGTTCATCTCTCTTTGATCCAAACATTTTCCTAAGAACTTTATTCTCAAAAACTCGTAATCTCCTTTCCTCCCTTAAAGTAAGAGTCAATCTTTCGCACCCATATAATATAACTGGTAGAATAATAGTTTTATATATTTTCATTTTAACGTTTTTTTTAAAGGAGTTGGGACATCAAGAGTCTCTGCAGTGCATAATAGCACGCATTTCCAGAATTGAGCCTATGTTTAATTTCTTTGTGCATCTCATTTCTATTTGTGATTATTGTTCCTAGGTATTTGAATTCAGCCACTTCCTCAAAAATTTGGATTATACTGTTTTATATTGGTTCACGTAAACAGCGGCAAGAGAATATTGTTCTGAAATGATAACCTCGTCACTACATTGAATCTAGTACTTTTAGTCTCAAAATTCATTATGTATAAACGCTAGAATTATACTGTAATATAGTTGTGAGTCAATGAATTCTTGACGAATTTTATACTCATGCGGAATATGTAGAGTCGAAAAAGACTTTCTCCATCTTACTTTATCTTAGACGTTTAAAGAATTTTCTCCCAGTTTCGTTAAAACAAATCCTTGTGCAGAATCTTGTGTTGCCACACTTCGATTATTGTGACGTTGTATATAATGATCTAAACTATGATTTGTCGCAGAGACTGCAGCGTGTTCATAATGCTTGCGTTCGATTCATTTTCAATATCCGTTGTTATGACCATATTTCCGAACACTTCAATAACCTCTCTTGGCTCCGTCTTACTGACAGACGTAAATTGTACTCTCTTTCACTACTTTTTAAGCTTCTGAATTCCTACATTCCTACTTACCTGGCGTCCAGATTTGAGAAGTTATCCTCTTACCATAATATTGACACTAGATCACAAGATAACAGTCTGCTAACAATCCCTCTTCATAGCACTGACTCTTATTCTTCTTCCTTCACAGTAGCCTCTGCCCGCTCCTGGAATTTCCTTCCTCAAGATATCTGTGGTTGCCGCACACTTGGCACTTTTAAGTCACGCTTATGCAGTTACCTGTTGCCTAATAATTAATTGTTCTCTATTTACTTAAATGTATACTATGTCATTAATAATTTTTTCTCGTTTTTTTATATATCTTGTACGTATTATACATTAAATTCGTTGAATCTAGAGTAAATCAAAATACATTATAAATATTAATTGTATTGTATTTATAACGTGTAATTATTTATGTTTATTGTAATTTAGATGTAAGACTCTCTTTTTGTATTTTTTAAAACCTGGTTGAGTGGCAGAGAAGGCCTTAAGGCCTTTACACTGCCAGGTAAAATAAAGCTATTATTATTATTATTATTGTTATTGTTATTATTATTATTATATTTCTCCAGAAAACCTCTAAAATGTGTTTTTTTAAGTAGAGCATCTTTTTATGACGGATGTACCTGTGACATATATTTACGCCATAACAACCTACCCTGGAACGCGTGCAAGTGCATATTTCTCCACCCTTCAAACAAGCAATGGCATATTTGTTGTAAGGTGAGACCGATATATTGTTTATATATATTCCAACGATTTTATTCATACAATACATATAAAGTCCCGAATACATACTGTAAAATAGTGTTTGTGATTAAATAGGTTATGGTAATGTAATTACTACAATTATTTTTGGCGAAAGAGAAAAATCATGAAAACATTCGGTTATATTGTTTGACGCCAGGGTTTAAATCCGTACCACAATCACCTGAGCCAAATCTCTCGAAACACAGAATTATTTTTACACAAATGAAAAAAGTATTAGTCAAATAAAATAAATATACACTATCTATGTTAAGAACAACTCGATAGGATTGTTTGATTTACTTTAATACATACAAAATAGAACAATTATATTATATTTAAATTCTAGCAAATTGTTTTATAAATAAATTTAACATATTTAAAGATTTTATAAGCTAGTTTTTAATCATTTATAGTTTTAAAATAAATTACATTTGATGCGATGCAACAGAGTGAGACAAATCGATGATCTAAAATAAACGTATGTCTAGATGTTGCTTCTAATCCAGTGACAAGGGTTTAATACCCAAAACAGTTCATTTCCTGATTGGGATTTGTTTGAGGGATTTCTTGGAGCTCTGATGTCGAATGCCATGAAATTTATGACTGCGTCTTCTGCTGTACCTCTAAGCTGTGTTATCATTCAATTCATTGCAGTATTTTCGAGGAAAAAAATATGGATGTCCTTCAACTCAAAGAATGAAACCTATGGACCTACAGACTACAATGAAAAAATATTGAAGACATTTTATTTGACTACATTATTTTTATCGATTGCCTGAATCATATACAGTGTGCTTTGAGGTTATTCGTTTTGCTGTGAGAGACAGAGAAAGAGAGAGATAGAGAGAGAGAAAGAGATACGTAGATATAGAGAAAGAGATAGAGATAGAGATAGATATAGAGATAGAGATAGACGTAGAGAGAGAGAGAGAGAGAGAGAGAGAGAGAGAGAGAGAGAGAGAGAGAGAGATTGAGATGAGAGAGATAGATAGAGATATAGAGATAGAGCTAGAGGAGAGATTGAGATAGAGAGAAAGAGATTGAGATGGAGAGATAGAGATAGATAGAGATAGAGATAGAGAAGAAGAGAAGATAAAGAGGATAGAGAGATAGAGAGATAGAGAGAGATAGAGATAGAGAGAGATATAGGGAAAGATAGAGAGATATATAGAGAGAGATATATAGGGAGAGATACAGAGAGATAGAGATAGATAGAGAGAGATAGAAATAGAGATAGGGAGATAGAGATAGAGAGAGATATAGAGAGAAATAGAGAGAGATATATAGAGAGATAGAGAGATAGGGATATAGAGAGGTAGAGAGATAGGGTGAGAGCGAGATAGACAGATAGGGAGATAGGGAGTAGATAGATAGGGAGATATGGAGATAGAGAGATAGATAGAGAGGGATAGAGAGGTATAGGGAGAGATAGAGAGAGATATAGGGAGAGATAGAGATATATATAGGGAGAGATAGAGATAGATAGAGAGATAGGGAGATAGAGAGATAGAGAGAGTAGAGAGAGATAGAGATAGATAGAGATAGGGATATATATATATATATATATATATATATATAGAGAGAGAGAGAGAGAGAGAGAGAGAGAGAGAGAGAGAGAGATAGGGAGATAGAGAGATAGGGAGATAGAGAGGTAGAGAGATAGGGGGAGAGAGAGATAGAGAGATAGGGAGATACGGAGTAGAGAGATAGAGAGATAGGGAGTAGAGAGATAGGGAGATAGAGAGATTGTTAGAGAGAGAGAGAGAGAGTGAGAGAAAGAAAGAAAATAAGAGAGAGGAAGCGCAGTGCAATTATAGAGAAATTATTTTCCCATAAGGATATGTCATGAAAAATACAGTTATCTTTAGATGTAATTTCCAGTAAAGGCAAACTAGGACATTCCATTCACAGTGAAGACTACCCATTGTCTTTATCATAGAAACGAACATTTTATACAGTTGCTACACAATATCTTCAAGAACGCGTGGAGTCTGGGTCATGCAATTATAGCAACATGATCAATATGTTAGGGATTTTATGTAGTAGACATTTTGGGGTGGTAAGGGGTAGTGATGTGTATATAACCTCACCTACCCTCACCTTCTCGTGGTACAACCCGTTTTCACAAACGAGGCTCTGAGGCGGTATAACTGTTCCATCAGGTACTGAGTAAATGCGGTATCCTAATGTCTGCCCAGAGACTAAAAGGTAGCAGCCCTACCACTGGACTACTTAGCGTCGGGCCGTCCTAAGGTATCCCAACTTTACTAACAAGTTTCAACACCAAGAAAACAAAATATCTGATTATAAGTGAAGATGGATGCAACATGGACTCTTACTTTAAGAGAGGAAAGGAGACCAAAGAGAGATGAATGGAGAAGACTGCATAACAGTGAATTACATGGTCTTTACAGGAAGCCAGATGTAATGAGAACAGTTAAGTCTCGTAGACTGCAATGGGCAGGACATGTGGCACGAATGGGGAATTAAAGATGTGCATGGAAGCTTCTTGTAGGAAAACCAGAGGGAAAACGCCCAGTTGGTAGACTAAGAATGAGGTGGGAGAATAACATTAACTATAATTTGAGGAAGTAGATTATACACGGGATGATTGGAAAACATTGGCTCAGGATAGGGATATATGGAAAGCTTCTGTCCACGCGGATATGAACCTACGGGTTAAATAGTGCCAGTGAGTTTTAAGTCAAGATGGATGCAATATATTCATCGAATGGAAGATCAGAGGATACCCAAACAAAAGTTAAGCTATCAATCTCCAGGAAGAAGAAGACCAGGACGTCCACTCAAAAGACTTTTGGATGGTGTTTCTCTTGAGGCCGAAATAGGTCAACAAACGGCCTAAATTCGTGAATGTACTATGATGATGACTTTTTTATTTTCTTCAAACAAATGCAATGACACGTGATCATGAAATGCTAAAATATCTATTACTCCTTATCAAAGATTTTTACTTAAATGTGGTGAAAATGAGAGAGGTGTGGTTTTACATTCAGTGATAAAAAGATCTGGCAATGGTTGAAAACATCATAAGATGACCAATTTTACACCGGATTCGAGTAATCACTACGTACAAACGATTTCTCCTTTCTAAAATCGGAGGAGGGAACAGAGTTAGGAGTCACCGTTTTGGAAATTATTCGAAAAGTTGAAATGGGTGGATGAGATTACAAGTTTTGGAAGACATTTCATACAATTGAAAATGTTCTGACAATAATCGAGTCCTTCTGGATAGGTGGATTAACATTGGGCTGACAATGAACGTAAAAATGAGCAGATTCCTCAAAATAATAGTCATCGGATAAATTCAACATTTAATAATAACAATAATAATAATAATAATAATAGTAATAATAATAATAATAATAATAATAATAATAATAATAATAGTAATAATAATAATGTTTTATTTATTCCAGCAGAGTTAAGGCCATATGGCTTTCTCTTCCACTCAACCAGTACAAATATAAATAAATATTTGACAATATAGATATACACTTTACTAATTATAAAGAGTTAAAATATATTAAATGTCGCAATGTAAATTTCATATGCAAACAACATTTTATACGATAACAACAATAATAATACTTACGATAATAATAATAATAATAATAATAATTATAATTATAATAAAATAATAATAATAAAATAACAATAATAATAATTTTTTGTAAGCCCAGTTTTCCCTTTACAGAGATTTAGGTGCTCTCCCCCTACGGGGAAAAATTTGAACCATACTAATTTAGTTACACTTGTTTTCGTATAAATGTCATTTTGAGTGGTCCGTGGTCAGCGTTCCGCCTCATACTGACATCTAGGAAACCAAGGTAGTACTAGGACGGGAAAATTCGGTAAATTTTGCTTAGAGGTCTTTTCATTCAGGCTTAAAGATTTTTTACGAGCCGGAAAATCTTCAGACTCGGGACCCACGGCTTTAAAGTCGCTCCCGGAGGACTTGCTCCTTGGATTTTTCCGCCCTAAAAAATCCATCGACCCCGGCCAGGTTTGAACATGCGACCCTCGGGAACAGAGGCAAGGAGCATAACCACTAGTCCACCGCGGTCGACTTAATAATAATAATAATAATAATAATAATAATAAATAAATAATAATAGTATAAATATGATAAATTATTCGAGAAACACCAATTAATATAATACCTTACACTGGATAATATTGAAGTCGAGTTTAGAGCAAATATAAATTTAGATTTCTTTTAAAAGATGGCAATGTCCGGCAGCCCCTTATTTCTTGTGGTAGGGGATTCCAGTTGCGAGAGGTGAAGATAGTAGAATAGAATAGAATAGAATATGGAATTTATTGCCTTTTTTTCAGAATAAAGAAAATACATATGCATTTACATTGCGCACGGGCCTGCTTGGCCGTACGTGCATTATTTTTCCATGAATAAAAAAAATAAAACTAATAATATAAACAAATACCTACAAATACACCTGTATCAAAAAACAATAACTGGCTACATATAAGTAAAATCTATGTCTGCACTAAATCAATATAATACATATCTACATTCATCCACATGCCGTACATTAATATTAAAAAAAAATGCTAGAAAACAAATTAGAAAAAAAAAGCACACACACATACACCCACACGCCCCCACACATATACACACCGCACGCTCACACCCCCCTCCCCCCGTCCCTGCAGACATTAAGTGCACTATCAGACTATTCAACTTATCAGACCTACTTATTATATAACATGATTAAAGATCGAAAACAAAGACCATATTGAGATTCTTCTTATTGTTAATACATATCTCCTTAATCTACAATTTTGTTATATCTCAATTTTCTTAAATTTCTTAATTTTCCTAAAAGATCCCAACACGCCACTCTCCCTCGATCCGACCTGAGAAAGTGAAGATAGTATATGACATGGAGTGATGTGATGCCCTATGTTGCGGTATATTAAGCAAGAGACTATGTTATGATCTTGTGTTCAAGTCAGCTTCTAGCGTGTATAAAACGTATAGTTGTTGGACAAAATGGGGAAATGTAGGGTATTTAACCCCGTTGCAATGTAACGAACCATATGCAGAACATGTTTTTTGGTATCAAATGTTTGGTGATGTCTCCATAACAATAGCATGTTATTGAAATTCTTGTGATATAAATTCATGTTTGGTGACGTGCATACTACATTTTATTTATATACACGCCAGAATGCATCATTACAAACAACTGTACAACATATTATCCACTGCGACAAGGAATCTGCATATTCACCCTAAACAAGATACATATCTATCAACGTGTTGTTAAACAAAGACAAATCACCATCTGTTTACGAACGTTTGTAAAAATGTTCCGGAGGAGTTTTACACCTACGGAATTCAGATAATTAGGCAAGCCGAGTTTCACCTACAGACGCTATAAATAGATTCAGTGATTCAGAAATATAGCTATATGTTTGAAAAACAGGTCTACAACAGATCAGATTTTTAGTATACGACAGATTTTAGAAAAGAAATGGGAATATAATGGTACTGTACATCAACTATACGTACACTTCAAAAAAAGCACATGATTCAATTAAGAGGGAGAAGTTATATAGTATCCTGCTGGAGTTCGGAATTCCTAAAAAGTTAGTTAGACTTATACGAATGTGTCTAAATGGCACAAAGAGTAGGATGCGTGTAGGCAGTTTTCGGACACTTTTGAAATCCAGAATGGGTTGAAACAAGGAGATGCACTATCTCCTCTACTATTTAATTTTGTACTAGAGCATGCCATCAAATCTTTAGAGAATGAGGAAGGCCTACAATTCAATGGTGTTAATAAGCTGTTAGTTTATGCTGATGATATAGTACTATTGGCCGATAGCGAGGAGATACTAAACGACAACACGCACACACTATTGAGTAACACTAAGAAATTAGGACTGGAAGTAAATATCAATAAAACTAAATATATGGTCATACGTAGAAATACATTTTATAATAGAAATGGACAGCTAATGGCAAATGAGGGAAATTTTGAGGAAGTGGCTGAATTCAAATACCTACGAACAATAATCACAAATAGGAATGAGCTGCATAAAGAAATTAAACATAGGCTCAATTCTGGAAATGCGTGCTATTATGCATTGCAGAGACTCTTGATGTCCCAACTCCTTTCAAAAAACGTTAAACTGAAAATATATAAAACTATTATTCTACCAGTTATATTATATGGATGCGAAACATTGACTCTAACTTTAAGGGAGGAAAGGAGATTACGAGTATTTGAGAATAAAGTACTTAGGAAAATTTTTGGACCAAAGAGAGATGAACAGACAGGTGAATGGAGAAGACTACATAACAGTGAACCATATGAAGGTCTTTATAGGAATCCAGATATAATAACAGTTAAGTCTCTTAGACTACGATGAGCAGGACATATGGCACGAATGAGGAATGAAAGAGATGGATGGAAACTTCTTGTAGGAAAACCATGGGGAAAACGCCCAGTTGGTAGACCAAGAATGAGGTGTTGAGAATAACATTAACTACGATTTGAGGGAAGTAGATTATACAGGAAATGATTGGAAAGCATTAGCTCAGGATAGGGATGTATTGAGAGTTATGTCCGCGCGGCCACGAACCTATGGGTTTGATAATGCGAGTGAGTTAATTATTTCCCTATAAACCAGCTATAACGGCTGGAGGACCCGATATGCTGACCACATGTCAATCCTATACTGGCAGGAAGATCGTCCACCTCTGTGATTAAGATATGTAGATGTGAGGCCAGCAGCCGGGGTAAGCCAATGGCCTTCTAGGCCTGTTGCGCCATGGAGAGGAGGTGACGCCTAATTTTGAAATTTCCCTTTACCAATTATTAACAATTAGGTTTTCCAAATTTCCCAAAAAAATTAAGTATAAATTTTACTATTATATTCGGTTTCTATATTGTTTATTTCTATAGTGTTGACCTATGGTAGTGAAGCATGGACACTAAAAAAACAACATGAAAGCAGAATAACGGCTTGTGAAATGAGATTCATGCGCAGAACAGCGGGTTACACCAGATGGGATCGGAAAAGGAACACAGATATCTTAAAAGAATTGAAGACTACGCCAATTTTGGAATATATTAAACAGTAAGTTACCAACTATATTGGAAACACCATCTTGAAAGAATGAGTTCAAATCGGATCCCCAAAGCTGTTTATAATTATATACCAAGAGGACGAAGATCACTGGGCCGTCCTATGAAACGCTGGAGGGAAAATTTTCTATAGGATCGTAACAGGCCTTGGCCTAATATTTGGAAGGAAGAAGAAGAAGATATTGTTTTTAGAGAGATAGATCATCGGTTGATTAATGCCTTTGACATCGTCCGATTTCTAATAGCCAATTTTGTCGGTCCATCCAATCTCCTGGTTCTAGATGCTTCTCCTTCATGTATAAACATATTCCCTGACTCCTGGAGGTCTTAGGTGTACCTCTACCCCGTCTTCCCTCATGTTTCCATTCTAAAACAGATTTTGGTAGCCGATGCTCTTCCATTCGCTGGACATGTCCATACCATCTAAATTGCTGAGTTTTAATATAATCTAAAATACTGTCTTCAATCTTCATTTTCTCCCTAATAACCGAGTTTCTATTTTTTCTTCTTTTTGAAATTCTTGCTGCCCTTCGTATAAAATCCATTTCTGTTGCCAACAAGATACATATTTGTTTTTGTTTTTAATGACCAAAGTTCTGCTCCATAAGAAATTATGTTTTTAACAATTGTGTGATATAGAATATTAAAGTATTGATTTAAATTTTAACAAAATTACAGAAGAATATGGATTAAAGATATCTACAGAAAAAACAAAAATTATGGCATTTCAAGGTGTAGATCATGTCAGAAGTAAAATTGTACTGGACAATAAAATTTTGGAGCAGGTGAATAATTTTACATATCTAGGATGCAATATCTCATATGAAGAAAGAAAAGGATGTAAATGCAAAAATATCTAAATTTTTAAGAATTTTAGGGTTAATAAATTCTATCTTCAAGCCACAGTTAGTCCAAAAGCATTCTAGACTGAAAGTGTATAAAACACTGGCTCTTCCAACTCTTTTGTATGGTAGCGAAGTATTGACGTTGAAACAGAAGGATATACACAGACTTAGATCTGCTGAAATGAAATTCTTCGGAGGACTGCAGGATACACACTACTAGATCACAAAAAAAATGAAGACATCTTGGAAGAATTAAACATGGAATCTTTAGAAAACAAAATTTCTGATTATAAGTCAAGATGGATGCAACATGTTCATCGAATGGAAGATCACAGAATACCCAAACAAATGTTAAGATATCAACCTGCAGGAAGAAGAAGACCAGGACGTCCACTCAAAATACTTTTGGATGGTGTTTCTCTTGAGACCGAAACAGGTCAACAAATGGCCAAAATTCGTGAATGTACTATGATGATGATTATGATGACTTAAATTTTACTTAATTTATAATTGTCACTTTACAGTACTTGTACCGTAGTTCATAGTTTATCTATCTCAACATTTTCATATAAGTAATTAAAAATGTGTGATACAAAAATTCAATTACATCTGGTATTTGTAATTACTATCATATATCTTGGATGACACATAGCAAGTTAAGATAATTTAGCAGGATTTGGCTAAAATGGCGTTGAAGACGCAGTCTCTGTGTTACCGGTGGAGTCACAATAGTTCGCTTGAGCATGACAATCCTACCAGATCACTGTTTAACTCTCAGAGCACGTTTTTATGTATTTCACGCACCAAGAAAATCACAACATTAAAGCCTCGGTTTGGAAAGAGTTGCCACAAAAACATTCTAGTGGGTCTCATGTTTCTGAAGGAATTCTCTTAACGAGTATGTTATCATTCTTTCCAAGTGAAAACACTGCCTTGACACTGATGCGTACTTGAGAATAGAGAGGAATTTCTGTCTTGTTTCTTTGGACCAACCAATAAATCTCTAAGGCAAGTACAGACTTGTCAATTATCACCAAACAAGCTTCTTTTTTTATTAGACAGGCACCAAAAATTTGACACAAAGTAAGAGACGATGTAAAAAAAAAAAAAAACAGAATCCTTACATCATACGAGATGTTAATTACTTGGAGAATGAAATACCGTAGCGTAGTGGTTAAGGCACTGAGCTACAAGCCGGAGGGTCGAGGGTGTAAGTCCCGTTGGGGCCAGGATTTTTAAACTGATCCAAACCCTCTGGCTGCACTATGGCCCTGGGGTCGACTCAGCCTCTAACGGAAATGAGTACCAGACGCTTGTTCTGGGGGTAAAGGCGGCCGTCACGCAGGGCTGACAACCCGGCTGACAAAGTGCCGAATGTGTAGAAAAAGTGGGAGCCTTAACCTCCTACTACCCCAAGGGCCTCCGGGCCTGTTGTGGGATCACTTTACTTTTACTTTACTTACGCCATTAATTTTAAATAAATATTTTTAACGTTATATTAATTTATATAATGAAAGTTAAAAATTAAATTGTACCTGTTGGTAGGTGCCGTCGTTCTCAACTTTGTCAATATATTGTGTATAAAATTAACTGGAGCGCTTTCGGAAGTTATCTTCCATGTTCTGCAGGTTGAGCTTCCGCTACTCGTTGTTGTTGTTGCGATTTGTACCTGTTGGTGGGTGCCGTCGTTCTCAAATTTGTCAATATATTGTATATAAAATTAACTGGAGCGCTTTCGGAAGTTATCTTCCATCTTCTGCAGGTTGAGTTTGCGCTACTCGTTGTTGTTGTGTACGGTTTGTACCTGTTGGTAGGTGCCGTCGTTCTCAAATTTGTCAATATATTGTATATAAAATTAACTGGAGCGCTTTCGGAAGTTATCTTCCATCTCCTGCAGGTTGAGCTTCCGCTACTCGTTGTTGTCTTGTACGGAAGCTCAACCTGCAGAAAATGGAACATAACTTCCGAAAGCGCTCCAGTTAATTTTATATACAATATATTGACAAAGTTGAGAACGATGGCACCTACCAACAGGTACAATTTAATTTTTAACTTTCATCATATGACTTCACCTCAACGGAATTTGATATGAATTGTACTAGTATTGAACATACATGTTTCTTTTGTTTTGTTTTATTTTTTAAAGATGTGTTTTCTTTGCTAGTATATATATTTATTTATTCTATGCCCCAGGTAGTCTATTTGACATTTCTGGTGTTTTCTCCTGGTATTGGCGTAATTGCAACCTCTTCTGAGACTGTACCGCCTGGTAGGCGGGGTTATGCTACCCCGATGATTTGATGGGTGATGACTGATGCCAAATATGTGGTGTGACAGGAGGGTTCAAGATAGGCATTTCCATGTGACAAAAATAACAAATTTTCACAGCAGTGTTGAAATATAAGGTTCCAATATCCTTATGATTAGTTGAAAATAATCATCGTTTCAAGTAGTAGAACGGCTGAGGTCAAGGTGAAAGGTTGTAAATCTTTTAAGGAGGTAAAACTCTTCTACTAAAGTTCTATATTAAAAAATGATAGCACAATGCAATCCTGTAGCAATTCTGTAAGCTGCTACGTGAAGTTTTAGCTGTGTCAACAATTTGAATACATATTTATATGTAACAAGAATTCGGAACCTACTCCGAGCTTCGATATAGAAGATTATAATTTCTAATTTGAATGTATCTAATATAGAAAAATGGATGTTTGTTTGTTCGTACTTTATGAGCGACCATACCGTTGATCCGATTGTGATGGGGCTTTTTGCAAAATTTTCAGGAGATTCCCGGGATGAACATAGGTTATAAGAGAGTTGTGTTACTCCACTCCTACACCTGTTTATCTCTTACGGATAACTCACAATAACCATTTTTGTCTTTCATTGACGCCAAGAAGATCGAGGCAAGTACGTAGATACCTGTGCAAGCATAGCAGCACATGGCGGGCATTCTTTTACGGATAACCCACAATAACGAATTTTGTCTTTAGCTCATTTATGCCAAGAAGATCGAGATAAGTAGATTCCCGGGCAACGCCGGGTAAACATCACGGGTATCTAAAAAATATAAATTTATAATTATTTTTCCTTCTACTTATTCAACTAAACATAAAAACATATTAATTTTAATTAATTTAGGCGTACCTAGCGGCGCACGCCGGGTATTAGCTAGTAATTTCATAACAATAACTGTGTAATCATTAAAATCTTCTTCTTCTTCTTCTTCTTCTCCTTCGTCTTCCTTCCAAGTATTAGGCCAAGGCCTGTTACGACCATATAGAATCATTTTCCCTCCAGCGTTTCATAGGACGGCCCAGTGATCTTCGTCCTCTTGGTATATAATTATAAAAAGCTTTGGGGATCCGATCTGAACTCATTCTTTCAAGATGGTGTTTCCAATTTAGTTGGTACTGTTTAATATATTCCACAATTGGCGTAGTCTTCAATAATTTTAAGATCTCGGTGTTCCTTTTCCGATCCTATCTGGTGTAACCCGCTGTTCTGCGCATGAATCTCATTTCACAAGCCGTTATTCTGCTTTCATGTTGTCTTTTTAGTGACCATGCTTCACTACCATAGGTCAACTCTCAATGCTGTTCAAGTTCACAACTGATGTCCAATGGTCTCCTCTCCTGCAGACTGACATCCGCGCCATCTGATGGCTAACCGACGAACTTCCAAATCAATCCCCTCTCCTTATCACCGGGTATTTCGAAATTCATAGTTGTGTTTTTATTCTTGCATATGTAAATGTTTTCCCCAAATTGTGAGTTCCTTCGTTTTTTCCAATTGTTTAAGTAATTTTGTTTTGGTCTAGCAAAGTGTTATATAAACGTAATCTGGTATTTTTTGTACAAAGGTTGGTTTCATAACTTGATTAATAATTCCCAAACTTGTATTATAACTAGTAATTTTTTCATTAAAATATATTACATTTTTTAAGCGAATGTGAAAATTACTCTTAAAACTCGATACATATTGCCGCGAACAGACTGATTTGTTTCTCTTTAATCCAATGATGATAGATTTTTATATAATTATGGATACTGTTTCTATGAAGCAACCACGTGGAGGCGCGCATGTCGCTAGATTTGACAAGTGTGCCATTCATACAACACGTACCAGCCACACAATTTGTTCTGCACGTCAATGTCATCCCTACTGTACCCACAAAAAAATCTAATTTATATACACTGCATGTCCATGTATGAAACAAGTATCAACTAGATATGACATTTAGTAAAACCCCAAACCAACAGACAAGTTTAATTCAAAATCCAGACAGACTGAAAGAATAAAAAACAGAATTCGGCGAATATATTTAAATTATGCACTATTTATTTCAACACCAGCACCAAAATTATATTCTCTAAATAATTAGATTTTTTTACAATTTAGAAAAAGTTTATGATTGTATACCAAGACTATTTAACTCATGCCCCAAATGGGAGTCAATGACCAATCACATTTCAACGATTTTTGATTTAAAACCAATCACAGTCGTGTTTCGCCTAAAATTTACCAACTAAAGTTTATCATAATAAAGAAAGCACCTCCTTTTTAACATTCTGAATAGGTCATAGCATTATTTTGCAGTGACTGACTATCTAAGAAATACGGCTACCAGATTGTATATTCATTCATAGTGTTCTGCTCAAGAGCAGGTCTTTCACTGCAAACTCAGCATTCTCCACTCTTTCCTTGACTCAGCTTTCCTTTTTGTATCTGCATACAAACCATTTATTTTAATATTGTCTATCATCTGATGTCTTTTTCTGCTCTAACTTTCTTTCCATTGACCATTCCTTCTAGAGCATCCTTCAGCAGGTAGTTTCTTCTTAGCCTGTAGCCAATCCAATTTCTTTTCCTCTTCTTTATGAGTTCCAGCACCCACTCTGTCTAGCACATCCTCATTTCTTACTTTATCTGTCCATCCTATACGTTTTATAGATTGTATATATAGTGCATGAATGTCAACACGTAGCGCGTACGAAAGATAATATAAAAACATTTGTAACAATTGATTATAGAAAAAAAAAAGAAACCACTGTTTGCACTTTCTTAAACGAATTATTTTCCAGGAAATGACGCAGAAAAATATAACTGATATATTTACGTCATAGGACATTAGAAATTAATAAATACCTATAACGTTGGTTATAAATTTCTCCACTAGTGTGCATTCTTACCACATTGCGATCTTTTGGCAATAAATAATATTATGATCTGGTTGCAGTGATCGAACAAAAGAAGCAAAAGAAGCAAATGGAGCGTACCAATCGTTTCTCATTTGTTTTCAAACATCGCCGTTTACATTAAATATATAAATATTTTTAAATAACTGTAGTTAAATAATGATTTGTGAGTAAACAGCTTAATTTTATTCGTTAAATAGTCCTAACCAATGCCACTCTTGATTTCCAAATTATCTAGATACATTCACTCCTCACTTCGTGAGCCGTGAGTTATCGATAATTTGGAAATCACTCGTGGCATTATTTATGATAATTATTACGGTAATCATAGGAAAAAGCAAAAATTAATGAACAAATTATACATATAATACAAATATATACTTTAATAACAAATGTAGAGTTTAAATGGTCTCATAAATAACGGAAGAGTTGATAACTTCAAGAGGGTTATTACAAGGGTACACAATGTCACCGACATTATTTAAAATATACATAGATATTGTTGGATCCGAAACATGGACAGTGACAACACAACAATCTGCCAGAATACAAGCTGCTGAAATGAGATTCCTCAGACCAATAGCAGGATATCAAAGAACAGACAAAAAACACAACACAGAAATAAGACATCAACTAAAAATAGACGAATCAAACACAACAATAGAGACATACAGAACAAACTGGAAAGAATACTTGGCAAGGATGACTGAGAATAGAATACCCAAAGCAGCATACAACTATTCACCACGAGGAAGAAGTTTGGGAAGACCAAGGAAAAGATGGAAAGAGCAGCAATTTGGAGCCGGAATAGGCTAGTAAATAAGCCTAAACCGTGAAGAAGAAGAAGAAGAAGAAGAAGACATAGATAATGTATTACAGGAATGGCCAAATAAGTGTAAACAAATGAGATTAATATTAAAAGAGAATAAATACATACATAACTTATTAATCGCAGATGATCAAGTGGTAGTCACATCAGGATGTGAAGATGCGAACTATATGGGTAGGAAACTAGAGGAAGAATACTCAAGATGGGGTTTAACAATTAATTAAAATAAAATAGAATACATGAGCACAGATCTTTTTGAGGAATTAGAAATGGATGGAAGAAAGATTAAAACAGTGGAATACTTTAAGTATTTGGGATCAATAATTCAAAACGATGGATCATCTGAATTAAACATAAACAAGAATAATAGAGACAAAGAAAGTTATTAGTAGAGCGAGGATTTATATGAAGAAAATTTTACCAAAATATGAAATCAAAACAAGAAAATATGAAAATTGTAACACGAAAATATTATGAAGCTATTATTTATTAACGTTATTACATATATTTTCATATACATACATTCGGTATAATATATAAGATCCAACAGCATGTAAATGAGACAAGTAGACCATATTTGTGGTTCAAAAATTATGATATTCACTATATTTCTTATTTTAATTAGCTTTTCATTAATTCCATGCCCGTAGAAAGATCATGCTTACGATTTGAAACATTGTTAATAAATAGATAATGTCTACTGGAATATATATATATATATATATATAAAACACAATCCAACAATCCATTAATTTATTAATTGATATTTAATTATGAATTTCAAAATCCAAGGAACAAAACATAGCAACCAAAACAAACAAACAGACTTGCATGAAATATAGCACTAAAAATTTAGATTAGGTACAATTTGGCATGATTACTATTCTCATTGCATAAAGATATCAAACTCCAGTAATTGTTTTTATTATTAATTGAACATTTCAAATATAATTTATCTTCCAGTAATTGTATATGTAGCAATAACCTTAAATTAGTTGTTGGTATTGATATACGTATATAAAAAAGAATTAATTATTTATTAAATTATATTTAATTATGAAATCCAAGAAACAATACAAAACCAAAACAGAAAGCTTTCCATGAAATATAGGACTGACAAAATTGAGACTATGTACAGTTTGGTATGGTAGCTATTTACATTGAATAAATATACTGAGCTTCAATATATGTAAAAGTGATCCCACTACAGGCCTCAGGAGGCCCTTGGGGTAGTAGGAGGTTAAGGCTCCCACTTTTTCTTGACTATCGGTACTTGATGTCAGCCGGGTTGTCAGCCCTGCGTGACGGCCGCCTTTAACCCCCAGAACAAGCGTCTGGCACTCATTTCCGTTAGAGGCTGAGTCGACCCCAGGGCCATAGTGCCGCCAGAAGATTTTGGTCACTTTAAAATCCAGACCCCACCGGGACTTGAACCCTCGACCTTCCGACTTGTAGCGCAGTGCCTTAACCACTACGCTACGGCGTATGTACATGTAACAATAAAATTAAATTTAATTATAATTGAGTTGTGGTTTTTTATTTTTGGTTTTTGCTGATACCTATAAAAATCGAGTTATAGGAACAATTTAATTTTGACACAAGAGATTGCAATTTATAAAATGTAGGCTAACAAAGAATATTATTTAGTTATTTTAAATATATTTCAAATATAAAATGAACATACCTCTTTACTACAGTAAGTGCAAAACACTATTTTACCATCCGTGGTGTAGCATTCAAATGCTGAAATCCAATCACGAACTCCAGTTTTTGGCATCTTGTTTTTCACTAGTAGCAACAAGAAGTGTCTGTACACAAGCAAAGTGTACACAAAGAAATTGCCTAGGTAAGAGTGGGTGGTCACTAATCTACTATTGTCCTTAAACTTATCAATCTGTCATCAGTTCATCATGTTCTCGTTCCAGCGGGCCAAGTTACGGATAAACCCCATCCATCTCTTGACTCATCTTGCTGTTATTGCCGGTTAATGGTATTTGTTTTGTTCAGAAAGGAATTCTGGAGAATTTCCACTTGTCTAGGATTTACAATGTCAAAAACTTACAGAGGTACAGTCACTTCAAAAAATATTTTTAACAAATTCCTAGAAGTGTTATTGGACAAAAAAAATATTTTTTTTAAATGTTGAAAATATGAAGCAATATGAAATATTTGCTAAAATATGAACTTTTTGTCAAAATATTATGAAATATGAAATTTTTTTTTGGTCCCATTCAATTCTACACTTCATAAAACGTGAAGATACTTTGTCGCAATGCTCTCCGACTTATAGTTTAAAACATGAAATTTCATAAAATTCCGCGCTCTAGTTATTAGCATATTAAATTCTATTTTATGGAGTAAGCATATAATCAAGAGAACTAAATTATTAATATATAACACAATTGTGAAGAGTATTTTATTATATGGTGCGGAAACGTGGACGTTGAAGCAAAAACACAGAAATAAATTATTAGTCACAGAAATTGACTTTTTAAGAAGATCGGCAAGAATATCAAAATTAGATAAACTAAAAAATAATACAATAAGAGAAACAATGAATGTAGAAAAGGATATTGTACAAGAGATTGAAAAAATCCAACTAATATGATATGGACATATGATGAGAAGAAGATGGGATCGGAAAAGGAACACCGATATCTTAAAAGAATTGAAGACTACGCCAATTTTGGAATATATTAAACAGTACCAACTAAATTGGAAACACCATCTTGAAAGAGTGAGTTCAAATCGGATCCCCAAAGCTGTTTATAATTATATACCAAGAGGGCGAAGATCTCTTGGCCGTCCTATGAAACGCTGGAGGAAAAATTTTCTATAGGATCGTAACATGCCTTGGCCTAATATTTGAAAGGGAGAAGAAGAAGAAGAAGAAGGGACACAGAAACAAACAAAGAAGTATTGAAGTGGATACCTCCTGGAACAGGGAAACGTGATAGATCGAAGCTAACGTGGATAAAGGGAATCCAAGACAACATGAAGAAGAGAAATATGACAGAAGCAGACACGGAAGACCGGGAAGTGTGGAAGAAAAAAAAAAAGATATATTTTGGTTGAGGATATCTGTGTACATAACAGAAAAAAAAAATATTACGTCGCAGCAGTATTACGCTCCATTTGGAACATGGCCACAGCTCCTTCACTGTTTTGACTAAAGGTTACTGTCGTTTCCGCTGGCAGTAAAGCAAAAGGTAGAAAATATCATCGCTAGGCCACAGCCCGTTTCTTGTTGAAGATATTCGGCGTTAGGGCGAATGCCTATGATTTTCGGGGACCGTTGGGCCCTAAGCTTCCTGACATTTGTCTTACAGGTGAGGAAAAACCCCGAAAAAAACCTCACCCAGGAGCCTGTCCCGACCGGGAATCGAACCCGGACCCGCTGCTTCACAAGGCAGCGCGCTACCTCGAGATCAAAGCGGTGGACGGTATTCATAATTTGGTATTAAAAAATAATAAACCAAAAGGGAGAAGAATTTTGGGAAGACCATTGGAGAGATGGAAGGACCAATTCGACCTATAATGAGATCGGAACAGGCCATTGGGCCTAATCCTTGTTGTTGATGATGATGATGAAAATAAAAAAATACAATTGTTACATTTCATTCAAATCAATTGTGCGTGAAAATTAAAAATTTTCACCGCGCCAGCAGTCATCTATCGCATTCGGCTTGACGGAGCCTTCTGCATTTTCATTATAAACATGGTGTGTATCCTCCATGTTAACCCTATTACCTGTTTAAAGAGTGAGCGCAGTTGTTGACGGAGGGCATTGCAGTCGTGTTTATGCAGGAATAGAACACGTGATACTGCTATCTATGAGTACAGAGGGGAATGGGACGTGGGACGCTGGCAGTGTACACTATCTTATATGACGTCACGTGTAGCAACAAACCGAGCTTCCTAATTCTTCCGCCTGCAGATATATTTGAATTGCGATGCTAAAGGTCTGAGTTGTTAACAAGTGTTAAATAATAACTCCCAAGTACTCACGTAGAACATCATCATCATCATCACTCCAGAGATTAGGCAATTGCCCGTTCCGACTTCATAATGCATCAGCCCAACGTCTTCTAGGTCTTACAACATCATGTCTTCCTCTTGCTTGATAATTTCTTGCTAACAATGGATATCTCTCCTCACTCATTCCATCCATATGATGAATCCATTTCTGTCTGTAATTCGTGACCTTATCCAAAAAAGGCTGTACTTTCAATTCTTCTCTTATATCCTCATTTCTTATTCTATCAAGTCTTGTACATCCTATAACTTGTCTTAGGAACCTCATCTCCGCCGTCTATATTCAATGCTTCTGTTTTTTTTTTCATTGGAGCCCAAGTTTCACATCCATACAATATTGTGGGAACCGCCATAACATTATACATTTTTATCTTGGTTTCTTTTCTAATTTTATTTTTGAATGTACTCTGTACTGTTCCACACACCGTCTGAAATTAATTTATTTTGGAGTCAATATCTCTTTCCACATTGTAGCCAACATCACAGCCCAAATATTTGAAACTAGACACCTGTTCTATACTTTGATTTTCTAAAATAATTTTGGATCTCACTGGATCTCTTCCTCTAAAAGCCATGGTCTTCGTTTTCCTTACAGAAATCTTTAGATCATATAAATTACATATTTCACGTAGATATAACACAAAAATACTTGACAGAGTCTGTCGTTCTCACATGCACTACTGAAATAGAGGAACACTGTTTACTCACCTTCATGTTAATCGTGACTCCTTTCTCAGAGCCTCCAAACGGTCCGGGAAGAACACTGTGTCCCGCGTGGGACTTGAGCCTTCTGTTTCTGAACACAATGAACATAATAGCGCCCATGAGCAAGAGGATAACTGCTGTAAGTACGCCTATCACTAGACCGATGTACTGCTTTGATTCTCTAGGAGACGAGTTCTCCGAACCAGTAGCCGAATTGCCAACTGCAGCACCCAGGGAGTTCGTGCGGTCGTCCCGACTAGATTTGGTCTGTACCTCGTCCCTTTGCAGAGGATACTCCTGGCCTTGGTCTTCTGATCTCACAATAGTTCCCTCTATTTCCTCCTCAGTGAAGTTGCCCACCACAACCACTGAAACAATGGAAACAAATATTATAGTATATTGTGTTAAAAAGTAGAATGGCCACTTCAAGAAACATTAGATGAGACTTTGTATTACTTAAGTCAAGTTGCTGCTACAAACAGTAGGAGTATACATCACCGTACACAACAACAACAACAAGTAGGGGAAACTCAACCTGCAGAAGATGGAAGATAACTTCCGAAAGCGCTCCAGGTAATTTTATATACAATATTTTAACAAAGTTGTTGACGACGGCACCTACCAACAGGTACAATTTAATTTTTAACTTTCAACATATGACTTCACCTCAACGGAATTTGATATGAATTTTACTAGTATTGATTAAGTCAAGAAGTTCAGCAATATAGGAATCGATTAAAAATCATCATAATTTTAAACATCTGATATCTAACCATAAGGGCTGAGGCATGTATTAATTTATATTAGGATCTATCGGAATTTTCTTCTGATAACTTTATACTGTGATGTGATGACGAAAAATTACTGCCGTGACGTTCTGTTACGTAACTTGTTATTATTGCCTCACTGTGATGGTTAACAGTTTATATAAAAGGGGTGCCGCGAGGCAATGCTTGACATGCGATGTTGTCACGTTTCTAATAGCGCTATGGGCGTTTCTTGCACAAGGACAGAAGGTATTGATTATTGTTATTATTTAATTTTTATATTATTATTTGGTATTGCTTAACTTTTATAATTAAAATTATATATGTATTTATTTACTAAATAATTTAATTCCAACTTTATATAGCTTGTAAGTCTATATTTAATATTCACACATCATGCTGAAAATATTATTATTATTATTAATATTATTAATATTATTAACTGTTCGGTCTGAAATATTTTCCCATGGCCGCCATATGTTCAAATCACTTATATATTAAACTAATAAAATGTGTAGATATTATATTAATATTCGAGCTACATATCACAGTAAATCATTGATATAATCATAACAATTGATTATGGTATGCAATTTTATAACTGGACCGACTGCTCCACGTTCCGAGTTTTAATAGAAACTGAGTGAAGAATAGCAATGCGACAGCATCGTGGTAGTCGCGGCGATTTTCTGCTATATTTCGCCTGTGGAGCATCCCTCTTGATGGTCCAACAATAATCGGCAGGAATATCAGGATTCCATTTTCCTTGATATCTCATTTCCATAGCTGAAACCATTTGAGTTAGCTCATTTGGTTTTATTTTACAATGGACAAATGGACGAAAAAACGTTTATTAAAAAATAATTATTTAAATCCATTAATTGAAATTGAAATAAAAAACTGTGGGTCATGGAGAAATTCCGAATACATATTTGAAAACACGCAAAAAAAAACTGCATTAAGTACAACTATTGGTACTCATGAGAGAAAAATCATGTTGACCAGTGTAATTAGTGGCTTCTTGCATTATACAACGTGTCCACAAATATAGTATCATACTTTAAGCTACTACTACGTCGCTTTGGATAATCGTATCTAAATGAAATTGGTGGCAATCAAAAGAGAAACTCAAAACGTTTTTGCTACACCTCATAGACATTGGATGTGGTCCCCACGAGTGACGCCACAGACTTTCACATTTAATCTGTCTGCTAACCAACAATGAACCCATATCGACCACAAAAAACATGATTAAATTTGGTTTAGTTTCTGTATTGTTGTCCAATATTCTCCATTGTTAACATGCACGAAACTTTTTGAGTTTCTCTTTTGATTGTCAACAATTTCATTTAGATACGATTATCCAAAGCGACGTAGTAGTAATTTAAAGTATGATACTATTTTTATTATAAACAACTTTCCTCATTAGAGGATTGCCTCAAGGACAAAGTGATACAGACAATTTTTTTAATTTATGAAATACATTTTGTAAATACATTAAAAAATTCAAATTGTACGCCTAATTGAAGTATACATACTACAAAGTAGAAATGTTGTAAAAATGGTTTCTTAAAATTGAAGTTGATCCTCTAATGGCAGCGATGACAATTTTAGAAAGATACACCTTGTCCAAATCTAAGGAATTCCAAAATTAGGCACGGTGTACTTTCCCCTCCACCATTAAATTCCGCGTAATGAAATCGCGTCATCTTTATGGCTAAACTCACTTGAAAATGACGTAGACTTCAAAGAAGGTCATGATTTCTTCTATTCTATATTTCAACGTGTGATATCCTGCTGAAGTAGCGAAACCGCAATTGCTCGTCATCCCACCGATTTTACTCTTTGAAAATTCCTATGCAGACTGCGGTATCCAGCATTAAATAAAAAAAAGCATGTCATCGGCATGTTCTTCGTGATGGAAGCTATGTTCCTAGCAATTTTATTTAATTTTATTAATTCGTGAATACTATTTCATAAACGAAAATAAAGGACAGAGAACAAGTGAAACACCCCGTATACTGTTAAACTTTTCTCGGAACTAAGTTTCTGTGCTTTAGGCCAGTGCGGAACTAGGCGCCTCAATTAATTGAGTTGTCAATCAACTTAACGTAAAGCAGTAGAAAGAAAGAGAGAGAGAGAGAGAGAGAGAGAGAGAGGAGAGAGAGAGAGAGAGAGAGAGAGAGAGAGGGGGGGGGAGAAGGAGACGTATAAACAGATAGGAGAACAGACCGGGTATAAAGAAGTTAATACGCTAGAGAATATCAAGTTCAAAAGATTAGAATTTTAAATATGGAATAAAGGTTAAATCTGATTATGTAATCATCATCATCATCATAGTACATTCACGAATTTAAGCCATTTGTTGACCTGTTTCGGCCTCAAGAGAAACACCATCCAGAAGTCTTTTGAGTGGACGTCCTGGTCTTCTTCTTCCTGCAGGTTGATATCTTAACATTTGTTTGGGTATTCTGTGATCTTCCATTCGATGAACATGTTGCATCCATCTTGACTTATAATCAGAAATTTTGTTTTCTAAAGATTCCATGTGTAATTCTTCTAAGATGTCTTCATTTTTTTTTTGCGATCTAGTAGTGTGTATCCTGCAGTCCTCCGAAGATATCTCATTTCAGCAGATCTAAGTCTCTGTATATCCTTCTGTTTCAACGTCCATACTTCGCTACCATACAAAAGAGTTGGAAGAGCCAGTGTTTTATACACTTTCAGTCTTGAATGCTTTTGGACTAACTGTGGCTTGAAGATAGAATTTATTAACCCTAAAATTCTTAAAAATTTAGATATTTTTGCATTTACACCCTTTTCTTCTTCATATGAGATATTGCATCCTAGATATGTAAAATTATTCACCTGCTCCAAAATTTTATTGTCCAGTACAATTTTACTTCTGACAGGATCTACACCTTGAAATGCCATAATTTTTGTATTTTCTGTAGATATCTTTAATCCATGATTATGTAATCATAACTATTAAATAATATTAGGAAGGAATACGATATGAGAAATAAAGAGAAATAAAATAGCATAATCAATGTGGTGCGCCTTCATTCGAAAAGTTCATTTTACATTTACAACGTAGGAAACTAGAGCACAAGAAAAATATTTGAGTACCATATTGATTTAGACTTTCACGGCCGGAGTTACTATGATGATCTTGTAGAAGATTTTCGGGCTGTTGGCCGTGGTCTTGAGGCTTGTAGTTCCCCGACGTTTCGCCAGAGACTGCGTCCGGCATCCTCAAGGGTTGTCTTGTGACTGGCAATTTTGTCGACTAACTGCCCTATTTATATATTTATCCGCAACGTCGGGGACCTACGAGCCTCAAGACCACGGCCAAGAGCCCGGAAATCTTCTATAAGATCATCATATGTGTGTACTGTTCAGCATAGGCTATGTATACGTTAAGTAGATGAATGGTAGAGGATGAACACTCAAATGGAGATTTATGGTTCAAACCCTGACGTAAATAGAATTTGTCTCTTTAAAAATTGTATGTATTTAATTTTTCATTACAGTTTTCAAGAAGTACAGAAACATATGAGGGAAAGTGTTAATAAAAGATTCCGGGCTATGTGGCCGTGGTCTATAACTGGCGTTTCTTCCAGACGTTTCTCCCTCAACTGCGGAGGGCATCTTCAGTGGCGAGCGCTTCCAGCTGTTGTTTCCCTGTCGTAGACTAGACATTCGCAGTCGAGTCTACGACAGGGAAACAACAGCTGGAAGCGCTCGCCACTGAAGATGCCCTCCGCAGTTGAGGGAGAAACGTCTGGAAGAAACGCCAGTTATAGACCACGGCCACATAGCCCGGAATCTTTTATTACCATGATTACCGGCCGTGAAAGCCTGCATTCCACAATATGAGGGAAAATTTATCTCAGTGGAAAGAAAAGTATGGAATAAAGATAAAAAACAGAGAGGTAGTACTATAAAATGCCTACAACAGAAAATAAAAATGAAACTGATGTGATTTTAAAATAATTTACTTTTATAATTAACCAGCTGATACACGTCAAGCGCTGCTACGCCTAAATAAATGAAAATTAATGTGTTTGTATCTTTAGTTGAATAAGCAGAAGGAAAAATAATTGTACATTTATTTCGTATGCCCTAATTATTTTTAAATACCCCTTGCTAATTACGTGGCGTTGCCCGGGAATCTATTCATCCCGATCTTCTTGGCATAAATGAACTGAAAGACAAAATTCGTTATTGTGAATGTTATCCGAAAAGAATACCCACCGTGCGTTGCTACGTTTGCCCGGGAATATACTTTATCCCGATCTTCTTGGCATCAACGAAAGACAAAAGTGGTTACTGCGAGTTATCCGTAGAAGATAAACATATGCTGTCGCGGACTTTTGTATAGAGTTTTTTTTAGGTATTCAATTTTGCGTACATTAATTTGATAAAGGCCTATTTGTTGTAACTTAGGCAGCGTAAACAATTTAAGAGTCCAAAAAGCTACTTTTTCACGTTATTCACTACAAAGGGTGATTTTTAGGGGTGAAGGGATTGAGTATTACATAGATAGATCATCGGTTGATTAAGTCTTTGACATCGTCCGATTCCTAATAGCCAATTTTGTCGGTCCATCCAATCTCCTGGTTGTAGATGTTTCTCCTTCATGTATAACCATATTCCCTGACTCCAGGAGGCTTTAGGTCTTCCTCTGCTTCGTATTGAGTATTACAACAATCGTATAACCTAAAACCTTCCCCGGAAACCCCTAAACATCTTGCACAAAACCCCATCACAATCGGATGAACCGTATGGCAATGCTTAAGGGACAAACAGACAGACAGACAGACATATATATATATATATATTATATATATATATATATATATATATATATGTTAGTAATGTAAAATTAAAGAATTATTAGAAAAAAAAAGAAAATATACCATAAAAATTACGTATTTTGAGTGGATGTCCTGGTCTTCTTCCTGCAGGTTAATAGCTTAACATTTATTTGGGTATCCTGTGATCTTCCAATCGATGAACATGTTGCATCCATCTTGAGAAATTTTGTTTTCTAAAGGTTCCATGTGTAATTCTTCTAAGATGTCTTCATTTTTTTTGTGATATAGTAGTGTGTATCCTGCCGTCCTCCGAATGTGTCTAATTTCAGCAGATCTAAATCTCTCTATATCCTTCTATTTCAATGACCATACAAAAGAGTTGGAAGAGCCAGTGTTTTATACACTTTTAGTCTTGAATGTTTTTGAACTAACTGTGACTTCAAGATAGAATTTATTAACCCTAAAATCCTTAAAAAGTTTTTATATTTTTGAATTTACATCCTTTTCTTCTTCATATGAGATATTGCATCCTAGATATGTAAAATTATTCACCTGCTCCAAAATTTTATTGTAAATTTAACTTCTGAAAGGATCTATACCTTCAAATGCCATAATTTCAATCCATATTCTTTCATAATTTGGTAAGTTCATACAGACCTTTCTGCAGATTATCTTCTGAATTTGCTATAACACTGGTCAACATGATTTTTGTCCCATGAGTACCAATAGTTGTACTTAATGCAGTTTTTTTTATCGTGTTTTCAAATATGTATTCGGAATTTCTCCATCGCCCACAGTTTTTTTATTTCAATTTCAATTAATGGATTTAAATAATTATTTTTTTAATAAACGTTTTTTCGTTCATTTGTCCATTGTAAAATGAAACCAAATGAGCTAACTCAGGAGATTTCATCTATGGAAAAGAGATATCAAGGCAAATGGAATCCTAATATGCTGGCCGATTATTGTTGGACCATCAAGAGGGATGCTCCACAGGCGAAATACAGCAAACAATCGTAATTTCTTACTTTCTAGATGAGTCCGAATGTTCGAATATTGTGTAGTTACGAATGTAGAAAATATTAAAGTGTTTGAGATTATAAATTCCTGCCTCTCGGAAACCTTGTATGTTGGAGAAAAACCGATATCATATTTGAATTCAGGAGAAAAAAAATACTATCAACCACATATTTTTCTTTCTGAGACAAAAAAAAAAAAGTTTCTTTTTTGTTGCTCAGTGTTTTTATTTCGTCATCTGCAAACAATAAGATGTTTAATTTTGTATTTTCTGATATTAAATTTCTGTCATAATATTAATTTTATTGTAAGCGTGTTATAAATTGTATCTATTGTAGGGGTTGAGACAATAAATAAATAAATAAATGCCGACCTCTTTATAATAACATTGTTATTTTTTAAACGATTTATGAAGGTACAGAAGCGAATGTTAAATATAGGATAAAGTCTAGGCAGGTGCAAACACACAATCGGTAGCATTTTATCTGTTTATAAGTGATGGATGCTAAGGCACTGTGGGAGGTAACTCGTCTTCTGTCATCTCCAAGACAAGGGGAAGCTGATTCTTCCTGCTAAACTATCTTCTCACGTTGCACTGCCTCATGTCTGGCATATGTCCTGCTTCAATCTTTCTTCGACATTTTCAAGAGTATAACAACTTCAATCTTTTAAAATGTTGTGGCTTCCTTCGATAACCTAGTTTACAGTATTTTTTTTCCAGCAATGCCAAACTTTCGAGCAGGTCTACTGTAAAAGTTCCGGAGGGACATATAGACTCACTGATATTAATTTTTACACTATTTTTGTAACACTAAAATACTTTTTAAAAAGCGCTAGGGTCACAATCCGTTAGTTGTAAGTAGGCTTAGTGAACACACTTAGAAAATTTAACATTTTCCATCATCATCATCATCATCATCATCATCATCCGGTATCATGGCAGCTGCCGCCGTCTTTCGGAAACCAAACGCCATTCCTGTCTGTCCATCCATTGATCTTCCTCCAATCCTCCGATATTCATAGCTACTTGTACCCCTCCTATCTAAGTTTTCTTCGGTCTTCCTCTCTTCCTCCTTTCCATTGGAATCCATTCCATATTTAACATTTTCCAATACTGTTATTTTAACACAGTTCCAATAATGGATCATATTTGTGGAAAGCAACGGGAAGCTACCACACCTACACAATTCCCTAGTAAAGCTGCAAGCATAGCATGAAAAATGCTATGATTGCAGTGAAGGACCTGCCTTCGGGCAGAACGACTATGGATGAATTATAATATTATAATGATATTGTGAAAAGAAAAATTAATGTCTGAACCAGGAATCGAACCATGGACCTCTCCTTCTCCGTAGGAGTGTGCAGCCCACTATACCATTCTATACCTGATACAAACACAAACAATTCCTTCCAGATATACAAATCTATAATTCCCGTTTCGTCCGCTGCCAGGTATGTGTCACTACCATCGCCAACGGCCGGCTTCGTTTAGAAGTATCTATATTTGAGAATTTTACACCACCACTTTTATAAGTGGTAAACGATGTTATTTAACATTTTCCAATACTGTTATATATAAAAGTGGTGGTGTAAAATTCTCAAATATAGATACTTCTAAACGAAGACGGCCGTTGGCGATGGTAGTGACACCTATCTGGCAGCGGGCGAATAGAGAATTATAGATTTGTATATGTGGAAAGAATTATTAGTGTTTATACCAGGTCTAGAATGGTGTAGTGAGCTGCACACTCCTATGGAGAAGGAGAGGTCCGCAGTTCGATTCCTGGTTCAGGCATTAATTTTTATTTTCAAAATATCATTATAACATTACACTTAGAATAGTTCAAGTAGAAACTTAAAACATTGGCAGTACCGTAAGATTAAACTGCATACAATTTTGCTCTACGTTGGAACTCCATATTCCAAAATATCAAGTATAGCAGGACATTGCGAAAGTTCTTTTAAGAGGGGGATTGGGTGAAAAATTGACCATTTGAGATCAAAATTGGCATTTTTTGTTTTTTGTACTTAAAAAATAGCCTGTACTCTAATGTATATGTTGGCAAAGTTTCAGAGGCCTATGACGCTTCTAAGTGCCCTAAAGTGCTGATTAGGCCTGCATGTTACATTTTGTATTTAAACTGCAGGCAAAACTTTAAACTTGTTTTTCCACACTTTTATTTTCACTGCATTTTTGTACATTCAAAATTGAATGGAATTCACAAATTCTATCCTAGAATGTTCCAATTTTTACTATCTATCTATCTTCGGGTTTTTACAGCTGCTGCCGTCTTCCCGTGCCAAACCTCCAAAGCCTACGGTCTTGGGCATCTTCGATGCTTAGCCCTCTAGCTTGCATTACTGTCTTCATGTTTTCCTTCCATGTTAACCTTGGTCTTCCTCTTTTCTTCTTTCTGTTTGGATGCCATTCATATAGTTGCTTCGGCCATCGCTCATCTTCCATTCTTAAAACATGTCCTAACCACTTTAATTCCTTTTCCTCAATTCTTTCAATTATGCTTTCTTCTGCTTCCATTATGTTTCTAATTTCCTTATTTGTGACACGTTCTAATTTAGACTTTCTGGCACTTCTGCGTAAATAATCCATTTCTAGAGCTATTAGTCTATTTTTGTAGTACTTATTGATTGTCCAAACTTCACTTCCGTACATTGCAACAGATTCCACCAATGTTTTACCAATATATTTTTTTGTGTCTTTCCAAATATGCTTATCCCACCATATGGAATTTAATGATGATATTATTTTGCTACTCAATTCAATTCTATGTTTTTACTGCATGTCCTAAAAACAATGAGTAACAAAGTAGTGCATAGGTTTCATGATTGACGTAGTATTTTAAGAAATAAAAAATAAAATGTATGCAATTATTAATTTTTTTTTTGTATTCCACGCATGAGGTACAACATTATTCCCCCCCCCCCTTTGTATTCATATTATAAGAATTCTAATGCATGATATTTTTTCTAAATATTTTAGGGGTCTTGTAAAAAACAGACATTTTACTAAAAATTGTGGAACCCATTTAATTATCATATATGCCAAAGTTTTTGAATATAATATTTAACAACTCATAAAATAAATGTCTCAGAAGAATACAACTTAAACACATCATTATATATCATGCAGTGAATAAACTCAAGTCTGTAGCTCAAAAAAAGTAGAAAATAGAAATTTCACCCATCACCCCCTTAAAAGGTTGACTATAGGTTGGTGCATTATATTATTTTTATATAAATAGTTTGTAGCTATAATGAGTTCGAACAAAATTTTGTTTTAACGGACAACATTTTATTTTAAGGGAAATATTTTTAACTGGGTAATATAAACTAACTCACTGGCACTATCGAGCTCGTAGGTTCATGGCCGCGCGGACATAAGCTCTCCATACATCCCTATCCTGAGCTAATGTTTTCCAGTCATTCCCTGTGTAATCTACTTCTCTCACAGCAAAGTTAATATTATTCTCCCACCTCATTCTTGATCTACCAACTGGGCGTATTCCCTCTGGTTTTCCTACAAGAAGCTTCCATGCACGTCTTTCATTCACAATTCGTGCCACATGTCCTGCCCATCACACTCGACAAGACTTAACTGTTCTCATTATATCTGGCTTCCTATAAAGACCATGTAGTTCACTGTTATGTAGTCTTCTCCATTCACCTGTCTGTTCACTTCTCTTTGGTCCAAAAATTTTCCTGAGAACTTTATTCTCAAATACTCGTAATATTCTTTTCTCCCTTAAAGTAAAAGTCAATTTTTTCGCGTCCATATAATATAACTAATTCCATAATTTCATGGCGCGACAGGCCAATAAGGCCCTTGGCCTACCATCCGGATGCTGGCCTCACATCCACATGTCAATCACAGAGGTAGATGATCATCTAGCCAGTGTCTGTTAGAATAATATTAACTGTGTAATATAATACTCAAATTTATGTTTTTATTTTTTTTCTATTCACGTCATAAATAAATACAAATATCATGAGTTACGAAATACAAAATACATAAATGGAGTCAATAGCCAACGTGAACAAAATGCGACTAGGATAGAAGCGATGAAATACAATAAGAAAACAAAAGAAACTGTATTCACAGACTCTATTGTTTTCCCGAAGTAATACAACTGTGTGTGTGTGTGTGGATTGCGGTGTTTCCAGGGATCTGCAGCCGGTGGAGGCGACATCGGAGCAGACTTGGTAAGGTGATTTGTTTTCTCATTCCATACACATTCATTTTGTTTTGTGCAGGAAGGCAAACGTCATGTTCCACCTAGTCTGGGCCATTTCTTTTTGTATAGTATATTTTCTCACTCCGCACCCTAATTTATCTTCGAGTTCCTCTGCAGTCCTATCCGTCGTCACCATGTCAAATGGTTTCAGATGTTTCCCTACGCTCAACTATTCTTCGTTTCTTTTACAAACAACCTATGTATTATACAAATTCAGTATAAGATAGCAGTCATTTTAAAATGTCCTATATACTATTATTACCTAGGAACTTCCTTTGGTTGACTATGTATTGAATTATAGGTCAGTACAATTCGGAGAGTTATTTTCAGTTATAATATTGGCATCTTTTAAAAGAAATCTAAATTTATGTTTGCTCTAACCTCGACTTCATCATTACCCAGTGTAAGGTATATATATTAATTGGTGTTTCTCGTATAATTTATCATATTTATATTATTATTATTATTATTATTATTATTATTATTATTATTATTATTATTATTATTATTATTATCAGGGGCACACCGTAGCGTAGCGGTTAAGGCACTGAGCTACAAACCGGAGGGTCGAGGGTTCAAGTCCCGTTGGGGTCAGGATTTTTAAACTGACCCAAACCCTCTGGCGGCACTATGGCCCTGGGGTCGACTCAGCCTCTAACGGAAATGAGTACCAGACGCTTGTTCTGGGGGTAAAGGGGGCCGTCATGCAGGACTGACAACCCGGCTGACATAAAGTGCCGATTGTCTAGAAAAAAGTGGGTGCCTTAACCTCCTATTACCCTAAAGGCCTCCGGGCCTGTTGTGGGATCACTAAAAAATTATTATTATTATTATTATTATTATTATCGTAAGTATTATTATTGTTATTATCGTATAAAATCTTGTTTATACATGAAATTTACATTGCTACATTTAATGTATCTTTAACTGTTTATAATTAGTATAGTGTATATCTATATTTGTCAAATATTTATTTGTATTTGTGCTGGTTGAGTGGAAGAGAAGGACTTATGGCCTTAACTCTGCCAGAATAAATAACACATTATCATTATTGTTATTATAAACCCGCCAAAACCTGTCCCAAGCCAGGTTCGAAAAGGGTGAGGGGAGGAATAACAACCTCGTTAAAAAACCTGGGTTCAGTACGCTCGGCTGATAGTACCTGTGAGGGACCCTTATGTAGGGTACAGATACTGCTGCTTTGCAGTTCGTCATTGGTTTGACAAACGCTAGAGGAAGAAAACCTTGACCAAAAATTACCTGGTCCTCCAGGTTGGGGGTTGATGCATCAGGCCAGCTCCCTGTTCGTCACAAAAAAACATAACAATGTTAAAAAGCCTAAAGACTTAAAGCCGGACGGAAATATAAAATAAAACTTTAGCAGAGAAAGATGTGTAAACATTAAAATTCTGTATATAAATAAAAATTGTTATTATTATTATTATCATTATTATTATCATTATTATCATTATTATTATTATTATCATTATTATTATCATCATTATCATTATTATTATTATTATTATTATTATTATTATTATTATTATTATTATTATTATTATAGAAAAGAAAAGATTGCAGTGGTATGGTCACGTCAAACGAATGCCAGAGCAAAGATTGCCAAAAATTGTTATGGAATGGATCCCAATAGAAAGGAGGAAGAGAGGAAGACCGAAGAAAACTTGGATAGAAGGGGTACAAGCAGGTATGAATATCAGAGGAACAGAGGAAGATCAATGGATGTATAGAGAGGAATGGCGTTTGGTTTCCGGAAGACGTCGGCAGCTGCCATGATACCGGATGATGATTATTATTATTATTATTATATTATTATTATTATTATTATTATTATTATTATTATAACTTATATCATAGTTTTAATAAAGAATGAGACGTGCAGTCAATTGTTAATGAATCTAATTAACTCAAATTTATTCTATTTTCGATTTCTGCATTATAGAATATTGACCGGCGCCGTAGCCGAGCTGTTTAAACCATTATACCTTGGTGCAGAGCTATGGGGGTTCGAGTCTCGATGGGGTAATAAATTTTCTCGTGGAATTTCGGCCAGTATGGGACCGGTGCCCACACAGCATCGCGAGGAATTTGGGTAGCTACAGTAAATAGAGGCTCCATGTTGAGAAAACCATGTATAACGGCAGAGCGACCATTCATGCAAATCACATTATCATAGTCTGCTTAGATGAACTTGTAGTTACAATGCTTGCCTCTGATTCCCAAGTTTGCGAGTTTAAACCAGGTCGGAATAGATGGATTTTTTAAGACATAAGAAATGTGAAGACGGCTTTCCTGCAGTAGGTATCGTGTCCTGCATTTACGGCACATAAAAGCTATCAATACTAATAAGACCGTTGAGGTGGATAGCCATAAAATAAAATAAGTTAAAATGTACCGTCTTTGATCCGAGACTTGATCCTTGGGACTGCGAGCAATGTATAAGATACACCTTGAAGTGGGTTGCTAGCCCGTTTTCAAGGCGGGTTTATTATTCGGGGTTTCATCCCTAGGACGATTGCATTCACCCAGCTCCAGAGCTCAGCCTGCCCCGTTTTATTTCGCAGTTCTCTCTCCTAGATGGGTTGTCTTGCAGGACTAACGAACCCCATCCGCCCGTTTGTCAACCTACAAGGCAGTAGATGTAGAGTTGCCTCTTCCGTCAGGTACACCGTACCAAAGGACTCCTTCTGCGCTGTATCTGCCGTTGAGGTCTTCACCGTAACCCTCGCAAGGGGCCCTCATAAGGTACTACCAGCTGGGCAAGCTGAACCAAGGCTTTTTACTATGTGTTACTCCTCCCCCTTTCCCCTTTTTCAACATGGCTTTGGAAGTAAACAGGATGAAAATCCTACAAATTAAGTTTAAGAAGAAGAAGAAGAAAATGCACCTTCTTAGGGCAGAGCCGTCGTCCTCAACTTATAAAATATGTATGATTTTTGTCTGAAGGCCTTTCAGAATCTCCTTTCCATCTTCAGCAGTTAGCAACTAGAGGTATCTTAATAAACTATGTCGGCCCTTTGAATTCTTCTTCTTTTTCTTCTTCGCAGTTTAGGCTTATTTACTAGCCTGTTCCAGCTCCAAATTACTGCTCTTTCCATCTTTTCCTTGGTCTTCCCAAACTTCTTCTTCCTCGTGGTGAATAGTTATATGCTGCTTTTGGTATTCTATTCTCACTCATCCTTGCCAAGTGTTCTTTCCAGTTTGTTCTGTATTTCTCTATTGTTGAGTTTAATTCCTCTATTTGTAGTTGTCTTATTTCTGTGTGATTTTTTTGTCTGTTCTTTGATATCCTGCTATTGGTCTGAGGAATCTCATTTCAGCAGCTTGTATCCTGGCAGATTGTTGTGTTGTCACTGTCCATGTTTCGGATCCATAAGTAATAATAGGCACTGCCATTGTCTCGTATAATTTCATTATAGAGTATTTCCTGGCTTTATTTTTCAAAGTTCTTTTTAGTGTACCTGTTATATAATTAAACTTATTTATTTTGTTATTTATATCTGTTTCTGCAGTGTATGATATTTTGCAACCTAGGAAGTTATACTTGCTCTATTGGTTTATTTTCTTATATTATCTTTGCCCGAACTGGATGAGGACCCTTGAAGGCCAATGTTTTTGATTTGTGTAAGGATATTTCCATGTTGTATTTTGTTGATATTTCATTTAGTTTATATAGCATTCTTCGTAGTTCGTCTTCTGTTTTTGCTATTAAAACCTGGTCATCTGCAACCCTTTGAATTGCGATCTAAATTATGTAGGTTGCTAAACAGGGTCAAATAAAGTACAACTATTGCTCTATATCATAGACAATAGTTCAAAACATCGGAAAATAAAGCAGCTGTGCGGATAAAAATCAAGTATCCACAAGTAAATTTAAATTATTCCGATTGTTATGAATACATAGTCTTTTATATAGATTTTTATTGTTTTATAGATTATTTTAATTATTCAAGCAAAGTCTTTCGAAATAGAGTTTAGACATTCAAAGTCTGTTGAAATAGAGTTTAGACATGATATAGTTCAGAGCAAAGTTTTGCATAGCTAACTGTAAACATCCCTACATTTAGTTTATTGGAATGTTAGTGAGTACAGTTAGGGTAACTAGAGGTCAAATTGAGTATATAATACTTGAGAGGAGAGGGTCTCGTGTCTGTTGATGTGTGACAACCAGAATACATATTAAGAAAAATGGTAGCTTACTCACCCATCAACACCTCTGGTTGTCACACATCAACAGACACGAGACCCTCTCTTCTCAAGTATTATATACTCAATTTGACCTCTAGTTACCCTAACTGTACTCACTAACATTCCAATAAACTAAATGTAGGGATGTTTACAGTTAGCTATGCAAAACTTTGCTCTGAACTATATCATGTCTAAACTCTATTTCAACAGACTTTGAATGTCTAATCTCTATTTCGAAAGACTTTGCTTGAATAATTAAAATAATCTATAAAACAATAACAAATCTATATAAAAGACTATGTATTCATAACACCGATTCATATGAAAAAAAAAGAGAAATTCGTCATATTCTTGTGTAAAAATTGAGATGGTATCGCATAAAGTAACAAGATGAGAACATGCTGAACTTTTATTAAATTAATGTTGGAGGAATTTCCAGGTAGCTCGAATCAAAAAGTATATTAGAGATTTTATATTTTTAACATAATTTGCATTAATTAATCCCTGAGGGATAATTTCAGGATGTTTAAAATTTTAACCTTACCAATTTAACACTGAGCTCTATTACAAAAAATTCTCTTGTGTATCAAGTAACGCATAATGCTATGTATGCTTGGTGTCTTGTTGCGTTTTGTAGTCGTGGGATTTAAGTTTCCAGACAATTTATCAGTTATTTATTCTATAAAGGAGGTAAGAAAATTTATGCAACGAACTTCACATAATATGTGATATCTCCATTTATACACTCTAAGTCAACATCCTTCATCATCATCATCATCATCATCATCATCATCATCATCATCATCATCATCATCATCATATCCTCATATTCAAGGTATGGGCCTATTGGCTCGTTCCGCTCCCCGCTGCACAATATGCTACAGGTCGTCTTTCCAACGTTTTGGTCTTCCTACATTTCTTCGGTCTTCAGGTCTATTATAAACTATTTGTTTTGATTGTTTAACTCATGCCCCAAATGGGACTCAATGGCCAATCATGTTTCAATTATTTCTGTTTTACAACCAATCAGAGTCGTGTTTCACGAAGTATTTATCAGTGTTATAATTACCACATTAAAGAAAGCTTAAGTCGGAAAACAAGGAAAGATACGAAACTTACATTATATAAAACAATGGCTGTTCCTTTGTTGTTGTATGGAAGTGAAAATTGGATAATGAAATCAAGGGATAAAAGCAGATACAGACTGCGGAAATGCTGTTTTTACGTAATGTGAAAGGATGCACAAGACCAGATAGAATAAGGAATGAAACTATACGAGAAGAATTAAATATATATAAAATTGAAGATAAAATCAGCGAAAATAATAATAAATGGACAGAACACTTAATGAGAATGAACAACGAAAGAATACCAAAAAGAACCTTCCTGTATAATCCCAGAGGAACAAGAGATGTTGGCCGACCACGTAGAAGATGGACTCCACTTTTAACTTCGCCGGAACAGGCTGCATAGCCTAAACCTTGTAGTAGAAGAAGAAGAAGAAGAAGAAGAAGAAAGCTCCTTCTTTTTAATATTCTGAACAGGTCTGACCATTATTTTGCAGTGACGAAGCCTGTGAGAAATACGGCTACCAGATTGCATGAATGTCAACACATGCCGCGTGAGGGAGTTAATATAAAAACATTTGTAGCAATTGATTATACCACTAAAAAAAAAACACTGTTTGCACTTTCTTAAATGTATTTTTTCCCAGGTAACAATCCAGAAAAATATAATTGTCATATATACATCATACGACATCAGAAATGAATTAATATACAGTTTGATGTGTTTCATTTTTTCTCCACTAGAGAGCATTCTTACAATATTGCGTTCCTTTGGCAATGAATAGTATGATCTGGTTGCAGTGATAAACAAAAGAAGCAGATGAAGCGTACCTAACGCTTCTCATTTGTTTTCAAACATCGCCGTTTACATTAAATATATACACATTTTAAAATAACTATAGTTAAATAATGATTTGTGAGTAAACAGCTTAATTTTATTCGTTAAATAGTCCTAACAAATGCCACTCTTGATTTCCAAATTCTCTAGATAAATTCACTCCTCACTTCATGAGTCGTGAATTTATCGATAATTTGGAAATCGCTCGTGGCATTACTTATGATAAACGATTACACTGATCAACAAATTTTTGTCTCATGAATACCAATAGTTGTAATTAATGCGGTTTTTATCTGTTTTCAAATATGTATTCGGAATTTCTCCATCACCCACAGTTTTTTATTTCAATTTCAATTATCATCATCATCATCAACAATAACGGATTAAGCCCATGTGGATTGTTCCGGTCTCATAGATTCTCATTCAAAAGTTGGATCCATCTCTTCTTCGGTCTACCAACATTCCTGCGTCCTTTTGGTTTGTATTTAAGTATAATTTTGGGAATGCGATCATCTTCCATTCTTTGAACATGTTCTTTCATTTTTTCTAGATTATTTTATTCTATCTAAGAGTTTAAATACATTTAGCTCATTTCTAATATCTTCACTTCTTCTCTTATCTAGAAGTTTGCAACCAGCCACACTTCTCAGGAATCTCATTTCAGCTGCTTCTATGATCTTCTCTTCTCTTTTACTTAAAACCCAAAATTCACTACCATACAATAGTAAGGGGACTGCCACTACTTTATAAAATTTTAGTTTTGTTTCTTTTCTTGGGCTTTTAAATATCCTTCTGATTGTTCCACATACATGATTAAATTTATTAAGTTTGTTAAATAGATCTTCATTTTTAAAATAGGAGATCTCATAACCCAGGTATTTAAAATGGTTTACTTGTTCATTGGCTTTCCCCTCCAGGATTATTTTAGCTCTTACGGTATCTGATCCCTTAAAACCAATTTCAATTAATGGATTTAAATAATTATTATTTTAATAAACGTTTTTTCATCGATTTGTCCATTGTTAAATAAAACCAAATAAGCTAACTCAAATGCATTCAGCTATGGAAAAGACATATAAAGGCAAATGGAATCCTAACATGCTGGCCGATTATTGTTGGACCATCAGGAGGGACGCTCCACAGGCGAAATATAGCAGAAAATCGTCATTTCTTACATTCTAGGTGAGTCCGAATGTTCGAATATTGTGTAGTTACAAATATAGAAATTATTAAAGTGTTTGAAATTATAAATTCCTGTCTCTCGGAAACCTTGCGTAATGGTGAAAACCCGATATCATATTTGAATTCAGGAGAAAAAATACTATCAGAATCACATTTTTTTCTTTCTGAGACAAAAAAAAGTTTATTAGGCATTCTTTTTACATGTTCGAACCATATATATTTATTTCTGTAGGCCTATATTCTCTCGTTTATATTATATATTTGCAATTCATCTCTGATATCTTGACTTCTCTTTTGGTCTCTTAAAGATACACCTGCAACGGATCTCAAGAATCCTTCTTACGAAATGTCATTATGTAATAGCAAGTAACAACTCTCCGGGCAGCGCGAACATGACAAAGAGCTATTTGTAGGAGTATCGTACCTTGGGAATAACCGTGTGCCCACACTACTGTTTTATTCGTTCTCCGCTCTGGATTGCTCTGGTGTCTCAGTGAATCCATTTAATGTTAATTAATCTACGCAATATACATTACGTTTTCTACTCTACGTTATAAAATTACTTTTCAAGATAATTAGCAAGGATTTTCATCTACTAATATAACATTTTTCTTCCTTCCTATGTATGCTCTTACATCCCAAGTCGGACCCTGGCTTCCCCTTTTTTAGGATTATTTGACCATTCTGATTTAATTACGCTTATTTCCCTAGTCACGAGTGACATGTGATCAGCATGATGCCACAAGGGACATTTAGAAGGCAACTGAGGTATTATTCGGATGGAGGAAAGTTGGTAAAATTTTACACAGAGGCCTCTTTTTTTTCAGGCTCGGCATTATTTTACGAACCTGAAAATCTCCAGTCTCAGGATCCATGGCGTAGAGTCCCTCCCGGAAGACTTGGATTTTTCCATCCTAAAAATCAGTTTACCTTCGGGCCTAGAGACAAGGAACATAACTACTAGAAGAGAGAGAACAGAGAGAAAAGAGAGAGACAGAGATGGAGAGAAGAAGGGGGGAGCCAGACAGAGAGAGGAATGAGATGGACTATAGAGATCTTTCTCTATTCGTCCTCTTTCCTCTGCCGTGTCCCCTTTTCTCTTTTCTTTCTCCCCTCTTGCCGTTCTCCCTCCTCTTCTTCCCACTCTCCTCTCTTTTCTTTCTCTCTCCCTCTCCCTCGCTACCCTGATCCCGCTCTCGCTCTCTCTTTACTTCTCCTCTATTTTCCTCTCTCTCTTTCTCTCTTCCTTTCCTCTCTTTCCTTTCTCTCTCTTTCTTTTCTCTCTTTATCTTCTCCCTCCTTTCTTCTCGCTCTACTTTTACATCGTTCCCCCTCCTCTCCGCCCCCTCCCCACCTCCCCCTCCCCCCTCTCCCCTCTCTCTCTCTCTCTCCCTCTCCCCTCGCTCCCTCTCTCCCTCTCTCTCTCTCTCTCAGCTCTCTCTCTCTCTCTCTCTCTTCACCCTCCCTTTTTTCTATTCTCTGGCTTATAACTTTCCAAGAACCTTTGTAGAAAGAGACAATCTGTGCTCACCTCTCTTACTCGCACCAGTGTTGTCGGTTTTTTCTTCACCAGATGTTAATAAGGGTAAGGGAGAAGACGACAACTGACAACAGGATGGTTCTCTCTTTTGTAACTGGGCGAAAGCGGTCAAGGATCTACCGTTATATTTCCATCTCTCTATTTGCCTAGTTAAGTCAGATATACAATTACCACTTTTAAGTGTTTGTGTTATTTTAGGATGCGGCTATAAATGTGGTAATCACTAGAGACCGGATGTTAGGGAGAATGCCTATAGTTATTTATTATAGATATTGTAAAAGTGACTTCATATAAGTTCATACCAACGACCCTAGAGTTGTTTTCCATGAAGTTAATTTTGCCTATAAATGCCTATTTCAGCTTACAATGCCTATAAATGCCTATTTGCAATTTTTTTCGAAATTAACTCAGTATTGCAATGAAATCAATTGAAGTGGACAAACTTCATGGCACAAATCATTTCATAGAAGTTTTCAAGTGTTCTTTTTATAAATTCCCTTAGAATATTTTAGGGTAAGGGTAGCAATAACCCAATAACCTAGCGGGTAGATGGTTTCCCCCTCAATGTAGTTCCGTTAGGTAAATATTGTATTTTTCTACCTGATTTATTCCCGTTAAGCGAAATAGCCCCAAGCTATGTCCCATTGTATTATACTCCAGCTCTAAGGCTTGGAGAAAAGTTATTTGCTTCTTGTCGATACAAACATTGCTGAGTGACAAAGAGGTTTCCTGCTCTTTGTAAAAAAGGCAAAACATATTCCAAAAGCAGCTCTGATATCTTGGCATGCTATCGATAGCATATGTTTATATTCTTAACGTAAGACTAAAAAGTTATATCGTAGTCCATTCCTTGTAAGAGCCTATTTTGAATATTTTAGTGCCTATATTAATGATTTTAGTTCCTTTTTTTAATTTTTTAAGTGCCTAACATCCGGACTCTAGTAATCACGTATCATAATCGCTTATGTGCTTTTATTTAAAAACATCCAGATATTTTACTTCTGCACGGATCTGGTTTGAAAGATGTCTGATATCTTGGCATGCTATTGATAGCATATGTTTATATACTCAACATAAGACTGTAAAAAGTTATATCGTAGTCCATTTCTTGTAAGAGCCTATTTTGAATATTTTAGTGCGTATATTAATGATTTTAGTCCCTTTTTTTAATTTTTAAGTGCCTAACATCCGGACTCTAGTAATCACGTATCATAATCGCTTATGTGCTTTTATTTAAAAACATCCAGATATTTTACTTCTGCACGGATCTGATTTGAAAGATGTCTGATATCTTGGCATACTATTGATAGCATATGTTTATATACTCAACATAAGACTGTAAAAAGTTATATCGTAGTCCATTTCTTGTAAGAGCCTATTTTGAATATTTTAGTGCCTATATTAACGATTTTAGTCCCTTTTTTAATTTTTTAAGTGCCTAACATCCGGACTCTAATAATCACGTATCATAATCGCTTATGTGCTTTTATTTAAAAACATCCAGATATTTTACTTCTGCACGGATCTGATTTGAAAGATGTCTGATATCTTGGCATACTATTGATAGCATATGTTTATATACTCAACATAAGACTGTAAAAAGTTATATCGTAGTCCATTTCTTGTAAGAGCCTATTTTGAATATTTTAGTGCCTATATTAATGATTTTAGTCCCTTTTTTTAATTTTCAAGTGCCTAACATCCGGACTCTAGTAATCACGTATCATAATCGCTTATGTGCTTTTATTTAAAAACATCCAGATATTTTACTTCTGCACGGATCTGGTTTGAAAGATGATGCGGTCCAGCCATTGATTCGATAGGAATCGTCGTGAATATGATGTAACATGCAATGGTATATGCTACACCAGAGGAAAGGAAACCACTTGCGCATTCAGGGAGAACGGTTAATTACAACTAATATTAGTACACGACTTTACAGAAGGGAAATTAATTGGCATTCCTGGGAACTCGTCAGTGTGTTCGTCAGACTTGTATTTACTTCCTGCCACTTAGATTGTTTTCCTTGCCGCAGCATTCTCATGTTCGCCAACTTAACAGTAAATAATTTCTCTCATATTTCACAAGTCAAAAGGCATTCATTTCATTTTCCAAGTTCCTTTTCTCTTTCAAGAAAACAACCCAAGTCTAATATTGCCATTTAAGAAGACTCTTTCTTTCGTGATCCATATTAATACTGACGTGTTTTAGTTTATTGTTTAATTAATTGATTTGATCACATCCGTTATTCCAAATTATCTAGCCTTTTCATTGCGTAAGTTGTATCCATTCAATCTGTCCGGGTTTCGTATTCGCACTTGAGACTTCTGAGTCATAGTTTTTTTACTTCGCGGGGTTACCAGCTCACCCGCAAAACCCCCAACCTGGACGACCAGAGTTTAATTTCGGAGTTCTCTTTTTCCTATGCAGACTGCCTTACAAGGCTACAGAGCTCTGTTTGCCCCGAGCATCTGGTTTACTGTAATAATATTATTATTGTTATTATTATTATTATTATTATTATTATTATTATTATTATATAATATTATTATTAATACAGGTAGAGCAATAACAGCAATGATGTATGGAGTATTATGGAACAGATATATAACCAGAAAAAATAAGTTCAAATGTATAATTCAATAGTGAGAAGTACTGTCACATATGGAGCTGAAGTTTGGAAAGTTAACAAAAACTTGGAACAAAACTTATGTCGATGGACATGAATTTCATAAGGAGAGCAACAAGATTTTGAAATTTTGAAAAAAAATAATAAATAGGCCTACTGTCATAGAGAAAAAAATAGATATTCAATAACAGAATATATAAGGTATATGCAATTAAATTGGTACGGGCACGTACGACAAATGCAATAAGAAAGGTTGCCCAGAAACAAAATGGAGTGGTGTCTACCTGGAAGAACAAGGAAAGGAAGACCTCGAAACTCGTGGATGCAAGAAATAAGAACTGGAATGAGAACAAGAGGACTGGAGGACAAGGAGTGGATGCATAGAGACGCGTGGAGAAGAAAAATAAAACTTTAGGCACACTAACTAACTCACTGGCCCTATCGAACCGTAGGTTCATGGCCGCGCGGATATAAGCTCTCCATTCATCCCTACCCCGAGTCAATGTTTTCCAATCATCCCCTGTATAATCTACTTCCCTCAAATCATAGATAATTTTATTCTGCCACCTCATTCTTGGTCTACCAATTGCGAATGTTTACTCTGGTTTTCCTACAAGAAGTTTCCATTACCTATTTCATTCTCCATTCGTGCCACATGTCGTGCCCATCGCAGTCTACGAGACTTAACTGTCTTATTATATCTCGCTTCCTATAAAGACAATGTAGTTCACTGTTATGAAGTCTTCTCCATTCACCTGTCTATTCATCTCTCTTTGGTCCAAAATTTTTTCTAAGAACTTTATTATCTTTATTCTCAAATACTCATAATGTCCTTTCCTCCCTTAAAGTAAGTGTCCATGTTTCGCATCCATGTAATATAACTGGTAGAATAATAGTTTTATATATTTTCATTTTTACATTCTTTTGAAAGGAGTTCGGAAGTCAGTAGTCTCTGCAATGCATAATAGCACGCATTTCCAGAATTTAGCCTATGTTTAATTTCTTTGTGCATCTCATTCCTATTTGTGATTATTGTTCCCAGGTATTTGAATTCAGCCACTTCCTCAAAATTTCCCTCATTTGTCATTAGCTGTATTTATATGTGTGACAATATATTTAGTTTTATTGATATTTACTTCCAGTCCCAATTCCTTAGTATTACTCAATAGTATCTATGTATAAATAAAAAATTGTTATTAAAGAAAAGAATAATAGTATATAATGTTACATGGATAATGGATTACGATGTACCTAAAGTACTATATCGGTACCTTACATCTATGAACTGTTATCCTCCCTCTAGAGTGAGATTTATGAACTGTGTCAATTTCCTTTCTCTCTGTGTTTACTCTCACTCACCTTCCTACCCCTTTCCGGTGCTCTGTCTGTAGCGCGCAACTTCCCCTCTCCCTCGGAACACTCAAATAGGTGAAGCAAGTGGTAAATAGGGTCATTACATTCATTCATTCTTTCATGTATTCAATTCTGTTATCGTCTGGAGGACGTCAGCTCGAGGAGAGCGGTGTTGTTTTATGTTTGGTCCAGTAAGCCAGGGTAGGGTATCCGGGGGTATGGACCCTAACCCTCGGCTGGACTAAAAAGGCATGCATGAGTGTTTGTGTGAGTAATGATTGTTATTTTTGTTATTATTTCTGTTTTCTTTAATGTTTGTAATGATCAAGAATAATTTCATCATTATCATCATAGTATATTCACGAATTTAGGCCATTTGTTGACCTGTTTCTGTCTCAAGAGAAACACCATTCAAAAGTCTTTTGAGTGGACGTCCTGGTCTTCTTCTTCTTGCAGGTTAATATCTTAATAATTTATGTTTAAATATCTTTTCACATTTCAACTTCAGACTTATAATTGAAATATTAAATTATATTTTAAGTAAATAAGAATGTTTAATTACTGTACTTGTTAGCTATGCTATTGCAGCCCTATATTTTTCCTATATGCAAGCTTTCTCAAGGTTATATTAGCTCCCCTCTCCCTTCTAGCTTTCATGATTGTAAATATAATACTGAGTTAAATACAAGTCATATAATTTACTACAGTGTGTTCAAGAATTCTTATTAATAATTAATATCATCATCATCATCTGCATTCATGGATTAGGTCTGTTGACCCGTTCCGACTTCAGCCCATTTCTTTCTAGGTCTGCCCACATCTCGGGTGCCTTTAGGTTTGTATTTTGTTATTTGTTTTGGATATCTATCTTCATTCATTCTGTCTATGTGTTGCTTCCATTTTTGTCTATATGTATCTATTTTATCAGTTATTGCAAATATTTCAAGTTCCTGTCTTATTTCTGTGTTCTTGATTCTGTCTTCCTTTGTGCACCCTTTAACAGATCTCAAAAATTTCATTTCTGCCGCCGTTATTCTACTTAGATCTTGTTTTTTGTGTATCCAGGCTTCTGATCAATAGAGCAGTACCGGTACTGCCAATGTTTTATAAAAAAATTCAATTGGGTCTCTCTTGTTGTTTTATTATTTAGTGATCGTTTTATCGTACCACATATTCCCTGGAATTTTGCTATTTTATTATTTATATCATTATCATAATTAAATGAAATGTCACATCCTAGATAATTGAGATGATTCACCTGTTCTATGATTTTGTTTCCTATTACTATTTTGGATCTGATTTGATTTTTCCCTTGGAATGCCATTACCTTAGTTTTTTCTATGGATATTTTGAGATTATATTGTTCACATATATTATGTAATTTAAAAATATTCCTTTGAAGCTCGTCTTCCGTATTTGCTATTATTACCTGGTCATCAGCGTATAATAATGTTTTCAAGTAGTGTGTTTTTTATCTAATTTTATTCCTATATTTGTTTATTCGTTCCATTTTTTATTATATCATTGATGTATAGGTTAAACAAAACTGGAGAGATACTGCATCCTTGTTTAACTCCTTGATTAGTATGAATTTTAATAATTAATATATGTTATTAAATCTATATAGGAAAGATGAATCAATCTTTGCATCTGATGGGCCCAGGCAAAGAAATATAAATAGCACTGACATTTATGGACTGGACGCTGCTATTAGAATAACTAAACATATTAGTACATCCTCTCGGCTAGTAAAGATCTAAATACGTCAACGGACTCTTCTAAATCCAGGGATGTAGAAGGGTCGTGCAGTACGTGCAACGACGAACTAAAGGGGGTGGATGCGGTCCGTCAGCAATTAACAAATAAAGAGATGCTTTATGACAATCCGGCTGATTTCCATGAAACTTCTCAGTAAGATGAATGTCTCCTGGAAGCGTTACGAGCGCTTCGCAGGACAAGGGTGGTGGAAGGGCTGCTTCCTCTGAGCCTCCAAACATGCTCCTCTGGGTAAATTATACGATCTAAAGATTTCTGTAAGGAAAACGAAGACCATGGCTTTTAGAGGAAGAGATCCAGTGAGATCAAAAATTATTTTAGAAAATCAAAGTATAGAACAGGTGTCTAGTTTCAAATATTTGGGCTGTGATGTTGGCTACAATGTGGAAAGAGATATTGACTCCAAAATAAATAAATTTCAGACGGTGTGTGGAACAATACAGAGAACATTCAAAAATAAAATTAGAAAACAAACCAAGATAAAAATATATTATGTTATGGCGGTGTGAAACTTGGGCCAATGAAAAAAAAAAAGGATAGAATACAGATGGCGGAGATGCGGTTCCTAAGACAAGTAAAAGGATGTACAAGACTTGATAGAATAAGAAATGAGGATATAAGAGAAGAATTGAAAGTACAGCCTTTATTGCATAAAGTCAGGAATTACAGACAGAAATGGATTGATCACATGGATGGAATGAGTAGGGAGAGATATCCATTGTTAGCAAGAAATTATCAAGCAAGAGGAAGACGTGATGTTGGAAGACCTAGAAGACGTTGGGCTGATGCATTATGAAGTCGGAACGGGCAATTGCCTAATCCCTGGAGTGATGATGATGATGATGATGAGAGATGCTTTATTATAAAACGTACGTACAATTGATAATGATGTTTGGAATGTTTTCAAATAATGACGAATGTGAAGTAGATTGCACAAAAACGCTCTGTACTTGCAGTGATGACGGTGAGGCAAGGAACTTATATACCTTCCCGTCTACATCCCCAACTCGAGTCAACCATCCACACTAATTTAATAAGGAAGCTCAATCTGTAGTCCTGACTTTACGAATATTCCATTCAAATAATACGCACTTACCCTCTTTTTCTTCTTTTTCTTTTGATGTTCTACCAATTACGAAGATCCGTCTCATTTTTTAAAAATTCTTGTTTGTCTTGAAAATGAAACACCTCACAAATGTAGGGCCTATACTTTTTATCGTTAATGCAATTCATTCTGTTATAATTTGTTGCTCTTTTAATGTTTTACAAAGTATATTACTACAAGAAGATACGATTAAAAGGATAAATTGAAATTATTAAAGGTGAGGGCGCAGCATAAATTTTATCAAGACATATTATTAAAGATTTATTAAACACAATTAGAACAAAAACTTATGTCGATGGAAATGGATTTCATATCATTTTGCATCAAATTTATCTTCTTTATACAGCCCATAAGATGTAAATCATAGTTCTTTAGTGTATTGCAATATTCACAGGTGGAACATCGAACAATGATGCCATTAGTTTCGATAAATTGCGTTTTGAATTCTTCTGAAAGTGCATACAATTTATCCATCTTAACATTCGCCATGTTATTGTTGTGAAAACCAGTTGTAATACTAATGAAAATATATTGTGGTTACGACTAGTAAAACAGAGCCAACAATAAGTCGGTTGATAGAAAACAGTTAAATTATTTCCAGTATTAACTGAACTTATTTTAAACTGTTACAGCAACACTGCTGAAATTTAAATTTGACTTCACAACTGGAAACCATGTTTTAAACCATTCGGTTATGCGGTGCAACCTTAAGAATAGAAATACAATTGGCATTTATGATAAAATGAAACAAATTCATTTTATAATATTCATATATTTAATAAGCTAAACTACAATAAGAAATCCAGTTTACATTAACCACGATAACGTTACATAATTAAATCTAACTATATACTATGTTAACATATATTTACAAGAGTTCATGTTACTATTTATAATTATTAACATTAAGTTTATATACAGACAGAACTAACAGTTCACCTACAGAATATACATTTATACTATTCTAAGACGTTGCTTAAAATTAATCAAGGACCTAATGATAGTGACAATACTGATAAATGTGCTACAGAAATAAACTGATTTCTACATGACATAATTACTGTTACGGAGAGATATGTATAACGTTGACGTATTTAAAACATTAAGGAATATAACACAGGTTTAATGTACATTTGTGATATGGAAGTATCCAGATTATGTGAAGAAGTTAGGCGTCTTTAGTAATATTTTGATATATCATCCACAGAAGTCCAAAATTGTTCAGTCAGACCGCCGGAGTGTGGGAACAATACTGTGATTCGCTATGACCTCTCTCCCGATGGAGTATCCGGATATTATTTAGGGTTATTCCTCGGGAATCGGTGGAAATTTTGTGGGACGTTTTCTCCTCTTCTCCCACTGGAGGATCCCGATAGTTTTCTAGTTTTTCCCTCGGGAATCGGGGAAAATGTTGTGGGACGTTTTCTCCTCTTCTCCCACTGGAGGATCCCGATAGTTTTCAAGTTTTTCCCTCGGGAGTCGGGGAAAATGTTGTGGGACGTTTTCTCCTCTTCTCCCACTGGAGGATCCCGATAGTTTTCAAGTTTTTCCCTCGGGAGTCGGGGAAAATGTTGTGGGACGTTTTCTCCTCTTCTCCCACTGGAGGATCCCGATATTTTTCAAGTTTTTCCCTCGGGAGTCGGGGAAAATGTTGTGGGACGTTTTCTCCTCTTCTCCCACTGGAGGATCCCGATAGTTTTCAAGTTTTTCCCTCGGGAGTCGGGGAAAATGTTGTGGGACGTTTTCTCCTCTTCTCCCACTGGAGGATCCCGATATTTTTCAAGTTTTTCCCTCGGGAGTCGGGGAAAATGTTGTGGGACGTTTTCTCCTCTTCTCCCACTGGAGGATCCCGATAGTTTTCAAGTTTTTCCCTCGGGAGTCGGGGAAAATGTTGTGGGACGTTTTCTCCTCTTCTCCCACTGGAGGATCCCGATATTTTTCAAGTTTTTCCTCGGGAGTCGGGGAAAATGTTGTGGGACGTTTTCTCCTCTTCTGCCATTGGAGGATCCCGATATTCTTCAGGTTTTTTTCCCTCGGGAGTCGGGGAAAATGTTGTGGGACGTTTTCTCCTCTTCTTCCACTGGAGGATCCCGATATTCTTCAGGTTATTCCCTCGGGAGTCGGGGAAAATGTTGTGGGACGTTTACTCCTCTTCTCCCACTGGAGGATCCCGATATTCTTCAGGTTATTCCCTCGGGTGCCGGGTAAAATGTTGTGGGACGTTTTCTCCTCTTCTCCCATTAATGGATCCCTATGTTTTCAAGTTTTTCCCTCGGGAGTCGGGGAAAATATTTTGGGATGTTTCCTCATCTTTTCCCTCTTGATGATCTCGATGTGGTTCTAGTGACTTCCTATGAAGTCACAAATCGTTTTGTACGGCATTTGCCTTTTATTGCACTTAATATTGTTCATTCGGGAGTCAGGCAGATATAAACACAATTCAAATATTTCTTCCTAATTGCTGTTTTTTTTTTTGGTTTAATTAAACTTGCTTTTGAATAGATTCTTTTGATGTCTTCTGTACTTTTTCCATTTTTATATACGTTGTTTTAATTATAATTTAGAGCTTCATTTGTAGTCAAATATTTCTTTATGCTTTTTTTTAAATTTAATATTCCTGCTTTTTAATAGGTTCCTTGATGTACGAATGTAAATTTGTTCCTTGTTGATGATCACTTTATATGTAGCTTACTAGAATTCCTTTCTTTCATTGTCCACAGGTTGCAGTTAATTAGTTTATTAAATTAATTTACACGATCCATTTATGGTATAATTACACATTACTTACTGTATGATCAGTTATTATAAAAAATTATTTGTAACTTCAACAGTCGATTTTGTCCATTTAATTCCTCTTGAATTTGTTATCTATATTTTTTTAACTCTTGTTGATAATATTAAGTTTTTACAAAACTTACTGAAATTTGTTTTTATTTCTTGTCCACAGTTTACATAGCATTTGTATATTGCAAGGTTTTGCACTCTCGGTTAACGGAGTTAATATAATTGGATTACCTTCTCTATGCTTAGTTATTGTTATAAATTATTATTTAACTCAAAGCTGTAGAATATGTCCATTTAATTTCTTTTGATTACATTTACTTACACTGAATGTAAAGAGCATTTATAACTGATATAATTTACTTTCAATTTAAGATGCAGTTTCATAGCAACTGTGTTACAATAAGAATCGTATAAAATTAACAATTTCTATTGGAATGGGAATACAATAAATTTCCTGTCGCCTGGTTTGTAATATTGTAACTTAGCAACAAAAATGATATAAATAATACACATGATGATTAAAAAGTTGCGCACAAATTTCAGGAGCTTAAAATGGAGTCGAAATACAACAACTTTTGATTAGTAACTTATGATCTGGAAAGTAATTCTTGGTCAATACAAGCCAGGGAATGTCAGAATTGACAATAAATTATTTTGTGCACTCACTTAAGCTATAAAATAAAATAAGTTAAAATATACCTTCTTAGGTAAGATCCGTCGTCCTCAACTTATAAAATATGTATTCTTTATGCCTGTAGGCCTTTCAGAACATAGGTTCCATCTTCAGCAGGTCCTTCTTCGCTACAATATATAGTATGATGGTTGATGCTGCTTGTCCTAATGTGGTGTTTTCGTGACTAAAGCTTCTTTCTGGCGATATCGTATCATTTAAGCTAATCTAAATGTATTCATCAATTTGGTTTTACAGCACTAGGTACACTCTTACTTTAAGGGAGGAAAGGAGATTACGAGTATTTGAGAATAAAGTTCTTAGGAACATTTTTTTTACCAAAGAGAGATGAACAGACAGGTGAATGGAGAAGACTGCATAACAGTGAATTACGTGGTTTTTATAGGAATCCAAATATAATGAGAAGAGTTAAGTCTCGTAGACTGCGATGGGCAGGACATGTGGCACGAATGGGGAATGAAAGACGTTCATGGAAGCTTCTTGTAGGAAAACCAGAGGGAAAACACCCAGTAGGTAGACCAAGAGTGAGGTGGGAGAATAACATTAACTATGATTTGAGGGAAGTAGATTATACAGGGATGATTGGAAAACATTGGCTCATGATAGGGATGTATGGAGAGCTTATGTCCGCGCGGCCATGAACATACCGGTTCGATAGTGCCAGTGAGTAAGTAAGTAAGTAAGTAAGTAAGTAAGTAAGTAAGTAAGTAAGTAAGTAAGTAAGTAAGTAAGTAAGTAAGTAAGTAAGTAAGTAAGTAAGTATGATTTGAGGGAAGTAGATTATACAGGGGATGATTGGAAAACATTGGCTCAGGATAGGGATATATTGAGAGCTTATGTCCGCGCGGCCATGAACCTACTGGTTCGATAGTGCCAGTTAGGTGTTCAAAATGCCTACCACCACATTGAATACAGGCATAGCATCGTAGTAGAAAGTTTTGGCGCAGTCTACCGATTACATCACGAACCTTGTCAGATGCTAAAAGTATTCGGGTGAGAAGTTGTACTTGGTTGGGAACTTGTGTATCGTAAACGGTGCTTTTGCTATGTCCCTACAAAAAAAAACAAGACGCATCAAATGAGGAGAGCGGGCTGGCCATGCAATTGGACCTTCCATTCCGACCCAACGCCCGGGATAAGTGTCAATGGGTAAGTTACGCACTTGAAGAGTGAAGTATGCTGGTGCTCCGTCTATAGTGTAAAATGACTAAGCTGGCATGATTTCTGCTATCCTTGTCTAGAGAACTGTTCTTCCACCCTTCGCAAAACACAATGGGCTACCCTTGTAAAATTACTTAGGAATGCTAGAAAAACTTCACCCCCCCCCCACTTCCGTCCAGTCACTTTTGTGTCAGGTAATTTTTGTCAGTGGCGACTGGTTCAGAGTGCTCTGTTGCAGAGCGTGTGAACGCACTGAAAAGATTAAAGAGTCATATTGGCAGGCAGACGGTTTAATGGACGAAATTAGTGATCGGTTTGAAATATATTTAGACGATACCGACGACGATGAAAATGAAAATGAAGACATAGAAACTTGCCAGTAAGAATCTTTAGAAGAAGGGAATGCCACCACTGATCTACGTTCACTGCAGGGAGTGTCTGCCCTACCGCTGTCACCGTGAAGATATATGTGTATGAGTGAGAAAGAAGATGGTGAGTACTCTCTGTCTCTTTCTAAAATATTCTAGACACTTTAGCCCTCATGGACTATAGTTGCATCCACATTTGATGACGCACGATAAGTGGTACTTCCTCTAACAGTTCTGGAAGAACTTATTGGACGAAGACCTTATATCTCATTGCATTCAAGGTTGGTGGCAGGAGGTACGGTCCATTTATGTGATCACTATGTCAAGGCAATTAATGATTTTGCATCTTTTTCTTATGAATATTAAAACATTGCTTGCATATATGAAACTATATGGCATTAAAAAGCAGATTAAATAAAAGCAATCTGATAGGGCATTTTGTTGTATTTTCTTAACTTTCTCAGTGTTATGCCACTTTTTTACAATTTTTAGGTAATTATGAGCATTTTTTTACACTTTTCCGGATGGCTGTGACATTATTTGTATTTGATTTAAGATTTTTATTATTTTCCTTGTCAATACAATTTCTTGGAATTAAGTAGTCTTTTGCTAACTACTACCCCTATTTTTCAAGGTATGTGCATAATGAACTTGCCCACTTCTAGGAATTTTATTCAAATTCTTAGAGCTTATGCTAGGTCTACTCTCATTCTGACTGTTAACTGCAATTAAAAATTGTTGTAAAAGTGCACTGTGTAATTGAAATAGATTTTCTGCAATAAAAGGTGCTGTAATATGTATTTTTTAATACTTTTCTTTTAATATTTTGATGTTAAGTTAAATTTTATGTAATTCATTAATCAAGTGAGTACTTAATCTAATAAATAGTATTTTTATTGGTAATTCTTAACTTTTTATTGGTATTTTTTTATTTTATTCGTCATTTTTTGCATTTTTTGTCATAAATGCATTTTTTATTTTGCATTTTTTACCAATTTATAGGTCACTCAATGCCTTGCCCTGTGATCACCAATAATACCGGCCCATACATTCACTGGAAACGTATGTTGGTGGTGGTGTTGAAATGCAGCGTGGGGATTGTACCGCGCCCAATAGTACTACATCCTCAGCATAAACTAACAGCTTATTAATACCATTGAGTTATAGGCATGCTCTAGTATAAAATTAAATAGTAGAGGAGATAGTGCATCTCCTTGCTTCAACCTATTTTGGATTTTAATACTATCTGAAAACAGTTTATCTACTCTTTGTGCCATTTAGACTCATTCGTGTAAGTCTAACTAACTTTTTAGCAATTCCGAACTCCAGCAGGATACTATATAATTTATCCTTCTTAATTGAATGGTATAATACATTTGAAATCATAGCGTCCCTTTTCTTTCCCTTCCCATTCTCCTCCAATTCTCCAAAGGAATTACACTGTGTCTAATCAACATAATCGTTAACCCTTAAATTCGTAATGTATCCTTTTGGATACATCAGCTGATTTCATTAATTTAATATTTTAAATAAATCAGAAGAAAACGAACAAAAAGAAACCACTTAAATGTGTGTCTAATTATGCAATATACCTAATAACAACAGTTACACAATATTCCGTTTTCACTGCGGTCCGCAACATTCAAATAACTAACAGAAGAAATTTTTTTAATCGTTATAGTTATCAATTTTATGAGCGCATTCCCAAATTTCGGTCAGTCCGATTTTGCTCGTGATGTTACACATGATTGCCTAAAAAGATTAAGTGAGATTAAGCTCAATATGAAATCTAACCAAGATTATCTTCAAAAAATGCTTCACGAAATGAAATCAATACTTATGGAACTCCCTGTATCCTGTTTTTTCACAGGTGCAGATCAAATTTCTATAGAGAATACAGAATATGTACCTGAACCTAAAAAGATTAAAACACATGAGAAAGAGAAACCATCCCAAAATAGTTCAAATGATAACATGAATACAATTTCAAATAAAGAGAAACCATCCCAAAATAATTCAAAAGATAACATGAATACAGTTCCAAATAAAGAGAAACCATCCACAAATAAGGCAACTACGGTCACATCACGACAAAATGAGGTGTCGACTGTGCCAGTGCAAAATAGATTCTCAGTTTTATCCGAATTACCGGATTCAATGGACACAGCCGACCCTCAGGCTCCTCAACCTGGACCGTCACGGGACAAGCAGACTACAGCAGCTACCAGGCGTAGTAACCAACCGTCCAGGGAGCCTCAAGTAATGCCGCAGCCGAAAAGGGAACCACGCCCACCACCCATAACGGTGATTGGGCATGGTGACCTTTTCAGGATGAATAGGGAATTAAAAGGAAAATTCGAAAAAGAAGTAAAAGTAGTTAAAACCCAGGACGGTTTGAGATACTACGCTACCTCGGAGGCAGACTTCCATCTACTCAAAGAATACTTCAAAAATGCAAAGAAAGAATTTTATACATTTCAACTCAAAAAAGATCTGCCTCTGAGGGCTGTTCTAAAGAGGCTTCCCTCCAGCATCACTGCTGATGAAGTCAAGGAAGAACTTAAAGAACTAGAATATCCAATAATATCGGTAAAGCAAATCACCAAAAAAGAAGGAGAAGTTATTACTCCCTTACCATTATATATCCTGGAACTTCAGAACAATGATGCTGGTAGAGAAATATATAACTTAAACCGCCTCTGTTTGACAGTGGTGGCTGTGGAACCATACAAACCTAAAGCTGGCATGAAGCAGTGCTTCAGATGCCAGAAGTTTAACCATACTTTCATGGGGTGCTCCTTGACCCCATCTTGCGTAATTTGCGCTGGTACTCATAGTCATCGTGAGTGTCCGGTGAGAACCGCGGCACTCACGGACAAGAGCCTACTGAAGTGCGCGAACTGTGGGGAAAAGGGACATCCCGCTTCCTACCGGGGGTTGTGAAGCCTATAAGAAAGCAAAAGAGACTTATGAAAAAAGAAAACCAAACCAAAGTCCAACAACCCCGGCGTCCCAACCTCGAACTTTCACAACAAAACCTGTTAATCCTACAGTCTCATATAGTTCTATGGTGAATTCTGGCATCACAGTTAAACCTACTGCAGGCACTGTTCCACGTCAGCCAGGGTCTGTGGCTGCTATACCAATGACGGATCAGGGACAAAAACTTTTCCATGACATTCAGCCTCTGCTGAGTGGTCTGACGACACCTATGGAGAGGTTTTGTGTTCCTGACTAACCTGGTGAACTCATGTTTCGGAGATGGCTAGGCATCCTCCACAAAGCTATCTGAATGTCATGGCATTTAATGCCAATGGTGTATCCAACCAGATTCATGAGTTAATTACTTTTATACAAACAAGAGATATCGACATTCTTCTTCTGAACGAAACGCACTTAAAACCAAGAATGAAATTCCAAATTCCGCAGTACTACACTTATAGGAATGACCGCCTTGATGGTCCCCTTGGAGGCACTGCCATCTGTATCAAAAAGTCCATTGGCCATAGGGTGGCCCAAATCCCGGGACTTCAATTTATTGAAGCCACGGGTATCTTCCTACCAATCACAGACCGCGAAACATTATTTATAGCAGCAATCTACAAATCTCCTCGAAGACTTCTGACAAGACACGACTTAGATATCCTCACTTCTATCTCCCCAAGCTATCTGCTTGCGGGAGACTTTAATTCAAAACATCATTATTGGAATTGTCGTGTCCAGAATGTCTCTGGTACAATCCTTCAAAACTACTGCCAACTTCATAACATTGAAATCTCTGCTCCAAGGGAACACACACTGTTCTTCCAACACGCCTACGGTCTCACGTCCGATATTTTGGACATAGTTCTATCGAAGAATGTTGCTATTTCGCCACACATCACTACTGTTACAGACGCACTTGACTCTGATCACACGCCAATACTTTTTAAAATTTCATCCACATTTTTATTGTCCTCCCCATTTAAGTTACAACATCATTGCACAGACTGGCAGAGTTACACTAACATGCTTAACCAATGGGTTATGCCTACACTCTCTGTCGAGTCTACGGAACAAATAGAACACACTGTCCTTAATCTACAGGCCACAATAAAAACGGCCATTACACTTGCTACAACGCGACCAAAGAAACTAATAATACGCGAACAAAATATAACGATCCAACACTTCAAAATTATTTAAATCTAAAAAGGCAGTACCAAAAATGGTACCGCGATTTCGGAGCTCCACATCACAAGCAGCAATACAATCACTATGCTCATTTGGTCAAAAGCCGGCTTAAAGAGCTGAGAAATGCTGAATGGGATTCTTCCCTTCAGCAATTCTCAGACAAAAAGACTCCACCATGGGAGATAATAAAACGCCTCAAAAGGAGTCGAGCTCCGCCTCCTCCCTCAGCCATCCAGTCGGACGGAACTTGGGCGTATCTCCCTAGGGAGAAGGCCCAGGTTCTAGCCGACAATTTCGCGAACCGGTTTAGACCTCATGAGCTTACAACACCGACTCACGAAGCTGAGGTGCAACATACAATCAGTACTTTTCTAGAAACACCTATTCCTATACCCCATCCTGATGTACAGCTTTGTGAACTCAAAGCTATTGTACATAACCTCCCGTCCCACCGTGCCCTGGTCATGATCAGATTTCTAATCTGGCCATAAAACACTTACCTGAAAAAACCTTACTCCTACTCCTACAAATAGTGAATCTTTGCTTTCGTTTCCACTACTTCCCGGAAGTATGGAAGAAAGCAAAGGTAATCGCTATTCCTAAACCTGGTAAAGACCCAACCATACCGGATAACTTGCGACCAATCAGTCTGCTACCAGTGCTGGCAAAATTATGGAAAAAATATTTTGGCAAAATTAAAATTGCAATTTCTGAGAGAAACCTTATTCCTACTCATCAGTTTGGATTTAGAAAAGCACATAGCACTCCACTGCAGCTCGCAAGACTGGTTGACCATGTTGTTACGGGCTTCAACGCTAGGAAAAGTACTGTGGCAATATTTCTTGACATTGAGAAAGCTTTTGATACTACTTGGATAAATGGACTTATTTACAAACTTATCAAATTCAACATTTCGGCTCATCTAATTAAACTGATAGCTAAATACCTCACTAACCGACAATTTTATGTGTCGGTTAGTGGGTATAATTCTACTGCAAGACCCTCTTGGCGGGAGTTCCTCAAGGTGCAGTACTCTCACCTATCCTATATAGCCTTTATGTTTCTGACTTCCTACCTTTCCTAGCGTAAATATCGCATCCTTTGCTGATGATACGTGTCTGTTTTATCAGGCACGTTTCCGTTCCGTACCGTTCCACATTCGTGTGGTCCAAACTGCCCTAAATACAGTCCAATCCTATATGCGTCTGTGGAATATAAAATAAATGCAAATAAAACAAACTTCGTTGTATTTGCAAAAACCCACAAACGCACTCCTGCCCGACTCACCTTAGGAGCTCTTAGAATCCGTCCAGAGACTTCAGCCAAGTATCTTGGAATCCATTTGGATTCCAAGCTTACGTTCAAAATTCATATTGAAAATCTAAAACATAAAGCAAACGCTGCCATTGCTCTTTTATATCCATTTTTCAAGTCGCCTATGCTATCTACCAGGATCAAACTTACTTTATATCAAGTTGCGATCCGCAGCATGTGCTGTACGGTTGTGAAGCCTGGAGTATCCTAGCTGCTGGACATAAGAAAAAAGTTCAAATAATTCAGAATAAATGCTTGAAAATTATACTTTCAGCTCCACTGCGCACTAGGATCTCAGTACTTCACGACCAAGCACAGATGCCCTATATTGCCGATACAATTGAAAAAAGAGTTGTGCACATGTTGCAACATATAGAAAATCATGAGAATCCAATTGTTCACAATATAGGGCGTATGCTACAGCAACGTGCTGTACACCGAAACATATTCACCAGAGACCCCGATGACGGTCCACTTATATGATACCTGCTACGGTAATGAACACATAAGCCGCAAGACAGCAAGGCTAAGGAACAAAACCCCCTACTGAATAAACACAATGGTGTTTGGCCGCCAAGGGACCTCAACTGGTTCCCAAAAAGCGGCACACTGGGCAATGCTAGTCATTGCCACAAAACAGTCAGTCAGTCATCCTAGATACAAGGCATCCTAGATACACCGAGTACGCAAAGTTTTCCTGTTGGCGGTAACGTCAGCTCCTGTTACTGGTAGTAAGGATCACCGTCGAGCCAACGTGAACTGGTGGACAACCTGTGGTCAACCTTGGCGTCTTGAGCGCTACTGCTCGGGCTTTTGCCTCTCTCTACTCCAAGTTGCAGATTGAAATCTTTATTTTCTTCTGATAGCTGGCTGAAAATAGTGAATTGGTGAATAGTGTTGTGCAGCGTGTCGCTTTTTTTTTTTTCCGGGTGGGGCCTGGCGGCCACACACCATTAAAGAGTATCAGTGTTTTTTCAGTGAAATTTTTTCAGTGTTTGTGTTTATACAGTGGTGTTTGGTTCCTGCAAAGCAACTCTATTAACTGCGAGTGCTTTGTTAAGCCTTGTTAGTTCAGTTTCAATCAAGCCAAGTGCTAGTGTAGTAATAAGTAATTAGTGCTGAACAGTCTTACCATGGCTGCTTCACTAAAAAGCGTAAGTGCCGAGGCAGGCTATGGACCTTGAGTATGAGGAGCCCTCGGCCTACGAACTTTGGGAAACTGCGCTCAAAAAATTTGAAAGATATGTAGTTAATCAAAATTTTCCACCTGAATCAAAATACTAGCAGTAGCTAGCGAGGTGCGTGGTTCCATCGTTATAGTAATCAATTTCATAAGCACGTTCCCAAATTTCGGTCAGTCCGATTTTGCCTCGTATGTTACACATGATTGCCTAAAAAGATTAAGTGAGATTAAGCTCAATATGAAATCTAACCAAGATTATTTTGAAAAAATGCTCATGAATTGAAAATCATACTTATGGAACTCCCTGTATCCTGTTTTTTCACAGGTGCAGATCAAATTCCTACAGCGAATACAGAATTGTACCTGAACCTAAAAAGATTAAAACACATGAGAACAGAGAAACCATCCCACAATAGTTCAAATGATAAACAGGAATACAAATTCAAATAAAGAGAAAACCATCCCAAATAATTCAAAAGATAACATGAATACAGTTTCAAATAAAGAGAAACCATCCACAAATAAGGCAACTACGGTCACAATCACGACAAAATGAGGTTGTCGGCTGTGCCAGTGCAAAATAGATTTTCAATTTTATCCGAATTACCGGATTCAATGGACACAACCGACCCTCAGGCTCCTCAACCGGGACCGTCACGGGACAAGCAGACTACAGCAGCTACCCGGCGTAGTGATCAACCGTCCAGGAAGCCTCAAGTAATGCCGCAGCCGAAAAGGGAACCACGCCCACCACCCATAACGGTGATTGGGCATGGTGACCTTTTCAGGATGAATAGGGAATTAAAAGGAAAATTTGAAAAAGACGTAAAAGTAGTTAAAACCAGGACGGTTTGAGATACTACGCTACCTCGGAGGCAGGACTTCCATCTACTCAAAGAATACTTCAAAAATGCAAAAGAAAGATTTTATACATTTTCAACTCAAAAAAGATCTGCCTCTGAGGGCTGTTCTAAAGAGGCTTCCCTCCAGCATCACTGCTGATTGAAGTCAAGGAAGAACTTAAAGAACTAGAATATCCAATAATATCGGTAAAGCAAATCACCAAAAAAGAAGGAGAAGGTTATTACTCCCTTACCATTATATATCCTGGAACTTCAGAACAATGATTGCTGGTAGAGAAATATATACTAAACCGCCTCTGTTTGACAGTGGGTGGCTGTGTGAACCATTCAAACCTAAGGCTGGCATGAGCAGTGCTTCAGATGCCAGAAGTTTAACGCATACTTTCTGGGGTGCTCCTTGACCCCATCTTGCGTAATTTGCGCTGGTACTTCATAGTACATCGTGAGTGTCCGGTGGATAACCGCGGCACTCACGGACAAGAGCATGGCTGAAGTGCGCAAACTGTGGGGAAAAGGGACATCCCGCTTCCTACCGGGGTTGTGAAGCCTATAAGAAAGCAAAAGAGGATTATGAAAAAAGACAACCAAACCAAAGTCCAAACAACCCCGGCGCCCCCCCCCCAACCGCGAAACTTTCACACCAAACCTGTTAATCCTACAGTTCATATAGTTCTATGGTAATTTTGCTCACAGTTAAACTTACTGCAGGCACTGCTCCACGTCCGCCAGGGTCTTGGCTGCTATCCAGACGGATCAGGGACAAAAACTTTTCCATGACATTCAGCCTCTGGCATGAGTGGTCTTGACGACACCTATGGAGAGGTTGTGTTCCTGACGAACCTGGTGAACCATGTTTCGAGATGCTAGGCATCCTCCACAAAAAGCTATCTTAATGTCATGGCATTTAAGCAATGGTGTATCCAACCAGATTCATGATTATTACTTTATACAAACAAGACGAACGGACATTCTTCTTCGAAAGAAACGCACTTAAAACCAAGAATGAAATTCCAAATTCCGCAGTAATACAAAGATAGGAATGACGCCTTTGATGGTCCCCTTGGAGGCACCCTGCCATTCTGTATCAAAAGTCCATTGGCCATAGGGTGGCCCCAAATCCCGGGACTCAATTATTGAAAGGCCCACGGGATCTTCCTACCATCACAGACCGCGAAAAAAAACATTATGCATAGCCCAGCAATCTACAAATCTCCTCGAGGACTTCTGAACGACCACGACTTAGATCTTGATATCCTCACTTCTATCCTCCCAAGCTATCTGCTTGCGGGAGGAGACTTTTTAATTCAAAACATCATTATTGGGAATGTCAGGTCCAGAATGTCTCAGGTCAATCTTTCAAAAACTACTGCCAATTCATAACATTGACATCTCTGCTCCAAAGGGAACACCACACTGTTCTTCCAACAACGCCTACGGTCTCACGTCTGATATTTTGGACATAGTTTCTATCGAAGAATGTTCATTTCACACACATCACTACTGTTACAGACGCACTGACTCTGATCACACGACAGAATACTTTTTTAAAATTCATCCACATTTTTATTGTCCCTCCCCATTTAAGCTACAAACATCATTGGCACAGATGGCCAGACGTTACACAACATGCGTAACAATGGTTATGCCTACACTCTCTGTCGAGTCTACGGAACAAATAGAACACACTGTCCTTAGATCTACAGGCCACAATAAAAACGGCCTTTACATTGCTACAACGCGACCAAAAGAACTAATTAATAAGCGAACAAAATATAACGATCCAACATTCAAAATTATTTTAAACTCTAAAAAAGGCAGTACCAAAAATGGTAGCGCGACCCTTTAGCCGACCGATCCACATCAAAGCAGCAATACAATCACTATGCTCATTTGGTCAAAAAGCAGCTTTTAAAGAGCTGAGAAAGAAATGATGATGGGTCTCTTCCCTTCAGCCAATTCTCAGACCAAAAAGGACTCCACCATGGGAGATAATAAAAGCCTCAAAAGGAGGTCGAGCTCCGCCTCATCCCTCAGCCATCCAGCGGACGGAACTATGGGGCGTATCTCCCTAGGGCGAAGGCCCCAGGTTCTAGCCGACAATTTCGCGAACCGGTTTAGACCTCATGGAGCCTTACAACAGACTCACGAAGCTGAGGTGCGGTGCAACATACAATCAGTACCTTTTTAGACAAACTATTCCTATCACCCATCCTGATTGTACAGCTTTGTGAAAGCAAAGCAAGTGTACATAACTCACCGTCCCCACCGTGCCCCTGGTCAGATCAGATTTAATGGCCATAAAACACTTACATGAAAAAAACCGTACTTCCTACTCCTACAAATAGTAAACCGTTGCTTCGTTTCCACTACTTCCATGAAGTATGGACAGAAAGCAAGGTAATCGCTTTCATAAACCTGGTAAAGACCAACAACAATACCGGACAACTTGCGTCCATCCAGCTGCTACCAGTGCTGGGAAAACTTATTGGAAAAAAATTATTTTGGCAAAATTAAAAATTGACAATTTATTAGAGAAACCTTATTCCTACTCATCAGTTGGATTTAGAAAAAGCACATAGCACCTCCACTGCAGCTCGGCAAGGACTGGTTGACCATGTGTTACGGGCTTCAACGCTCGTAGGAAAAGGACTGTGGCAATATTCTGACATTGAAGAAAGCTTGATACTACTTGGAATAAATGGACTTATTTACAAACTTTATCAATTCAACATTTTCGGCTCATCTAATTAAACTGATAGACTAAATACCTCACTAAACGACCAATTTTATGTGTCGGTTTAGGGGTATAATTCTGACTGCCAACGACCCTCTTGGCGGGAGTTCCTAAAGTGCCAGTACTTCACCATCCTATATAGCCTTTATGTTCTGACTTCCCTACCTTTCCTAGGTAAAGATAGCATCATTGCTGATGATAAGGTCTGTTTTATCAGGCCGTTTCAGTTCAGTACCGTTCCACATAGTGTGGTCAAAGGGCCCTAAATACAGTCCAATCCTATATGAGTCGTGGGAATAGAAAACTAAATGCCAAATAAAACAAACTTGCGTTGTATTTGCAAAAAACCCACAAACGCACTACTGCCCGACTCACCTTAGGAGCTCTTAGAATCGTCCAGAGACTTCAGCCAAGTATCTTGGAATCCATTTGTGGGATGCCAAGGCTTACGTTCAAAATTCATATGAAAATCTACACCATTTAAAGCAAACGCTTTGGACATTGCTCTTTTATATCACATTTTTCAAGTCGCCTTTATGCTATTCTACAGGTCAAACTTACTTGATATCAAGTTGCGATCCGCAGCATGTTGCCTGTACGGTTGTGAAGCCTGGAGTATCCTAGCTGCCGGACATAAGAAAAAAGTTCAAATAATTAGAATAAAATGCTTGCATTATACTTTCAGCTCACTGCGCACTAGGGATATCAGTACTCAGACCA